>KZ308346.1:331734-393109 GCA_000376725.2 Ladona fulva | reverse complement strand
CCTTCCCCTTATTGTTTTTTTTTCCTAGTTGCTACATTTTATTAAAATACCCTCCGCATTTCTTGCCAGTACCCCAGGAAGAAGGATAGCACTAAGAGGCTTACTTTGAAAAATGTACGCATGCATTACAAATATGACCTAAGTACACTAGAAAGTTAAAATATTTGTATGGAATAAACATAAAAAGCTCTTGTTTTATCATCTTCTTTGCCTCAATTCTTCACATTATGGCTTTCCCAGAATTTACACCTTCATATCTTAATACCACATAAATCCTTTTATTCCTAGCCAAACTTATTGAAATGAAGATTTTACCTTTAGAATTATTCATCCAATTATGAGTAATAGTAAAAACCAATCCCACTACCAAAATCTTAGAAAAGGTACTCCAAAACAAATACTCCCAATAGTTTTCTAACCCAGAATAGGCTAGTTGTTACTCTATTCAAAGTATTAAGAACTATATGCAACATAGGAATGACACAAAAATACAAACCCAAGCTATATTTATGACAGTTTCTTTCATTTGTGACTTTGTGTGTAACTGCAGTCTATGGTTATTTTGGATTTCACAAAAATTAGTATAAAATTATTTGGTCTATCAGCAGAATCATAGAAGCAGCATAGAAAATGGATCATGTATAGTAACTCTATTATCTTCATGAGGTCCTTTATGCATAAGGCTTCCTCAAAATCTACCGGTATTTTCAAAATTAATCCTAACATGTCTTTTAACAACAGGGAATAGTTAAAATGCTCACCCTGATTCATATCTTTTCCACCTGATGACAATCAAAAATTATTTTTAAACACCTATAAATCTTATTATGCACATAGAAATGTTTATGACACTCCCTTACCTTCATAATAAAGAGCAACTTGAAAAAGGAACTTGAATATTCAAAATTAAAGTTGTATACTACCAGGCTCATTTCTATTATCAAATTACATTTCTACTATAGTAAGAAATATTCATGAGTTTCCAACCAGGTGAGACAAGGAGACATGTCACCAAAGTTTTAATGACACACACTTAACTTCCTCAGGTCTGAGGTGCTGTGAAAGATTTTTGTCGTGCATTTTTACTATACTTCATCCAGAATGGTAATTTTCCCTATATGAAAATTCTCAGATGGTGTATTTCATGAAAAAACCCATTTCCAATGCAAACATTCATTTACTATAATAAGTACTTTTGCAAGAATTACACAGAAAGGTTCAGAATTATCATGAGATCAAACAAATTGTTTCAAGTCTTCTAGGTTTAACCAATTGATTAAATGTACAAAAATCACGGAGAGGTTACTGAACATTTTCATATAAAGCACTATAAATTTGATAAATTTTGGTGAAAATGATAAATAAAAATTCTATTTACATCAATTTGTTGATATGTTTAACCTACGAAAAAAATTACAGAAATCTTGGAGATAAATATATCTAGTACATATTAACAGGGCAAAAATAACGAATGACAAGAAAAAGAGAACTAATTTGATGATGACCTACTATAATTCAAATATAGGAAAACTCTGAAGAAAAGTTAACTGAGATGTTAAAAAATCATTACTATATCCTTACTTTCAATTTGAAAAGATACTAAACCAAAAACGCTACTAAAACTAGTATATCCTGTTTATTTACATGTTAAAGATAAATATACCTTCAAAAAATTAAACTGAATTTTTCTCTTTCAACACATAATCCATAATATACTTTGTGTGTAAATATATTCTAATGAGGTCATAGTTAGCACTTCTTTCCTGTATTGTGCCAAAAAGAGAAGAGCTGATGCGAATAGAGCAAGATCACAAGGCAGCAGTGGTCATGGTAGCAGCCAGGTTTTCTGGAGCATGTAGTGGCATCATTGGGATGAGAACTACATCTCTCACATACCCTCAGAAACTGGAGTCAAGTGACAACACAGGTTAAATTTCAACAATATTACAAAGAAAGGCTTTGATGAACATTTTAATGGAATGCTTTTCAATTAACAAAACATCACTAAGCTTTTACATGCAGATAATATCACAGCCACTTCAATTTAGGTATAAAAATCACAAAGGAATGAGTAATTGACATGAAACTTTATTAGCACAATGAAATAAAAACACAGCAATAATTTTGCAACTACCTCTGCATGGCTCGTACTTCCTCCTTCACCTCTTCAAGCAAATGTGCACTTTTTTGAATGGACTCATGCTGAAAACTGAGGTGAGTTGCTACCATGTTCATTTTCCTTAAATTCTGAAAACAAAAGCATGGGAGTTTATCAACTATTTGGAAAGAACGAAAAATAAACTGATGATTAGAGTAAGCGAATAATTAATGCTAGTAAAATTCCTCATTAATACTATTATGCTTGACACGGAGAAATGATGGTTAAAGATGCTACTGTACGTTTAGAATTTGCTGCAGATAAACCGCCACTATTTTACCAGTTCTAATGTGATCTACTTTTTTCTAAAGATGCAATACTTACTTCGAGTGAATTTTCTATCGTATTTTCTTGAAGAGCAAAACTTTTCGCCGCATGCATCAGAGTCTGAAAAAAATAATTGGTGGAAACTTTGAGTAAATTAACATATCAGAAAAATACGAAATACGTCTATCATCTTACTTCATTTGATTTGGCTCCTCTTTGGATCTGTCTTGCAACAGAGGCTACATAATTAACGTTTACTTGAACCCTATCAGATAATCTTAATTTCGATTCTGAAAACAAGCTTCTAGCACTGGTACTTGAAGCTGAGGCCATTTACTTAGCTTCTCGTAACTTTATTCTTGAATTAAGATTTTCTTTGCACGAGCTCTAAGCTATCGAACATGATTACTACTTAATATCGTCAGATAGCTTTCAACCTATAGCTGTAAGAACAAATAATTAATATAATCTGAAACATCTCCTTCTGCTGACACCGGAAAAGGAGTATCGACTACTATCGAATAGCGGGAGTAACTTAAGCGGATTATTTAACTTGCGGGATAAAATGTAGTATATTGAATGGTGTATCATATCCAAAGACTAAGATTGCCATTTATGATTAGATAAATTAATAATAATACTTTTACGTCGAATTTCATTTGATTTTCAACGTGGAAGAAATTGTATGAAGTCAAACTTCATTATTCAATTTTCTTTGCAAGATATTCTTGTGCACTTTTAAGCAATTTTTTTCTATTTGAAAAACTATTGTGGTATTGTTTTTCCAAATTGAGTTAGTACTTTTAATTATCTATTTAGTCCATATTATTCATGAATTTTATCGAAAGTATCTAATGATTAAAGGGGATAATAGTGACTAGTTGTTCCTAGTAGGTTGGTATCATCATTTATTCAGTTTTCATTACTTTGTGTTTTCGAATTAATTCATATCAAGACCATAAAGATTCACTTTAACGCGAATCGCTTAAAACAAATTATGGCCTGTCTTTCAGTATAATAACATGAATGTAAATACATTCGTGATTCAACATATGTTGAATGTTGAAGTTAATGAGCATCTTTGATTATTTGAGTATACATCTACATACCTAGTCAATATATAGATACACTGATACTGCTATCTTTAAGTAGTAAAATGAGCTTAACAGTGATTTCTTTCAGACAGTTGCTAAGAGAATTTTTTCTCCATTCATTGGGCTCTAACCCTCTTCCATCTACAGATGTCTTCATATTTGACAATATTCCACAATATATGACAATATTTCTGTGTTGACTCCCAAGTTTAAGCCATTGGAAAGTAGTAGATCTTTATTTTCAAAGGGAATGTAATAAAGTAATCAGAACTGACAACGGTCATTCAGCTACTAAAATGTAAATAATTGAAGACTGAATAATATGATAATATCAGAAGGAAAGGAAAGGTGCACATAACTAGGATCAGTGCTAGGCTGAACATTGCCTGCATGCAAATCTCAAATTGTTGCCCCAGATATTTTGTATGAAATGTATATCTAAGGGGGAAAAATGGTGTCCCCTCCAGTGCAGGTTTTTCAGGTGCACTTCTTTTGGCCTTGCTCATAACTGTCTTAGAAATAGGAAGAATATTAATAATTGATATCTTTCACCAGAGTTTCTAGTTGATTTTAAGTATATGAATACCTTGAGCTCTACTGCTTCCATAAACAAGTTTGCTGTTTTAGGACAATTTAATTTAATATAATTCCCAGGACTCAACCGTTCGATTCTTCTTAGAATGATAATTTAAAATTAATATCTAGCAAAGAATAAGTTTGAATTCAAACAATAAATTTAGTTCACATTCAGGCTTAATGTTTTCCCAAGTTTTGGGATGAACAACATTATTTTAAAATCAAGGAGTTGTGAAGTTTTCTAAATGCTTGTATGTAATTTTGGGAAATAGTACATATTGCCAGCAGTAAAATGCAAATAGTATGACTGTCATGATTAGTTCTACGAAATTTGTAGAGGATATACTTAAATTACTAAAGCATGGATATGAATTTTCAACGTTTGATTTACATATAGAATCTTTTTTGGTCAATTTCAAATAAATTTCACATTCAGAGCTACTCTTGCTATCAAATACACACAATTGAGTATTGATTCGACAAATAATAAAAATATTGCGAAAATACTTGTATTTATTTTATTATACACATAAAAGTTTACAGATGCTAAAGAATAGCTAATATCCTGGATAAGGGTCTGTACGGTTTTTTCTCATAATGAACCTTATTTTACGATCCATATCCTCGTTGTATATAGCCTTACACTTCTCGTAGTTTATCCTACGTCTCAGCTGAAATTAAAAATAATGTTAGTAAAAATCGTGTTAAGAGAACCCTAATTCGATTAATATAAAAAATAAATATGAATAAGACCAACCTGAAATGGTTTTTCATAAAATCTAGTACGGCGATACTGATCAAGTATACCTTCTCTTCCCAAAATCCTGGAAATAGTAATAGAAAATAGCAATCAAAGTCTAGTTTAGAAAAATTAAGGTATATCACTAAACAAAAATAGTTCTATACCGCATACCTATTCAGCAGCTTACATGCATCTTCTATGTTATTGTCTTTAACAAAAACTGTACGGGCAATAAATGCTGCGTGTCGACTGGTCATTTTGTACGTTTATTTAAAAGTCTTGATGACACAGACATACAACTGAAATGTACGAGAACAGAAAATACGCCTCGATTGCTAGTTAACATTTATCACCTCCCTACGGCCCCCACTATCGGCTAGTACCGCTAGTACGAATTTCATCCCTTATTTTTCTTCTTTCGCTGCTTTGTTTACATCAACAGAAAAGCGAAATTCACGCTGGGTACTTATGGTACTTATTGCCAGTCGAGGTGCTTCAAGGTAATTTGATTGATTACGTTCAAAATATCTGACATATCTTTCGAACGTTGAATCATTAAAATCCGCAGAAATGAGTGGCCGGATCCTAGATACTTCTGTACTGCAAGAATTGCGTTCGAATATTGAAAAATTGACCCACTCCGGTCAGAAGACTTTGGACGAAAAGTTATTGAAGGCTCTGAAAAATATATGCAAGTATGTGATCCTCATTGGAGGGAAATTATCGACTTCTTCCTTTAATTATGTAATTTTGGTCATTTAGCGCTCCTAAATATTAGCATCAACTCAAGTGTATAATGACCCTCTTCTCACACTATCTCACCTGTAATTTTATTAGCATAATTCCTTTAACATAAAGCGAAAAAATTACGTTTTGACGTAAATCCAGAAATATTGTGATTTTAATCTTTGATGGATCACCTTTTTAGACAATCAGATAAATATGTAGAAAGGGGTTATCAGATGATTTTACATGACCTTCAGAAGGATCATTCAGAAATCCGCTACAGTGCTTTACAGATTGCAGATGAGTTGTTCAGGTAAAGTTTAAATTGTTACATTTGATGTTTTATTCCTGTAGAGTAATAAATTTAGTTATTTTAAAATTTGTGTAAGCTTATTAATGAAGCATTTGTGTAAATTTCATATATCTTCTTGCAGACGTTCACATTGTTTTCGAGAGCTTTTGCTCGCAGACATGCATCAAATTATGGAACTCACTCTGGAAATAAATAAAGACAATCCTCTTCCTCTACCAAAGGCTGCAGCAAACGCTCTCAAAAAGAAAGCGTTACAGATATTTCATGAATGGAATAAAAAATTTGGAGAAAAGTACATTAGACTCAGTTTGGCGTATAAATTTTTGAAGAACTNTTTTTTAAAACTTCTTTTAAATTTATTTCTCAATATAGTCTCCTTTCAACTGAATACATTTAGTCCAGCGATATTCTAACTTTTTCAAGCCATCCAAAAAATAGGTTTTGTCGAACTCTGCAAAATAGGCCTCTGTTGTGGCAATGACTTCCTTGTTTGATGTGAATCATTTTCCCCCAAGCCATTTTTTCATGTTTGCAAACAAAAAGAAATCCCCTGGGGCCAAATAAGGAGAATAGAATGGATGAGGTAGCAATTCATACCGTAATTTGACCAGTTTTGCTGTGGTGATTGCAGATGAGTGAGCTGGTGTGTTGTCATGATGGAAGAGCACTTTTTTCTTCGCCAAATGGGGCCATTTTTTCCTCAACTCAGCATCGCATCGGTCCAGTAAATCAGCATAGTACTGACCCGTGATTGTCCTTCCCTTCTCCAAATAGCTCGTGAAGATGATGCCTTGCAAATCCCAAAAAAACGGTGGCCATGACTTTTCCAGTCGATGGAACCGTTTTCACCTTCTTTGAAGCAGGTTCACCAGGTGAATTCCACTGTTTTGACTGTTCTTTCATTTCTGGGGTGTAGTAATGTATCCATGTTTTGTCAACAGTCATGAAACGCCATTGAAACTCTTTCAGATTGCACTTAAAAATGAATGAAAATATAATTTGAATCATTCTGAGTTTGTAATAATGTGAAGCTTTATTCATATTCTCAAAATTGGTTTCCAGAAACTCAATCTGACATTCAACAAGCAGTGACATCAATGAAAAATTGCTTGTCTCTATTACTCCCTCATCCCAAAGAGTTTTTTGTTGAAGCTGAAGACCAAAAGGACCCTTTTCCAATAGATGAAATTTCAGAGGAAGATAATAAGAAGACTGAAAGTTTCAAGCCAGGACCTGTACATATCATTGATTCAGACGGTGAAAGTGATGAAGAAATTGATCTGAGAGCATACGGAGTTCTAAATCAGAATTACAGCATAGAAATTGACTTAAAACCTGGTAAGTAATTTTTTAATTACACTTAAAATAGTTTGTTGGCCACTAGATAATTAAATGATGAGTTCTTTTGTGGTTGTAAGTAGTGCTTTGTTTGACTTGTAGAGGAGGCTATTATGCCATCTCAGCAAGGGAAAATAATAGGAGCAGGTTGCCTATGTACTAATGGTAATTACTCGCTCCATTTGAATGTAGTGTTATGTCTTTTTAGTCATTACCGTTACAATTATTTATTTAATATCCTTAGTTTAGTGGAATTAACATGGCAGAATAGCATTTTAGCAAAACTTATGTCATGCACGAATTCGGTGGTTTAAAAGTGGTTTCTACGATTCTGTTTTATTAGAGAAGCCATGAAGAATTCAGAAAAAATTGTGTTATATTCTCAGAGATATCATAAATTCACAAAACATTTTAATTCATTAAGATTTAAGAAAATGTTCTCATAAAAATTCATTTTCTAGTATTTTGTATGAAATGTATATCTAAGGGGGAAAAGCTTTTTTTCTCTTAATTCTAAAAGTGTTTTCCACCATTTCTGAAAATGAAATTCATGGCATTTTGTATGCTTTTTGATATAAAAAATATTAAGTTCCAAGAAATGCTTGCCTACGAATATTTAAAAGAAAAATGTTACTGTTCAGTTTTCAGTATCTTTCAACAAATTTTCATGATGTATCAGTAAGAATATTTATACTTTAAAATGTTTGGAAATACAGATCCATTTTGACTTGTAAGAAGTAATGAAATGAAATTAAACTAATTTTTATAAAACATGAAGAATTACTATTAGCAAATTATTATTAGAATGAATTAGAAAAAATATTAGTTGAAAGTAGAATTACTATCTTTGCTAGCCAATGTGTTAATCCAAATCTTACCTAACACCAGGTTTAGGGGTAAAACTTATCAGTAATCAATGCAGGTTCTTCATATAACTGTGACAGTGATTCATTCATCAGAGTGATAGCAGTTAAATATTTGTTAAAAATGTGTATTTTGGTGACATTGTATTAGTAACTTTTTTCAATCAAGTAATATCATTTTCAAAACTCAATGTATCTTGGTTACTTGATGTTCAATGACAAGTTGAACAATTTGGCTTTTGTAAATAGTGATTAAATTTTTGGTGATATTTCTTAAGTTCATTTCTCCTATTATTTGTATCTAAGAATTTGATAACTGCATTTCACATCAAGATAATGGAACTTATTGCCAGTCGAGGTGCTTCAAGGTAATTTGATTGATTATGTTCAAAATATCTGACATATCTTTCGAACGTTGAATCATTAAAATCCGCAGAAATGAGTGGCCGGATCCTAGATACTTCTGTACTGCAAGAATTGCGTTCGAATATTGAAAAATTGACCCACTCCGGTCAGAAGACTTTGGACGAAAAGTTATTGAAGGCTCTGAAAAATATATGCAAGTATGTGATCCTCATTGGAGGGAAATTATCGACTTCTTCCTTTAATTATGTAATTTTGGTAATTTAGCGCTCCTAAATATTAGCATCAACTCAAGTGTATAATGACCCTCTTCTCACACTATCTCACCTGTAATTTTATTAGCATAATTCCTTTAACATAAAGCGAAAAAATTACGTTTTGACGTAAATCCAGAAATATTGTGATTTTAATCTTTGATGGATCACCTTTTTAGACAATCAGATAAATATGTAGAAAGGGGTTATCAGATGATTTTACATGACCTTCAGAAGGATCATTCAGAAATCCGCTACAGTGCTTTACAGATTGCAGATGAGTTGTTCAGGTAAAGTTTAAATTGTTACATTTGATGTTTTATTCCTGTAGAGTAATACATTTAGTTATTTTAAAATTTGTGTAAGCTTATTAATNGCTTTTTTTTAAACTTCTTTTAAATTTATTTCTCAATATAGTCTCCTTTCAACTGAATACATTTAGTCCAGCGATATTCTAACTTTTTCAAGCCATCCAAAAAATAGGTTTTGTCGAACTCTGCAAAATAGGCCTCTGTTGTGGCAATGACTTCCTTGTTTGATGTGAATCATTTTCCCCCAAGCCATTTTTTCATGTTTGCAAACAAAAAGAAATCCCCTGGGGCCAAATAAGGAGAATAGAATGGATGAGGTAGCAATTCATACCGTAATTTGACCAGTTTTGCTGTGGTGATTGCAGATGAGTGAGCTGGTGTGTTGTCATGATGGAAGAGCACTTTTTTCTTCGCCAAATGGTGCCATTTTTTCCTCAACTCAGCATTGCATCGGTCCAGTAAATCAGCATAGTACTGACCCGTGATTGTCCTTCCCTTCTCCAAATAGCTCGTGAAGATGATGCCTTGCAAATCCCAAAAAAACGGTGGCCATGACTTTTCCAGTCGATGGAACCGTTTTCACCTTCTTTGAAGCAGGTTCACCAGGTGAAATC
Source organism: Ladona fulva (assembly GCA_000376725.2). NCBI lineage: Eukaryota > Metazoa > Arthropoda > Insecta > Odonata > Libellulidae > Ladona > Ladona fulva. The sequence continues at coordinate 383,490 of KZ308346.1, read as the reverse complement.
CACTGTTTTGACTGTTCTTTCATTTCTGGGGTGTAGTAATGTATCCATGTTTTGTCAACAATCAAGAAACGCCATTGAAACTCTTTCAGATTGCACTTAAACGTGTCCAAACAGTGCTCCAAAGTTGTCATGCGATTCTGTTTATGCTCCACTGTGAGCAAACGCAGCACCCATCTTGCAGATAGCTTTCTCATGCCCAATTTTTTTTGTAGGATACTTTGTATGCATTCAATTGAGATGTTAACAATGTCAGCAATCTCTCTGATCTTTGCACGGTGATCTTCTAGCACAATATCATGGACTTTGTTAACCTCCTATCCTCCGTAGTCACCTCAATTGGACAGCATTGGGTGATCTTCATCAAAAACGGATGTTCAGCCACGCTTGAATTCATTAAACCAATATCTGATGGTAGTCATCAAATGGTGCATGGTCCTTATAAACAGCATTCAACTTCACATTGATTTCCTCACACGTCTTCCTATCCAAAAAAAGAAATCGAATCACTGATCGATATTGCTCTTTCTCCATGGTGGCAGGCAAATATGAACTTGACTACTTTCTACAGCTATCAAAACAAAACTACTCAATTAATCTGTCTGAAATTTTGACAGTCATATATCTAAAGATGGCGTTAAATTATGGCATACACATTTTGTTTCAGTGGTGCCATCAGGCGCTAAACACGGGTACTTATCATACAACCCTCATAAATAGTTCTTTTTGATCTTGCTATGTTATAAATTTTTATATTAGGGGATAAGTGAGGCAATAGAAGTACCTTTTACCCAATTCCACTGGAGAAGAATGAATTATGTATAAGATTTGGGCTGCGTTAGGAAATCTGACATTCATTCCTTTTTGATACAACACTACTAATATAGTGTAATGCAAAAATGAATTGTAACTAGTGTTTATCATAATTGTATTGACATAAAAGCATTCAATGCATCAGTTATCAGGTCTTTCAAGAGCCAATAGAATGCTGAGGAAACAATAGGCTGTCTGTCTCAGAGCTTCATGCCAGTTATGCAGGTTGAGTCAGAGGTGATAAGGTTTTTTATGTTGCCTGGTGTACTAATGACATTGAATCTGGATAGGCCTTGGATATTGGTACTATTGTGTGGTTGCATCACAGAGTTATTTTTACTTTTCTTTTATGTATTATTTTCATATTTGTTTTCTGGGTACAGTTGAACCTGTATGAGCAATAGATCAAGGGACCAGCCATTTATTATTTTGCCAATAGAGGTTTCCATAGTCCAGGTCTAGCAACTACTTCTCTCACATAGATGGGTATAATAAAATGGAAACTGGATGAGGAGAGCTGATGGAATCATGACATAATAACTTATTACGTAATCATCAAAAAACAATTATGTAATAATGTTACTTTTACTGAAAAAATCTGTCAGTTTCATTTGATTTTCTGTTCTGGTGTTTTTGAAAAAGTATTTCAATCTCATAAGTCTTATAAAAAGTAAATTAAACAGATAAAAAAATATATATTAAGTAATAGAATGAATTGTAAAGAGAAAATAATTGTGCATTTTAAAGTTAAATTGTATATCGCTAACTCACAAACTTATACTGCAAACTTATGTGCAAAATTAGTGAAGTAGTAGGGAAGTATGAGTAGGGTAGAGTAGAGAAGTACTTGCTGTAGGGCTCCTTTGGTTTCCTTCCAGCATGGAATAACGTCTCACTAATAATTCACTACTTAAAATTTGATTGCATTGTATCTTGCTTTCTATGAAGACAAACAACCATCAGTAATTTTAAATGAGATGTTCCTTTTCTGTTAGTGATTTTCTCTGGCTTCCTCTTCTACAGAAGGCCGCTGATATTCACACCTCTTCCACTTACCAAAAAATATTCCTTTGTTCCTTGATTGTTTCTTCAGAGTAGTCAGACAGATATGTTTCACCACTCATCCATGCCCTCAGTTTTAACAATTAATGTTTTTGCTGAAGTATGGTATATATTTTTTTATTTTTTTTAGTTTAAAGCAATTTTTGTGTAAGAGTAGGGTTCATTTGACAAATAAGTATTTTATCAAGTTTCTAAAATTTCATTTAAGTATAGTGGAAATTTTTAGCTTACTATTTGTTTATCTGCAGGTTTTTCTAAATTTTAATTTCCTCACAGTAAGCTCTATAAAATGAAATTCAGAAAAATGTCAATGGAGTTGGACATTGAGCATGACTTTGTCTAATTAATGAAATTATATTAAAGTGAAGTTTCATTTGTAGTTATTTATCATCTTATTGTAATAAATTACTAAATTCACAGAAATTGGTGTGTAATTCTCTGTTATTACATTTTAAATCTATTTTTCGATTTTAAGCTGCTTAATTGTAATTTTGTTAAGTCTCTTTGGGGTAATAGGAGTGATTGTAGCTATTTCTAACTTTAAAACTAAAACTATTTTACTCTTGTTTGATGGTCATGGGAGATTTTCTTGTCAAGAATCTAATATAGATGAAACATTGTTAGCTTCTTCCTGATTTTTAAATCATTGATTGCTGAAAATTTATTCTGTTAATAAGAATTACTCTTTTCCCTAGAGCCTGACAGAATTAAGGTGACTGAGGAAAATGCTGTCATTGCTGAAAATGCTAGGGATATCTATGTTGTGCTTAGTAACAGATATTTAACTGAATTAAAGAAATGGATACAAATTCTTACAAAGTCAGGTATGTTAAATATTTTACTTGTACTCTGACAGAATTTCTTGAATTTCCATATTANTAAAACATTTCAAAGTGTGATAATGTAACAATGGCATAAATTATTGTTAATAAAAGAAACAATGATTTCAATGAGTGGCAGCAGTGGTCTATATGTGGTACGGACCCTGGCGCTGAAGGGTTAAATAGTTACAGTATTGGTATCCAGCTGCAGTAGCTCTATTTAATTCCTTGCTATCTCATTTTCTCATTTATTCTATTAATGTATTATTTAATATTAAGTATCTATAATTCATGGTTTGAAAATTATCTTGATTCCTCGTACTGGCACTACAAATCTCATTGTTAATATAAAGTAGATAGATAACCAAACAATATTTTTTAATATCAAATTAAAAACTGGTTGATACATAAGAAGTATTTCCTAATGTTAAGCAAATGGTAGCCTATTTAATCCTTTTTTGATGTATCAACAGACAGCGACACATCTGATTTGGAGGAAGTCAAACCCAAAGAAGGATTTGAGGAAACAGTATTGGAGCCATTGCCTTCTACATCCAAGGGAATTGGCTTACCACAGCCACACTCCAATTCACCAGCTAAAAAGGCTGAGAGAGCCTCTGATTGGTCAATAGTATCTCAAGAAAATGATATCAAAGTAAAAACTTTTGTCATGGAAAGATATAACATAATTAGTGATGGGAGGATACCAAAATTTTTACAGATTCCAATTCAGTTCCAAATAGTTCTCTAAAACTTCCTATTTTGATATGAATCTTGATTCCTTCAATCATGGGCTCTCAGAGGGCCAAGTGGACAAAACTTTAGAACTCAGTGAAAGTGGTCCCGGGTTCTATTCCTTGTAGGGGTCTATGTGTGAAATGACCTCAGTTGTCAAAGCACTTTTACTACTACTACTCTGGTTCCCGGATAGCCAAGTGGGCAGCACGTTCGTCTTCAGTGAAATCGGTCCTGGGTTTGTTCCCCGGTGGGGGCCCATGTGCAAAATGACCTAAGCTGCCAAAGCACTTTAAACAATACTACTACTACTACTGCTGCAATCATTCTTTTTAAACTCAGTGGTGTAAACTCTGAAGGCGCTAACTCTTGGAAGGCCATAATAATGGATATAAAACATCTAGTACACTTCCACAGCAGACGTTATTTGATGACATGCTTCACTAAAAATTAAATGTGCTGTGGAAGTGTATGAGAGGTTTTATTTCTATTTCCATTCCTTTTTGTTACTATTGGTTTGAGAAATAATACTTGGTGAAGAAGTATATTTATTTATAAAGAATTTAGTTGAATAATGTATAAAACATCTTATAAAATAGTGTAGAACATACTTTTATTAAAAACCTGTGTTGATTCCCTTTAATAAAAAGCTTATTACATTATAAGGATATATTCCTGGACCAGAGAGAGACCCAGCAGAACTACTATCTAAGTTCATTTGATGTTTACAGTAGGTAATTTTTATTATGATTATTAAAGTAATATTTTGTAATATTAGACAAATGAATTAACAATTTTTAAGAAAATATCGGCAACGAAAGTGTTATTTAAAGCGAGATTTGAAGATTCCATTATTTTACCCAAGAGTGAGAAAAATCAATTTACATGCCATAGTTGTGTTATAAATTATCTATAGATTTTATTTTTCTGATGATTAAAATTAATATTTTTTTATAATAGTAGTAGTATTAAAGTGCTTTGGCAGCTAAGGTCCTTTTACATGTGAATCCCCACCGGGTATTGAAACCAAAACCACTTTCACCAAAGTTCAATGCGTTATCTACACAGCTATCTGAGGCCTTGAGGATTATTTATGCATAAACCATCATAAATGGAAGATTGAGTTTAAAAAAAGAAAATCAAAGAAATTATATTTAATTACAGGATTAAAGAAATGGATACAAATTCTTACAAAGTCAGGTATGTTAAATATTTTACTTGTACTCTGACAGAATTTCTTGAATTTCCATATTAATTTTTTGTGTTCATTTTCAGGCTCCTCTGATAAACTGAAGGAATTGATTGATTTAAAGCAGGAAATTGAAGCTACTCTAAAAATGTACTTAGAATTAAATTTACCTTCTAAAGAAATTGCTGCTGACGAATCAGGTTTGTATCTATTTATGAAGATCCTTGTTTCATTGACATATGTATATGGGCATAAATTAGGTTATAATGCACATAGTCTTATGTGTATAAATCACTCTTGGTTGTGTAATTCTTGTACAAAATTTTAATCACTGGAACAAGTGATAAAATCTTGAAGTTACATGTTTTCACCCATGAAACCAAATTTCTTCTAGCACTCATATGTGAGATAGCTTTTGATAATTATCTTTTGATACAATACAGATGATGGATACAGTCAGCAACTTCAGAAAATATATTTTGCTATGGTCTTTTTCTCAGCTGTGATGGTATTCTTACAGCCTAGACAAAGGAGGGGAAATTTCTTTGGTATTTTTTCTTATGTTTCTTTGTTTGGTATATTTTTTTGTTTCCATGACTTTTCCAGTCGATGGAACTGTTTTCACCTTCTTTGAAGCAGGTTCACCAGGTGAAATCCACTGTTTTGACTGTTCTTTCATTTCTGGGGTGTAGTAATGTATCCATGTTTTGTCAACAATCAAGAAACGCCATTGAAACTCTTTCAGATTGCACTTAAACGTGTCCAAACAGTGCTCCAAAGTTGTCATGCGATTCTGTTTATGCTCCACTGTGAGCAAACGCAGCACCCATCTTGCAGANCTCTGTAATTTTAAGTTTTTAAATTTTAAAAATTGAAGACAAAGTTTTTTTACAGATTTCTGAATCCAATCGTTTGTTAGTAGTTTTTTTTAAAGTGCTTTGAAAGCTAAGGTCATTTTGCACATGAGTCCCTACAGGAAATTGAACCCAGATCCATTTTTTTTTGATAATGTCATTATGAAGAGAAATTCTTTCAATTTTCCTCACTTGATATCTCCATATGGGATAAGCAAGCCTCACTGATTTTCACAGTCCTCTGGCTTAGCATTTCTTCTTTTTTATAAACATCAACTTAGAGACAGAGCCTTTCATTTACATTATCATATCTAGAGGGCTAACAAAGGGAAGGATTGACTTTCTTGCTTACATTCTCTGGTCACTGAACATCTTAAAAAAATATTGAGGTAAGTGATAACCTCAAGATCACAAAGTGCCATCACCTACTAATGAAAATGTATTGCCTTTCGTGATTGTTTGCTCTTGTGCAAATTAAGAGTTCCTCAGAAAAAAAAATTAAAAGAGTATGATAAAGGTGATGTGTGTTAGATGAGTTATCAGAATAAACGCTAAGCATTGCTTTTCGTTGCAGCAAAAGAGAACTTTTCTAGACAAACCCTTATCAGTTTAACTTTTGTTTCTTCTCAGTGCTAACCTGTCCAAATGAGGCTGTTCCAAGATCATAAGTTTGTTTAATTTATGTGATTGTGTTAACTGTGAACTTACTTCTTATGAATTAGAGGAAAATTTGAATATTTCATTTTCCTATTTAACATTATTATTTTTTTTTTGTTGCAATAATGAGAAGTGTAGTTAGCTCCTTAAAACTTAGTCATGGCAATGCTGCAATTGTATTAGTGTGACTGATGAAGAGATGTAAGGGGTGGAGGAGAAATTTAGTGATTTAGCAAATTTTATTAATAGTGAAATAGTTTCCTGTGTTATGCTGTCCTTAGTAATAGATATGATGATGGAATATTTCAATTGTTGATGATGAGGAAGAAGTGAAGATTTCTTTTGGGAAACCATGGAATATTTTCGAGGATGACCAGAGAATTTTTCCAAAGCATGCAATGTAAAGCTTGCAGTTTATGGTATATTAGATATTACTGATTGTTTAGAACTCCCTTTAATAAGGAATTAATGAAAATTTTAGTCAATGAAACTAATAAATCGGCAAGAATCCTCGATCCCTTGGGGTCACTTCTCCCCCTCAACCTTGACCAAGAGACCTAAATTCAGTTGAAGTAATGCCTGAGTATAAGGACAAAGAGGAGAAAAGGACTTCACTTGAAAGTGCCACAGAAGTGCAGCTGCAGAGATTAGGTGGTTATTATATTCATCTCTGACTTTGCAGAAATTTCGAACCCTCTTACCATCTTTTTAAAAGAAGGTACACTGTTTGTTGGTTGGAAGAGGAGGAACAAGTATTCAGGTGCTTACAGAGTTACCTCCACAATCAACCAATTCTTAAAATCCCTGTTTCTTTGCAACCATTTGTTCTTTACACCAATGCCTCACATTGTGCACTTGGAAGCATATTGTCTCAGGAGCTTGAGGATGGGGAACACCTGGTAGCATATGCAATTAGGCAACTCCAAAAGGTCAAAAAAGCATATTCTTCCACCAAACTATAGTGCTTAGTTGTAGTCAAATTGGTTAAAAAACATTTTAATGTTCCTTTTAGGCGATTGATGAGCAAACTATGGCCCACAGGACAGATGTGGTCTACTGCCTACTTTCATGTGGCCCACAAGGATGATAGGAGCATGAAGTATAAATGATTTTTAAATGATTAGGAGTTTTATAAATTATGTTGTAGTACACGATGTTTTCATATCCTTCTCTTAACTTGATCAAAGGATTCATGGATATATTAAGTATATTGAATTTGAGATATGCAAGGATTTCCAAAAAATATTATTTTCTTGAAATGCACACACATAACTGAGGCCTGCCTTACTCTAAGTAATGTGCTATCCAGCCTGCCACATAAGGTTATGTACCCTTATCTTAGGCCATCACTTCACATTGTGCCCAGACTATCAACCCTTGAAGTGGCTACTGACCCAGCATGCCAGGGACCCTTATCCTTTGTTTCAAATTTGAGCATCTAACATAAGACCTTGCGAATGTAAATCTTAAAATGCTGCCACTACAATCCAATTGCAGGTCATCTAGTATTTGACAAAACACCCTAAATAGTGCAGTAAATTTTTAATTGGAGGGCTGCTACTCTGAAATCCGTATTTATTTCCAAAAATGCCTTGCTTGCAAAAGGCAGAAAATGAGGAGTAGAATGATTCCACTATAACCAACCAACCAACTGAAGCCCTGGAGAAATTGTTTGGACATAGTAGGGCCATTACCACTATCAACACAGGGAAATAAATACATTCTATCTTGCCAGGATTATTTCACAGGATACCCTGAGGCTTTTGCAATTCTAGACCAACAGCCAAAACTGTTGCCAGATGCTCTGTGGAAAATATGTCAACATGGTATGCCAAAGTATCTTCTCACTGATAGAGGATCCAGTCTAATGAAGAATGTTTGCAAAATTTTGCAAAGTAAATCAATCTTCACCTCTCCATACAACCCAGTGGAAAACAGGTGTTTAGAAAGAGCCCATCAGTCCTTCACTATGTGAATCAAGGTTATTTGCACTGGGACAAGCAACTGAACTTCATGCTTTTCATTTGAGCATATCGTTGGATACTGAGCTGGTATCTTCAATCCCATCTTACACCAAAGGCCCTCCTTATGACCAGGAACTATGCTGTAGATTAACCCTTGTGCAGGAGGTCACTTCTTCCCTTGAACCATCTCAACCTTAAACAAAAGGCCTAAATTCAATAGAAGTAACACCTGAGTATAAAGACAAAGGTTACACTAGGAGAAAAGGACTTGCCACGGATGTGTGACTGCAGGGACTGCATTCCTTCTTTTAGGGGAGAGGATACACCTGGGGATGGGAGTGATTGTTCACCATAGTATATAAGGGGTCAGATTTAAGCAGAGAGCATCCTTCTTTTCTCCCCACTCTCCTTCTTTCCCTTGCCAGGCTTTGGTTCGCCACAACTCTGTCCATCATTCACACACAACTTTGGTATGTCATGAGTCCACACTGACCTCTGTCCACCACTCCCTTCTGACTTTGGATCTCCTCGAGTCTGCACTAGTTGCCCTCCTCTCCATCCTCTTCCTATAGCAAATAAGTTGCTATTTGCAAACCTAATAGATAATACAATAAAACTGAAGACATGATCTTCTTTTATTTCCTGCTCCCCATTATAGATATTACTACAACAAAACAAGCATAAATGTGGTTCAACAAATAAAAAAGAGGGGTAGTAGTTTTTCAAGTTGCTCTCATAAATTCATGGGAAAACAACATATATGTAATTATCAGCATGTTTGTCCTAATGAGAATATGGAAGCCAGAAATTTTTAATCATTTTAAAACAACTAGAGTGATTTATACACTTTCATTTAGTAATAAAAAGATACTGTGTACTGCAGCAGGGAACACAAAGTTGCAAGAGGATTGATTTAAAATCTCCCCCAGAAAATTGAACTATGAAAGTAATTTAAATTGATTTAGGTAACTTTACTTTCAAACGAATGATAACACACTTTGCATGATTTTTGAATAATTTTTTTATCACAGGATATGTTGAAAGTTTTCATCATATCTTATGATAAAATAGTAAATTTTGCCAACAGTATTTATATTGTTAATACTCCAGTATGTAATGTAGATAATCATTCAGTTATCTATATAGGAGACATCATACCTGGGATTTATTTCTATTGCAACAAAACAAAATCAAAGATATTATAAATGAAAAGAAAGAAAAACTAGCAGTGATTTCTTTAAAACTCTTGTTTTGAAAAATATCAATTAATTCCATTATATAGATCACAAGTACATAACTTAGCTACACAATAAAACATTTCAAAGTGTGATAATGTAACAATGGCATAAATTATTGTTAATAAAAGAAACAATGATTTCAATGAGTGGCAGCAGTGGTCTATATGTGGTACGGACCCTGGCGCTGAAGGGTTAAATAGTTACAGTATTGGTATCCAGCTGCAGTAGCTCTATTTAATTCCTTGCTATCTCATTTTCTCATTTATTCTATTAATGTATTATTTAATATTAAGTATCTATAATTCATGGTTTGAAAATTATCTTGATTCCTCGTACTGGCACTACAAATCTCATTGTTAATATAAAGTAGATAGATAACCAAACAATATTTTTTAATATCAAATTAAAAACTGGTTGATACATAAGAAGTATTTCCTAATGTTAAGCAAATGGTAGCCTATTTAATCCTTTTTTGATGTATCAACAGACAGCGACACATCTGATTTGGAGGAAGTCAAACCCAAAGAAGGATTTGAGGAAACAGTATTGGAGCCATTGCCTTCTACATCCAAGGGAATTGGCTTACCACAGCCACACTCCAATTCACCAGCTAAAAAGGCTGAGAGAGCCTCTGATTGGTCAATAGTATCTCAAGAAAATGATATCAAAGTAAAAACTTTTGTCATGGAAAGATATAACATAATTAGTGATGGGAGGATACCAAAATTTTTACAGATTCCAATTCAGTTCCAAATAGTTCTCTAAAACTTCCTATTTTGATATGAATCTTGATTCCTTCAATCATGGGCTCTCAGAGGGCCAAGTGGACAAAACTTTAGAACTCAGTGAAAGTGGTCCCGGGTTCTATTCCTTGTAGGGGTCTATGTGTGAAATGACCTCAGTTGTCAAAGCACTTTTACTACTACTACTCTGGTTCCCGGATAGCCAAGTGGGCAGCACGTTCGTCTTCAGTGAAATCGGTCCTGGGTTTGTTCCCCGGTGGGGGCCCATGTGCAAAATGACCTAAGCTGCCAAAGCACTTTAAACAATACTACTACTACTACTGCTGCAATCATTCTTTTTAAACTCAGTGGTGTAAACTCTGAAGGCGCTACCTCTTGGAAGGCCATAATAATGGATATAAAACATCTAGTACACTTCCACAGCAGACGTTATTTGATGACATGCTTCACTAAAAATTAAATGTGCTGTGGAAGTGTATGAGAGGTTTTATTTCTATTTCCATTCCTTTTTGTTACTATTGGTTTGAGAAATAATACTTGGTGAAGAAGTATATTTATTTATAAAGAATTTAGTTGAATAATGTATAAAACATCTTATAAAATAGTGTAGAACATACTTTTATTAAAAACCTGTGTTGATTCCCTTTAATAAAAAGCTTATTACATTATAAGGATATATTCCTGGACCAGAGAGAGACCCAGCAGAACTACTATCTAAGTTCATTTGATGTTTACAGTAGGTAATTTTTATTATGATTATTAAAGTAATATTTTGTAATATTAGACAAATGAATTAACAATTTTTAAGAAAATATCAGCAACGAAAGTGTTATTTAAAGCGAGATTTGAAGATTCCATTATTTTACCCAAGAGTGAGAAAAATCAATTTACATGCCATAGTTGTGTTATAAATTATCTATAGATTTTATTTTTCTGATGATTAAAATTAATATTTTTTTATAATAGTAGTAGTATTAAAGTGCTTTGGCAGCTAAGGTCCTTTTACATGTGAATCCCCACCGGGTATTGAAACCAAAACCACTTTCACCAAAGTTCAATGCGTTATCTACACAGCTATCTGAGGCCTTGAGGATTATTTATGCATAAACCATCATAAATGGAAGATTGAGTTTAAAAAAAGAAAATCAAAGAAATTATATTTAAATGCAGGAACTTATGTCAAAAATTCTTCAATTCTGATACCATATAAAGTTCCAGTTTTGATAAATCATCCCATCACTAATTGTAAGTTAAACGATAAAAACTGTGTCACTTTTGTCTTTTTCAATTCCATCTTTAAGAATATTCATGATTTGGGAGTTCTTAGCAGCGGCAAGGGTCCCTGGAAAAATTAATTAAAAAGGATTCCTGTAAGGACTAGCTATGATTTGCCCTTAACATTAAGAAAATGAGGACCTATGCATCCCAGGATGAACATCAGTATTGCTCTTTATTTTGAGAAAACTGTTTTTAACCCTTTTGCGATGGCGGTAATCTCATAGAATCGTATCCATATTCCGAGGCTTTGGCAGAAAAAGCATCTCTCAGACACAAAGGTCTCCTGAACCTCTGCCGATACTAGACCCTTTTGGGCCCTTCACAGCAGGGCTCTGGGGAGGTTTATGGCCTCTAACGCAGCATGGGGCTTAGCAAAACGAAATGTTGTTGCAGTTATTTTGCTAAAGAATCGTTTGTTGCACACATGGCCAATATGTCTTTTGTTATGAAAATCTCGTGCTTTGCTGATGACGTACAACTTTTAATCAAAACTCTGCTGTTGATATTAACATATTTAGCAATCTACCATAATGATATTGAAATATCTACTATTTTCTCTAAATACATTAATATTAACACTAAAATGTCATTTAAAAGCTGTAAATTACAAGCAAAATATGAGATCCTCAACTCCAAGGATATATTGACTGAAAGGGGAACAAATCCTTCTTTAGCAAAACAACTGAAACAACATTTATTTCATCGTGGCCCGATGCTGTGAAAGGGGCTGTGCATTAGCCCTAAGACCCATGCGGTTGCCCGGAGAAGGATAAGGAAACCCACAATTACAGCCAGAAAGGGGCAAAAAATTTACCTGTAAGCTGTACTTCTCCTTGAAGAATAAGCTTGTACCTGCGTCATCTATAGACGACAGTAGGTCGTTAGCGTAGGAAAATGTCTGTTGTGTATACATGACAACAGGAGCGAAAGGGTTAATAATCAAGAAATATGCTATGGAAAAGAGCTAATTCAGATGAGGAGTGTAAAAGTTTGTTCCTTTTGGAAATAGGCCCCTGGACAGTGCCCATGTGAACCAATACTTTAAGATAGTTAGTAGACATTTTCTATATAAATCAAAATACTGGTGCATTACAAGATGTAGCTATCTACATTTACCTTTACTTGTATAGGGTTTTCATTTTATTTGCAGGAAATCATCTTTCATTCTTACTAAATTGAAAACATAAAATCTTTTCTCAAATAGGATCCTACATCAGCACTTTCCACTATAGTAAACATAAAAGGTAAAACTGAGAAAGAAAAAAATGAAACAATAAAATTGGCTGGCTCCTCTTTTCTTCAAGAAGTAGATGAACAAATTCCACCAAAAAGGAAAAAAGATTCCTCATCTTCATCTACAGATAATTCCAGAAAATTAAAGTTATTGGCTGTTGCTCCTAAAGTTCCATTTGATCTTGATTTGTATAATTGGGAAAATGAGAAGGTTCCCTCAGCAGTGATGAAAAAGTAAGTATAATTTTGCTCATTCAAGTATAGGAATCATGCATTTTCTTCCAGAAAGATAATTAGTTGATATCTATTTATTTTGATTCATTTTATGGGATGAGAGTAAAAGATATTGTTGTATCCTAGGGATCAAATATGAAAATGATTCATTCGATACACAATTTTACAACAGTTTCCTCTGTTTACTTTATAAATTATCTTTTTAATGGATGAAATAGAATCTGGTATTATTCAGATTGTATCACTATTAAAGGGACTAAAGTAGATTCTATCGTTTACATATTTTTCTGAGGTTGTTTTTCAGTTGAAAACTACTGTATGAAATCTTTACAATGTTTTATAACTCTTTTATTTTATTAATTATTTTACCAGTTGAATTTTGTATTTGCTCATATTAACTCTGTGTAGTATGTTTTTTTTTGCACCTTTGATGAGATAGCGTAAAACATTATTAGAAATTGATAATGAAAAATTTAACTGTTTTTAGTGTACCACTGTTAAATGTTAGAGATAGATTCTTATCTTTTTCTTAATGGTAGTTTTTTGTAATTATCAAAGCAGGTTTTTATCTGATATCTATTGCATTTTTATATCATAATTCTCATGTATGAATTCCAATTATATATGCTTATAGGTCCCATCCAGATGCTTATAACTTTTGGTCTACTTCAATATGTGAAGATGAAGATGAGACTGTACCAAGTGAATTGGCAGCATCAACTCGTGTGATTGAATTCTCTGGGAAATTTGACCCTGTTAAATGGACTTGTAGGGCTCCTCTTCCTTCTGGGAAGCTGTGTCCCCGTCAAGATAGGTTAAAGGTGCATATAACTTCATCTTTCTGAGTTTATCTATTACATAAAGCACATTTAAATATTGTTTCTATTTGAATTGTTAAATTCTCTTCTGATGAAGAGTTTATATTTAAATGATTTCATATTGGTATGGATAATTTTTTTGGCAGTAATACAACTTAAGAGCATATTTCAATATGGTTAATCTGCTAACTCTTGGGAGAATATGAACTGGGTCTTACAAATTTATGCTCTTAAGAAAGTATTTGATAATGAAAATTTCTTGGGAAAATAAACCTAAAACGTATCGAAACAAACTAGTGATTTGTTGAAATGAAGATCAAAGAAAGTACACTTAAGCTAATGACTGTTTAAAATGAAGAACTACTACTGATACTTTATCAAGTAATCTACAATTACTTCTAAAGCACTTAGTCATAGTAGTATACTAGTACGATTCTGTGGAAGTACAACTTTTCCATTACAGTGGAACCTCGACTTATGAACTGCTCAACATACAAACTTTTTTGTACTCTATTATGACCTCAAAATACAAACTTAATTTTGACATATGAACCATGATGCCATTACAATCCCAAGTACTATAGTATATATGCATGCATGCATGTAAGGTCATATAGATGACCTTTCCACAAACCTCTTCCTGGTGCAATTTTTTGCCTTATTTGAAAGAATTTACAACAATTTACACAATTTGACAAAATTTATGTGCATCGCCTTAATATTTCTCTATCATAGTAGAAAACTGAAAAAAGATATCGTGATTCATATGAGATTTTCTTTGATAAAGATGAAAACACTACAGAGATCTCTTACTTGTTAGAGAAAGGGAGCCCTCCTATAGACAGTACTCACACCAGCCTTATCTCGTGTTTATTTTATATGCAATATTTAAGCTGATTATTCTACCAATGTGAGATAATTTAGGCAGGAAATATCACTAAAATGATCATGTAGTGTCAGTGTCTAGAATCTGATCAGCTTTCACACACATAGCCTTGAGCTTCTCTGCTTCATTTACATTTTTTATTGCCATTTTGAGAAGAAGAAATTCTGTTAGTGATAGAGAATTCAACCAAAGAATTCAGTCTTAGATAAGTCCTTCTTTTACAACATATCTTCATAATTGCTCAAAGATTATATTTGTATAATTACGTATGACCAAATATTATTTAAATGATTATGGCCAAATTCATTTTTCTCTGATGCCTCTGAGATCATATTGCAACCTGCTGATGTTTGAATAACTTTCTTTTCAAAATTTCCAAGACAGTATGGATTAATTGATTTATCATTTGATACAATGGAAAACTGGGGTTCGAGATAAGAACTTTTGAGGTATGAGCTCCAGTATGGAACAGATTAAGTTGAGATACCACTCTTTTGTTAATGCCTTCCCCTTAGTACACCTTCTCAATTTGAATTTATACCCAGCTTGATTACATTTTAAATTAAAAAACCAGAGTGTCACTCTTATTTGACTTGTGAGAAATTATTCTTGTTCTCTGAAAGTAATTAGCTTATCACTTCTTTGTAACTTTTATTTGTATCTAGTACTGTTACTTATGTACTTTTGGGAATTTGTGAGATTTCTGAATCCTCCCCCTCTATCACAAAGTGTCCCTTGAGACCCGATAACCCATGTGCCCTATCGTCACTGAACCCCAAATTCCTTAGTGTGACAATGAAAGAACTGCCACTTATGACCAAATATTTGGCAGCAGCATGATTGGTGCTGCTTGGCTGGGTAAAACTAAGATGCTCAGAATTGTCATTGAGATATCAGTAATGGTTGTGACTACATTCATACATACAATACAAGAATTTGAACCACCTCTATTTTGGAACAAGATTGCACACATACAAAGTATTTCTATCAAGTCTACCAAAAATTAATATTATCTGATTTAGGTCTGAATTAACTTATAACTGGTCTATTGGAACTGAATGTGGTCATAAGTTGACAACTGAGTGATGGTGGAATGAGTATTTATTGACCTATAACTACTGATTAATGCATATATTGTATAAATTAAGAAATTGATGAATGTTTCTTTCCTGTAGGGTAACTTGTAAGTTTCCTTGTAATATATAGATACTTTCTATAAAAATATCTTATGGATAATTATCTTTATAATTTACTTTGACAGTGTCCTTTTCATGGACCTGTAGTACCTAGAGATGAAAAGGGAAATATTTGTGCAGTGGATGGAAAATTACCTAATTTACCTCCTGAGAAACCTCAAGTTCCTGATTGGCAGGATCCACAACTTCTGAAGGAGATAGAGGTAAGGAAATCTCCATGGTTAAATGTTTCCTTGCTGCACATACCTCAAAGTAATGGTTTCAGTACTTTTCTTGATAATCTTTATTCCAAGTGACATATTCTTAATGATGGAAGTAGACTTCTTGTACACTTTCTAAGCAGATTAAATTTGGCAACATGTTATCATTGACACATTCTAGCATCATCAGGCAAGGATGTGTGTAGAAGAAGTTTTATTTACATTATTATGGCCTTTGAGAAGGCAATTCATTTCCATATTGAGTTTATTGATATATTCTTAGTTAATTTAAATGAAATGCCTAGCTTATTTTAGCTAATTTACAGAAACATAAATAGGATGGTTACAAATTACTTCATTTTGGTTGATTGTCTTGGGTATGTCCATAAGATAATGAATTTATCTGAAAGTGATGTGCTGCATCAGCTCAATTACCAGACTTCAGATTTCCTTATACATTGTCAACCCATGACATCAAATTGCTCATTTTCTTTTATGTAGTGGCTAATCCGTTCATTACTCTTTATAAGTTTGTTTATCTGGATTTTGAAATGTAATTCTATTGCTTTGAAACAGAGGATGATTTGTATCCCAGGTTATCTTCATTTAATGGTACATAAGTGAGGGGAGTAATATCATCCTCCCCTTCCCAGGAGAGACTTTGGGCCAACCTTGGGGTACCCTTGGGATTGCTGTGTTGTTGAAATTTTTTTTATTTCTTGGAATGCACTGAGTAGACCATAATTTAGCATTGAACCAACCCTTTCAGATTAAATTAAAAATAGTTAAGGATTAGAATCTAAATATCTTATAAACTCACAATCTCCTTTATTTTCAATGTTTTATAGAAGGGACACATGCAGCATTTTTTAAAGTGGTATCACAATGATGACTTATATAGTCTTGTTCTTACTGTCAGTCAATTTTACCTTGTTATATTGATTGCAGAATCCCTCATTATACATCCAACAGCCAACCTATGTTTATACAATTTACTTTTACTATCTCTGCATTATTCAACATTTCCATGATCTCAGTACCCATTATACAATTCTTCCATGAGATATGAATCACTTTGCAGTTAATAACATTTAAAAAGTATTGGAAATGACATCTGCTTCCATTAAAATTGTTTCAATTTAGTAGAAGTCTTTTTGGATATTTTCAATTTTATACCTTATTTCTGGATTATAATTTTACATCTTACTTTAATATCCTAGATATTAATTCATGTACATACTCAATTACACCTTATATAATCCTTCTATCAAAATAGAGTTATCAAGAAACTCACTTAGAGAACTCACGAGATAGATTTCAAGAATTGTGATGAATTCTACTTTCTGTGGAACTGGTCCATACAGGACATATAGTGGCTATTGTAGGTGGCTAATTGTATCTTCATGGGTCTTGTTTCAAGAGATAAAGACATGAAAATATTTGAATACTACTAATATTTCTGAATTTCTTATTTTTGTTGTATACAAGTGAAAATATAAGAAAGTTAATGGTAAGGGTGGACTCACAAGGCCAACAGTTTCAAAAGAAGGTTGTTATTATTATTATAGTAAAAAATGTGTAAGGCAGAAGCTCTAGAAACCAAGTATATTTTCAGGCTTATGCAGAAATGTATGCTTAGGTCAATTGACCACCCAAGGTACTTGGTACCAACCCAGATATCCATTGGATCTTATATAAGCACCTTGTTTTAATTACAAGTTATCAATATTAAAATTCATATCATATGCTAAAGTAAGCTTTAAAGATAGCAACCATACATGAAGTGTTAATATAAGGGGCATTTACCTATGAAGAATTGTTCAGCAATGTTTGTTTCAAGAATAAAAGAGAACAATATATCTGCAAGAAGTATTTAATGTCAAATATCATGCTTTATTTTTTAACAGTTGTATATCACATGATCTGAGGAAGTGGAAAAGTGGCTATGTGAAAATTTGCTGTAGTAGTAGTATTGTTAAAAGTGTTTTGACAGCTGAGGTCATTCAGCACATATTAGCTCACACCAGGAATAAAACCTCAGGATACAGGAGGAAAACCTGATTTGGGCACTGTCTTTGCAGCCATCTTCAAGAAGACACACAAATACCTTGAAGATGGTTGCAGAGACAGTGGATAAATCATCTCAATCAAATGTGATAATTGGTGTCTTTAACCAGTTGGAAAACCATGAAGGTATTCTTCAAACAGTGATGTGATTTTATTTTAAATGTATTAGCTCAATATGACAGGTAGTGATCTGTAAGAGAATTAAGAGGTACATCAGCAGACTTTTATGGTTAGATAGTTAGACACACATTTCATGTTGTTCTACATTTGTATAATAAAGATGACAAAAAATGCCAGGTATGAAATACAATTTTTTTGGGGGGAAAACAGTTGAAACTGTTGAAAGACTCTAAAATTTTAGCAGTAGTGCTATTGTGAAACGTGTTTCAACAGGTGAGGTCATAATGGCCTTCCTCTGAGTATCAAACCCATCTTAAAGGGCCACTTTACCATAGAAAAATACGCTATTTTTTAAATGATCTGTTCAATGAAAATGAATATATATATATCCCTCCCTATATATATATTGGCTCCCTGAGGAATTTCTCTAGTTCCTGTCATTTAAAAATATCTTCATTTTTATAATTCTTTTATGGATGTTTTTTTAACTTACTGCTTCTACATTTAAAAAATCATTTCTATTAAATTAATTATTTAGAGTTTATATTTAGAACCTTCTTTGACATATTTTACCATTTCAAACTTTCTTGCTTTTGCTGAGCTCTATCAGTCACTGTATTCTTATTGCTATAAGTGTCAATAAATTATATTTTGTCTTTTACTCATTTACAATTTAAACCTCAATAGGTATTTATTTCCTCTGAGCTGTGAGATTTTTGAGAAGTTGATTTCTTTTTCAAAGTTGATTTTTTTCATTGGATTAAGTCATTTTAATTTAAAATAGCCTTGCATCATTTGATCTACGAGTAAAAGTTGCTTGCATTCTGCATGCTTTTGGATTATGATTTCCCACCTGTCATACTGCAATTTCCTGGTTTATGAACAAGAACAGTTTCTCTCTAAGAACATTTTTGAGAATATATACCGTTGCAGTATTGAAACAAGGACCATTAATATTAGTATTACTACATATTACCTTATAGTGTATAGTCTTCTATAAACATGTCAGGTTTCAAGTCACAATCGGTTCAGGAATAACTGCAAAATGAATTCAGAGTTTTCTATATGTTTCTAATGAACGAAAACTTGATGCACCCTGGCATCAAGCCAAGTATCAATTGGGAATTGGGTCTACCGTCAGTATGAAACATCATCTCGAATCTTTTCTATGCACTGAGGTATAGGTACGTATCTTTTTGGGAAGCGCAACATGGAAAATTCTAATTCTCAACCTGTATTTATATGTGTGAGATTTGAACTGTCCTAGCATCAAACCCAGGAGTATTGAGGAGGACTTCTAATTAAAATTAGACTTCAAAAGCTCCTCCAGTAACTATCCCTGTTATTTCAAAGTAACATCATATTGGGAAGTACCTCAAAATAGTATTCAAGTTTCCTGTAGATATAATGAGAAATTTTCAACATGCCTAGGCATCGAACTTTGGATCAATTTAGAAGTTGTTAAGCTAGAATATGAAATATAGCCACAAGTCTTATGAATTTTCCGAATTTTAGCTATTAGGCTTTTCAGAAAATGCCCTGAAAAAAAATATTAAAAAGCTGTCCCATGAAATTAAATGGGCAAAATTTGATATGTCATAGCATCAAACCCATGGCCTTTAGGGGAAACATTTTTACTGTATGCAACAGAGAACCACTTCTCCTGATGATATCATGAATTGAAACCTTCTATTTTAATGGAAAATGCCCTAAACGAGTCTTTGAAAATCTGCACTGAGTGAGATGGTCTAGGTCTTCATGCAAAAAAATGCCAGTTAAGTGCCTCTTTTCAGTTTAGCCTCAGAATTTGTATCTTATATAGGTGTGAGAGAAGCATCTATATATAATAGATATGTGGATAATTCATTATAAAGGATTTTATCCAAGAGATCCATTGCAACCATTCAGGTATTACAAAGCAGATTTTCAAAATGTCGTACACAAATCAATTCTGAATGAAGAAAGATTATAAGAATATGAAATGAAGGGATCTTATAAAAAATGACTCTATGGTATCTAAAACCATCACTGTGTCCTCAAGTTGCATTGTAACCAGCAATGACTCAGGAGGTATTGCAACCAACAGAGGATTGGACTTCCATTTATTCTATTAGAGCATATCCATTTTCTAACCTCTTGAGAGATTTCTTATCAGTGAAAAAGGACATGCAATCCACTCCTATAGGCAAGGAATACCTTTTTTGAATTTTTGTTTTCAATATAAATGTAAAGATGGTAGATCTTTTTCCATCAAAATAAAAAGTATTTTCTCAAAAACTTATTTATTTTCTTGTTTAAGAAGTATATAGTAATAAAATGCATTCACATCAACTTATACATTCAAAAACTCTTATACTAAATATTGCATCAGTTTACAACGGGTTTTTTAATTACTTAAAAGTATTAATTTGTCCAATTTTTTAATGTGAGCAATTTCTCAAAAAATAATCACAAGAGGAAAGCATAGCATACAATAATCTAATGAAGATAAATAATTTTATAATTTAGCCACAGTTCATTAGTTATCACAAAATATTCACAGCATACTTTCAAAAATAACTTCATGGAAATATAACTAAATCTCTTGGGATATAATTTCAAACAACAGAGCAGTGCAGGAGGATTTTAATGGAATTTTTTGCTTAATTTCAGAGCCAGACTGGAATTGACCTTAAAATCCCAGAAAAGGGCAAAAGGAAAAAGAAGACACCAACATTTCCAGGTTTAACGGATGTAAAAGCCATTCAAAATACCACTTACAACCGTTTATCAAAAAAGATTTTTAAGAAGTAATTTTGATCGATATTCTTATATTTGAATACTTATTACATTGAATGACTGACTAAGGACTGTAACCATCGCAGTAAACAAAAACTTATATTCCCATCTTTTCAGGTCCAGCGTGAAGAGAGTTGCTGCTACTTTGGATGCAATAGATCACAAAAAGTTTCGGGATAAATTTGGGGATCAGTTCAACTACTTTTAACATTATATGTAAATGCTTATGCATAGCATACACTGATGTCCATAATAATTTAATGAAGAATTCACAGGCATAAGGAATTTTCCTTAAGGTGAGACTTTAAGTACAATCCAAGGATAAGAATTTTTGACTTAAATTACCTAATGAGGATTTTTTTCAGCATCTTTATGGAATGAAATAATTCATGTCTTCCTGTGCATAAAAATGATGTTCTCTCTTTTTCTGCTGTAGGAAAATTTAAAAATGAAGAACCAGTATCCTTTGAGAGGGATATTTAAGAATTACCATTACTATAAAGGAGAAATCCTTGTGCAAAACATTGCCTGCATGAGTGATTCAGAAAAGAAACTTCCCCTATAAATATCCTCGTTGAAACTTGAGTGAAGAAAGAAGACTTGAGTCTGGAAAGAGGCACTCTTTAACTTTCACCTCCACCCCGTTCCCTTTCTCTCTCTCTGTCCCTCTCTCGTGCCCTCCTTCCTTCTCCTCTCTCTCTCGGAGGCTTATACTTTTCCCAATGCCTGTGGTTTAAGCAAGTGAAGTCATCAAGGACTGCTATTTCTCGCAGATACTTTGCCAAACGTAACAGCTCTTTGTCACATGATCGATTTAAATGTGCCTGTCGAAAAGGACGTATCCTTAGTCCAGTTTGTGGATTCATCAGAAAATTTCTGCGAATGTCATCAAACATGATAGTATTTTTACTTGAATACTGATTAAATTTTCCCCAAATAACTCCCAATGGTTTGACCTAAAATATGAAAACATCAGTATTATTTATGTAAATGATCTTGTAAATACAGAATAAATCTATTTAACATCAGTATAACTACTTCAATTTGGTATACTTACATCAAATACTCCATGTTTTGGAGTGTGAATTGATATCATGGCTAAGCTATCTAAATGAAACATGATTTTGTAATTGGTATGTGTGGAAACACCAAGCAACTTCATCTTTTCTTCAATCCATTTCATGCTAGTTGCAGACCAAATGACAATATCGTAATCCTAGAAAATAAATATTTCCATACAAGTGGAGGGATAAACATTAAAACTTTGATAAATCTAGGAGATTGGTACCTCATAAGCTGAAGTGAGGAATTCATGCAGATATGGTCTCATCAATTCATAGCCAGATTCTGCTGAAGATCTATGATCAAACAGGGTGTAATCTATGTCCAACACAAGTAGTTTTTTCCCAGGTCTAGGCTCATTTATCATTTTAATTTTATATTCCCTTATTCTCCTTTCAATCTAAAGCAAAAAACAGGATGATCAGTTAGTAAAATGAAACAATGGAAAAATTTAATTTGAAGGCTTACAGATCACCTTGGCTAAATACTCTTCTCTATTCTCAATAGCTACTTCCTCTTCTTCTGTATCTAGGTCGTTAACGACCTCTGGAATGTCCTCAGGTGGACTGCTAGCATCAGCGATATCTTCTTCCAAAGACCCCATCATCATTATTTTAAAGCCAGGCTTCAGTTTTAGCATTGATAACTGACATTCGTCATCGGGTGTTTTACCTATAAAGGCGAAAAGGACAAAATAGAATACTCAACAATATAAAATTCGGATATAATATAATCATAAAATGAGGAACACGTGAAGAACTAACCTTTGAATTTCAAATTCAACAACTTCTGTCTTTCAGGACGAACTCCTGTTTCTTTATGAATAGCCTCCTTCAGAGTTGCCACAGAATCGCTTTCTGAGAGATTGCATAGCTCGAATTCTTTGCCACTCCATTTAACAACAAATTTCTTTTCACCTTCCATTGGCCTAGTAAATTAATTTTACGTGAAATATTTAACAAGTCGACCACCAAATAAACATGAAATTAAATTACTTCATCATAGCTATGGCACCCCATACCTGAATATTTTCGTTAGAACCTAGAAATTTTAAGATCTAAAGCAAAAATAAGTATATATATTACAAAAGCCAGAGACTTTGTAATTGTTATTTACCCAACTGAAAATTCTCTTCGAGCAAACAATCGAGCAAGTAGTGTACGGGTGAATTATGTTCATCACTTGTTACTGTTTCAAACATTGCGTATTAAAAGTGTCCGTAAAAATGAATGAAATCATTAAAATTACAATCAGACATTGAAGAATTGTCTGATTCACATAGTTTTCAAACAAAATCTGGAAATAATAATTTATTACAGGTTATGTTTTCCTTGTTTTATGTTGATTCAATATTGTTATATTTTAAGGTTGACAATTTTATGATATTTTTATTTGTTCTACAGAAACTAAACTATGGTCATTAATTACTGAAACATTAGAAGATTATAAATTAGATGACAGAGTGACATCCATCGTTTCCCTCGTAAGCGCATTTTCTTAAGCTTACATGATTCGAAGAGCAATGTCGGAGGCGGACGTAGTGAGTGGTCTGCGCATCGTTCGTGATAAAATACAGCAAGCATGCAGTAAAAGACCTAAAGTCAGTATTTATATTATCTATATTTGTTTTCGTGGTGTGAAGCATTTTCGTCTGTTATAAACTTAGTATTGTATTCAACAATAATAAAATCGCAACATGTAATCTCTCAAAGTTAGGTGCAAAATATAGGTTATGATTTTTTCATTATTCTCGTTGAATTAAGTGGTGCTAATTTCAAAGTATATATTTCCCTCTGGGGTTCACACTTCTTATAATGAAACAATATGTAAAATATAAATGATTGGAAGACATGTTCTGTTGATGCGAAGTTGTTGCTTGAACAGAACTGAATTTATTCCAGGAGTTGAGTACTTTTCAACCAAGGTTGGTTGCAGTAAGCAAAACAAAGCCAAAAGAACTTATAATCGCAGCATATAAGGCTGGCCACCGCTACTTTGGAGAAAATTATGTACAGGAACTAATAGATAAAGCACATGATCCGGATGTATGTGTGACAACTTTATTTCATCTTGAAAATTTACATAAGTATTAGAAAGTCATTCGATCATCAAAATGTTTACTTGTAGATTCTAGAACAATGCAAGGAGATACAATGGCATTTTATCGGCCATCTTCAAAGAAATAAAGTGAATAAAGTGGTTAATATACCTGGCTTACATTTAGTGGAAACCGTTGATTCAGAAAAATTGGCCAACACAATTAATGATCAGTACGGTAAACTGCTCCGTGAAAATCGCCTAAAAGTGATGGTCCAGGTAAACACTAGTGGCGAGGAAGGTTAGTACATTGCAGTATTGTTAACGTTTCTTGTGAAGTTCTTGCAATTTTATGTGGCAATGATCAATCATGTGAAGATTTCTACATTCGTAATGAAAATATTGCGTTTATCTCAGCAAAGAATGGATGCCCACCTAAGGAAGCCGCGCATCTTGTGAAGCATATCATGGAAAAGTGCAAGAATCTAGAATTTTTAGGTCTCATGACCATTGGTGCTTTTGGTTATGATTTTTCACTTGGACCAAATCCAGATTTTGTGGTATGTTTCTAGGAAGTAAATAATTAATTTTTTGAAATAATCATTCATAAATCGAGTCACTTGTAAAAAATAAGACAATTTTTACTTCTATAATTGAGTTATGATGAGTAAACTACATGGATAAGAAAACAAAGGAGTCACGTGTATTCTTCTTTGGTGTTACTGTCCTTTTACAGGTGACAGTAACACTACCTCCACAATATTCTATCTTGAGTTTTATCTCTGCCTAATTCCTTCTTCGATATCCCTCTGTGCCTCCTTCCACTTCCTTTCTTTCCTTCTTTTTTCCCTTCTATTATCAATTTCTCTACTCTGGTTTTCCTTATAAAATTTCCAGTCCATTTTGCTTTCCGTTTAATTTCTCTCTGAATATTTCTTTCTTCTCCAATCCTCCTCAGTACTTCTTCATTCCTAAATTTATCTTTCCATTTAATATTCTCCATTCATTGCCATAGCCAGGTTTCCAAGCTTTCCAAGTACTTCTCTTCTACTCAAAGTCCATGTTTTGCATCTGTACAAAACAATGCATTTTTAAGCATTTTGCTAATTGTTTTCTAATGTCTATCTTGATATTCCTTGCTGTCACCAGCTTCTTAATGTTAATAAGTGCTACTTTACCTTGCGCTGTTCTTCTCTTACTTTCTTCTACACAATTGCCATTCTGTGTAACTATACTTCCAAGATACTTACTTGTTTTAACTTTTCTTCTTCCAGCCATATGTTTAATTGTCCTTTTGTCTTTGCTATCCTCTTAACCTTTGTTTTCTTTCTATTTCATTCAATATTCTTCAGTCTTGTTCCAAATTCTTTCCATCATCCTTTGTAGGTCTTCTTGACTCTCTATTATGTAGCCAGATCATCCACATTCTCGATGGATTTTATTCTCTCATCTCCCATTTTATCCCACCGGTGTCTTCTGGAGCTTCTTCCAGCTGTTTGTCTGCATACAAATTGAAAAGACAGGGTGACAAAAGTGAAATGACCATAGTTGTTGAAGCATTTTTAACAATACTGCTACCACATTCTGTAATTCTCCTAGCCCATGTGATATTGGTAATAGTGATATATATTGTGCTCTGCTATATTATGTACCAAAACCTTCAATCAGCAAATGGAGCTGATGTGACTTCTTAGTGTGGCACCAATATTCTCCTCAGTAAGGATGAAGAAGTTCATCAAGATATTCCACAAGTACAATGCTGTTCAGGTTTATTACATTCAAAATTGAATTGTAATTGTAATTCTCTATCAGTAGATATTAATTGGCTTTACCGATATTCACCCATATATTTTTAAATTGTCTTTTGACCAGAGTTAGGAAAAAATATATGTCAATAACAATGCTTAAGATATTAAATGTTATTTGTATATTTCATTAGGTTTAGTAGGAAGTAAACTGGATTTAAAATTTCCCATTGGTTGTTCATTTGGACAATATTTGATAATCATATAACTAGATAAAGAGAGTTATTTTATATGTAATTGAGCTTACATTGTTTCAGAGTCTAAGAAATTGTCGAGAGGAAGTGTGTAAATCATTAAATATGGATCCTTCCCAAGTTGAGCTCTCCATGGGAATGTCTAACGATTTTGAGCATGCAGTGAGTATATTGTTCACATTAGAGACTTTTGCTTCTATCACATTAAAGATTTTCAAAATTTATCATTAAGAAGAAAGTAGATGTTATGATATTGGAATGTTTAGGTAGATGTTTCTATGTGAAGGAGTTTCTGAAATGAACAGTTTTTACTGCTTTGAAATATTACTTATTTCTATCTGCAGTATTAGAATATTCCACTTTGTATCCTTTAAATGTACACTTTCAGGTTACTTAGAATATTTAATTTTCACTGCCTTTAGTAAATAATGGCCTGTAATTTTCTTCTCTCACCATCAATTTATTAATTAATAATTAATTTCATTTATTTATTCATTAAAGGTGGAAATGGGTAGCTCAAATGTAAGAGTTGGCAGTTCCATATTTGGTGCCCGGCAAAGAAAAGAAAGTTCTTCTGCAGATGAGAAATTAGCCAAAAGGGTGGAAGAAGTAAAAATAGACAATAATTAACTCAAATTGGATGCAAGTAGGAACCAGTCACAATATTTTTGTTATAGATGTTTAGAAATTAAGAATCAATAAAAATATGGGGCCCAATATTTAGTGTCCATATGAGATTATGTATGTTGTAGATTTGGGAAGATTGTTTTTAAATAGTTATCTATCTTTTCCTTTGTAAGAATTGAGTATATGAAGGTATTTGCCAATTGAAGCAAGTGTGAATATTCAAATTGTTATGAAAGCAGTGTGAGTATATAGTAAGAGTTCATAACAGTTTTATTTTTTGAATAATGTCATCTATGATATGATAATTTATAAAGTATTTAATATATGAATTATTGGATGGATTTAGTATTAATTTATAACATTCTAATCCAGTGTTTCATGATATGTTTACTTGTTTCTGCCCATATTTGTTTTCCTAGTGATTTGAATTAGCCAGAAGACACTAATCATGGAATTTATTTAAAATTCTCCTTGAAAACCAATGATGCTCAAATATTGTTTTAAATACATGGAAGTTTATTTTTTCCAAATAAAATAATTTTAACAAAAAATTGTTAACTATTTACTTTAAGAAATAACACGATAGTTAATATGTTATGCTAAATAAAGGGGATTTTATTTTAGTATTATAAAGAAATCAATGATCATCTTATCCTGTTTCTTATGAAGTTTGTGATTCAGAAGTGGTTTTCAGATCAGAAAGATTAGCCATTGAAATTTCCATTGAGACCCTTGTAATATTCGATCTCAGTTAATAGTCAACCTCCTAATTTGGGGGGGGGGGTCTGAGGCCCTCCTGGAGAGACCCTGTTCATTGGTTGCTTGACCTTGAAAACTTTCTAAGCCACTGCTGTCCTAATCCCCTTTTTTCTTCGCCCCTGAAGAATACTAATAAGGTAAAGGAGTTTTCCAACTTGATATTTTTATTATTTACCTTAACCTATAAGATTTCCTTTCATTAATATATTTTGTAATTTAGGTTACTCTAATGATTTATTTGATCCTGTAATACCTTAATTTATAATTTAATATTTTACTAGTAATTGCAAATCTTTTGGAATCAAATAAAGCCTTTTCTGGGTGTTTATCTCATTAATTTTATTATTTCCCCATCCACTTTCACCCCTTTGTGACAGCAATCAAATCCAAGTAACCCTTAGTTATGACCTCCATTAGTTGTACTTTTATGTTAAGCCTTATAATAGATTTACACACACTTTTAAATTTGAGAATTTTTTCTGTATAAGTCCCCCTCACCCATATTGCATCAAGTCATTTCCCCTTCAGCCAACCAAACTTACTATCACTTATATGGCTCTCAATTTTTTCCCTTATCCTGCTGTTTAAGGCCCTATAATTTTCTTCAGCATCATGAACTGTAAAGATGTTTGTTCTCCAACCATGGCAGCCATCTATGTTGCTCTTTTATCTATGATAGAATTAGAATAGATTTGGAAAACCCACTGTTCTCTTTTAATCATAGTTAATTTTTGTGTAGAATGTGCTGTGCTGTTCAAGATTAATGAAACACCCAGTGGCATGGTCTTTAAAGTAACTACAAGGATCTTAAGGTACTTGGGGTAGAAGTGACAACAATGGACTGGCAGAGGAAGGTATTTGCACACTTAGGAATGGGGAAAGAGTCAGCATAATTGAAATTTGTCAATGAATCACAAGCAGTACATTTTAGCTAAATGTAAAAGAACTATTCAACACATTGAAAGATAATTTAACTGCTCAAAACTAAAAGCAGGTGGATTGTTAATGATAAAATTATGTAGAAGATTGTGATTCTTGTAAAATAAATTATTATATGAAGTGTTTTAGTTTTTGCAGATATAAAATGCACTTCATAAAAATTCACATTTCTGGTTTTTTACAAATCAATTAAATTCTGTAAAGATATTCCTCTCCAAATTATCCATGGATAGCTCTGCCAGCAAGGGATGTGGGAAGGAAGATACTGCAAGGCTTTCCTCATGCATATAAAATTTATAATTAAAATAAAATTAATAATTAAACTATAATATCTTGATTGAACTTCTGCAAAATGACTTAAACCCAAATGACCGAAATAAACAGGATGTAAATTAATGTTAGTGAACGTAAACGTTTCATATCTGAATGCAAATATCTAGGTATCATGCTAATGGGGAAGGCAAGTCGAGGACAATATCGTGAAGGCTTACAGGAATCTCCATTTTAAAATGAGGGACCTAAAACAGAGTGGGAAAGGTGTCACGGAAAGAGCGTTCAAGTCACTGGTCAGGCTAATTATCTTAACACAAAACGGGCCTTCTTAAGAAACTCGAAAGTACGCATAGGAAGGCGGCTAGGTACGTAGTTGGCAAGCTCAGGAAAGCCGAAAGTGTAACTAAATTGTTAGCACATTTGAAGTGGAAATCGTTTGAATCGAGAAGGAAATCTTTTAGATTAGTCGGGATGTACAAAGCATGGAATTCCGCAGAGATCTGGGTCCAACTGCGTGCCTGGTTTAAAGTTCCCATTTGTTAAGAGGGGTATTGAAGAATGGAACGCTTTACCTGGAGAAGTTCTCATCCCAATGCCGAAAAATGTTTAAGATTTTAAAAATAAGCTTAAATCTAGTTTTAGGGGAGGGGGGGGTAAGTTGACGAATCCACTTTTTCTGATGGGTGGTAACAGGTAGCGATATAGTGCACCGTCCGCTAAAGACACCATTTGCATTGATAAGAATCTACCTCCAACCTTCGAGACAAACACAAACTACTTTGGAAGTGTGTTCAGATTTCATTTCCATAGCCTCTGAAATCTAGGTTCTCTGGCCGTACTTCGTGGAAAGACATTACAAATGATAAAACAGACTTAGTAATTTCCTAATTACTAAGTCTGCTTTATCATTTCCATAGCCTCTGTTGTAAAAATTCTAATAAAAGTTTGTGCGCATAAAATTAAACATAAAACTTTGATGGCAAAATTTTAAAACTATTATCATCAGAATACATATGTTCTTGCGCTTGTAAGAATTCTCACAGCAATAATTGGTTAAAGAGATAAATTTTCTTTCCTAAGCTCCTAAACGCCGCCTCCGCGCAAAAATGTAAATTGATTTTCAGTCATACTGCTGATGTCTAATTTTCGGTTGCAAGACGAAGCGGAGGAAATTATGAACCTGGAACACTGTTATAACTCAGTGCTATCAAACGGGATGTTAATGATGGAGAGAAATTAGAGGAAGAACACAAAGTTGAGGCCGAAACAGTGGATTTTGGGATGTTCATGATCTGATTATCCAAGAAAAATTACAGAATGAAAGTTTCAGAAAAAGGAGTTGTCTTCATTGGGGCATAAGATTAGATAAATGAAGACGCAAATATTTTGGGCGAAAGTAACAATGTAGCGATGTATTCGATCTAAGAGAAAGGCGAGAGTAAAAATGGGGAGTCATAGTTTTTAAGAGACTAGTTCACTAAGAGATTTAGCGAATCAAATTTTACCAACATTTCAGTTTAATTTATCCTTATGGCAATCGATTATCAGCTAAGAAAATATGTCGAAGCTGTTCGTAATAGTTATTGCATTCTGATAACTTTTCGTCTTTTTAATCGGCTGATACATTCGAAACTAATTAATCACGAATGACATCAGTTTTCCAGAATATTTAACCCAAGTGTGAGTGCTGAAACACCTTTATTATTAAAATTACTGCTTCGACTTCTTTATCACTGCATTATTTCCTTTATCGTGGCATCATTAGCGCAGCGTTAAAAGTTCCTCGATATAAATTATTACTTGACTAGTACTACGAACTTTGAATGTGGCGCACACATTAATCAGGCAGTAATTCTCGCTATCTCTTCGAAACCTCTTCAATCATTTTTCATTTCAACTTTGGGAATTTATGACCCGTCTCAAATTACTCTCACGTATTTTAATCTTCAAGACCAACTTAGAATGTTTGCTTCAAGTACGTCCTTTCCATGGGATATCTGTCTCTTTAATGATAAAAAACAATACGCCTTTTCTTAATTATACTATGTACTTCATTTCGAACAAGCTACCAATCATTCGAGAGAAATTTAATTCAGTTTAATTGAGACGTTGCACTTAAATGATTTAAATCTTTAATCTATATGTGTCTGCATTACTACTCTGAAAGCCGCCTATCGGCGTGTGGCAGGGGGTGTAAGCATCGAGCTACTTCTTGTGCGCTACCTAGTACCATTCGTGGAAAGAAAGAGTCCCATAAACGACTTGTCCTCGCGCCAGTCTCTCTTATTATTATACTCATTGTCGGATCGGTCAAAGTAGCAGGAGGGGGTCGCATACTACCGATCGCGTCTTCCACGAATGTATGTACTTTCTCTGAATTTATCAATCTTATTCGCAGTCTAGCTTCTAATCCCATTTGTCTCAAGTATACCTCACTTACGTATGAAAGAATTCTCGTAACGCTTGCTTTTTCATCAAAAAACTTTCTACAAATACGCCTTGTGCTGCACCTTCTCGAGGAGTTCACAATTAATAGGAAATTCATTCACTATGTACTATTTTGCTAATGGTAAACTATTACGTATGGTAGAATAGAAGTTGCCACCGATGTTTGAATAAGTTGTAGTTTAAAAGAACTCCAAAAACCATCAACGATGTCATTCTGTCCCATGCACATTTCGCCACCAATGGGAGTATTTCTGTTCTGACTCCTGTGGGTGTGGAATCTGCTCTGGTCCCTGACGAGGGTGGACCTGGAGGCTACCATTGTTGGCAAAATGCGCATAGGACAGAATTATATTGCTGATACTCGTAGTTTCTCGAGTTCTTTTAAACTGCAGTCATTGCGTATAGATTTTTTCCGATGAAAATACGTCTTCGTTTTATTCAGATTAGATATGGAGGAGGGAATATTACGTAATAAAATAAGCAACGATATGTATACAACTTATACGATAAATGACGGTGAACCCAGATTATTAATGTAAGCTTTCCAAAGGAGTTTAAGGTTTTCTATCTATGAAGAGATCCTATCTTACATCCGCTATTTGATGTCTTATTTAGACGTTAGAGGGAGGATTTTTGTCCTTGATATCTTTTTGGATCATCTTCGTGACTTTTACCCAAATGAAATCTAATACTCCTGCTCTCCATTTACCGCGGCGTATTCGTTAAAGGTCTCGCGAATATATCCGTTGGATTGGAGCACATTCCTTGGTTCGTGTAACTTCTGCGTGAGCCAAGAAGGGGATGAATATGAAAAGCAAAATCAAACACAATGAGAATTTGTAAATTTATATATGATAACTGAGGTGAACGATCAAATTAACGCAGGAATTCTATATTTATTTATGATACGTTTTATTTTTACCGGGTTTTTTAGTTTGCCTTTAATAAGGACATTTTAAAGAGTAAATGGTATCCACGAGTTTGTGACATGTGAAATTCAATTAAAGTTAAATTATACAATAAATATTCAATATAATTATGTACAATAAAATCGCTATCCTTCATATCAGTAGATCTAAGAGGGACTTTTTCAAAATTTTCTCATATCTGAGTCTCCAAAAAAATCATTTTGTCTTTTTGAGCAAGAAAATTTGATTGTAAAAGTGTCCTTCCCTTAAAATATCAAATAATTTAGCTTAAATTTTATGTGAAAATGAAAGCTAAAAGACATTGATAAAGTAAAAAGATCGTTTGTTTCCTAATCTGTCCTGCTTTACGCTTTTATCATAGATTTTGTGGATATTGAAGTAGGTATTAACGTTTGGAGAAAAATAATGCAGAAAATAAATCCTTGGTTGTTTATTAAATAACTAATATCTAATGGCATATTCCGTCTAATAAAGAATCACAACACATATTCGCACAGAACATTATGAAATACTCTTATTTCTTTCAGTACGCAATCTTAACCTTATATTTTCATATGTCAATGAATGTTAACCGATGGTTTGTAACTAAGAATTTAGAGTTTATCAACACGCCATTATTTCTCGTGAGCAGATGTGAAAAGGTGCCTTATCAAGTAAAGCACTGAGTGGGGGGCAGATCTCTCCTTTTGTTGTTTGGAGTTTAGAAATCTCTACATTTCACCTTGCGGGATTGTTTAGGATTTGAAAGACGGCCGGTGAAATTATTTTTAGAAACCCAAAGAACAAAAGACTCCTATAAGAAGTCGTAGTTATTTTTGGCATCGACCTTTGAAACTCGAAGGAAAATGTTTCCTGTACCGCAGAACATTTTCTTTTTATAGAATTTGGGGAACTTGGTGGTGTTGGAATGCAAAGGAATAAATGACTCTACGAAATGTCAATAACTTTTGGGAACGAGTAATGATGTAATGTACGATATGTGCAATCTTGTATAAATTTTATTCCTCCAACGAATCGACCTCTGTAAAATTTACTGCAAATTTTATATCTGCGTCCATCGTTGGACTGTTTTGACTATCGGTAGGTGGCGGTAAATTTACGAAAACTAAAACCCGCTGCTGTGTTAACCTAGAAGATTCAACAATCAATTAAAAACCGCGATATGAACGAGTTTGAATCGGAGATTGGTATCTAAAAAATGATTTTATCTGAAAGAACATTTCTCGGGTCTCCAGCCGGGTAAGGGTTCTGGATAAATCCGACGATGATTTTATCTCTTAGTGCAACTTAGGTAGAAATAATGGCGGTGCTTAGAAAGACCAAGGTTTTCCTCACAAACCAAAGAGCGCCTCTGTCACCTCCCCTTCTGAAAACAGCTGCCCCTTGGTGGTCATTTTCTAGTGTTTATGACTCGGTAGATTGCTTTCTTTTTTTGGAATTAATTTCAATTACAATTTGTCGGCCATCTTTTAAAACTCAAGTGAAAATTCTTTTCTTGGATATTTTAGCTAAAATTAGTTTGAGTACCGCTTCAAAATAGTTTAAAGTAGTAAAAAATAAAATGGCAGCAGATTCGATTTATATCTAAGTTATATTTATATCGTGTCTTCGTATACGATACGAAGTTTTATCTATTTCATTATTTATTTATGAAACTAAAAATCATTCGTATGTTATGTTGAGAAATAAAAGTAATATTTCCAGAGCTCTTTCTCGCGCAATAATTTTACCACACAGTAGATTGTACACTTTGTCTTCTCTGCCAACATCTTTGATGGTTCTGGTGTTATACAACTACTTTTTTCAGAAATTTAAAACGTCCAAAAAGATATCAAGGTCCGTGACACCAAACAGCACAAGCGCGATTCCTAGTTTTGGCAGATAATGGAAGACATTCACAACTAACCCCGATTACTTCAAATTATGACACAAACCGAGAATTTTCATCGCCGAGGTTGCCGTCCAAAAATATTTGCTTTTATTTTTAATATATACGTATGAACGTACGTCAATACGTACGTACGTCAATACAGCTATGCAATGCGAATAAATTGGATGACCGACATTGAAAATCTTCGTATTTACTGGAGATTGCTGATGATTTAATGATTCCGTAGGAAACTGTAATGTTGAAATCCTTACATTTTTAACAAACAAGTCTGAAGATTTTTTGCCTCAATCTATGTTTGTTTGTTTTAATCGTTAATATATATAAGATAGGTGTCTCTTTTGAACAGCTTTCTTCATCACGTTACAACATAAAATTAATAATAAGTGACGAGTTTATTGAAGTACACAAGAAGTACTTTTGACTAATTTTAAACGTAATATGCCTGTATAGTTTTCAGAGGACTCCTCCGATATAAGAGGTGGAGGGGGAAGGAAATCTTCCTTTGCTTCTTTCCTGATTGCACTAGAATATTATTAGTGGAGTACAATAGAATTCCCAAAAGTTCTACAACAATTTGATAAATAACACTTTTCATATCATTCGACAAAGAGTGACCAAAATTATTGCCATTATTTGGTATCTTTAAACCTAAGTAGGTTTTACACTATATTACATTATTAGATTAGCTTTTACATCTTCACAGCCATGAACAATATCGAGACACACGTAAATAAAAGATATTTTCTTTATCCTGTAAAAAAACCAATACTTACGTTGAAAAACTTTTATGATTTTCCGACTGAATACACTTTTCATTAGAAATTTACGTTAATGGCATTTTTTTTGTTAAAAGATTGTGATAAATTCTATTTAAACCACCAAATCATATGTATAACTATAATTGATATTGAATTTACTAAATTATACAATAACCATAATAAAAATAGAATGCTTGGAGGCACGGAAAACACAACTATGTTTACTTTCCTCGCTAAAGTTTCAATTTTTGCTCAAGGTTCCAAGCTTAGTATTAACCCCTCTATGGAACCTCTCTGACGTAATTGCTGCGGTAAACAGACTGGTTAATTAGGCCGTAAACAGAATCGTCCAAACAGTGTCGAAGAGATCCGATTGAGAGAGATTAAGTTTATAAATAGAGGATAAAACGGACTTGCAGCGCCTTGTCCGTCCAACATAAATAGAAGACATCGGAAACTACAATCTCCGGAGGGCAAAAAGGAAAAAAGGAAATTCCTAGAACACGAGAAACTCAGCTGATGACATCATTGGTCAAAATGCTTACTTTTTCCCTTTCTCTTTCCTCTCGAACACTTCCTTTTCACGTTGCTGTCGGAACTCAATCCCACACCCCCTTTCTCCACGACGTTAAGAGAAAAACACCACCAAAACAAATAAATTCAGCGGCCATATTTCACTTCGCCAGAGAAATATCTCATTCATTTTCCGCGAGTCAGGCAGAGACAGCCATCGCTAGCGACAGGAGAGAGAGATATACACACGAGACACGAATAACGCGATCTCGTCTCACTTCGTCTGCACGTGTACAATTTCGAACACCACCTTCCATTCACCACCCACGCTTAATCAACCGTCAAATGTCAGTCACCTTCCACGCGCCCGTCCACTCCATCTCTCCTCGGTATCTTCCATAGCTAAGTAAGCATAGAGTTGATCACAAAAACTGTATAAACATTTGCTACTCGTCCATTTAAGGAGCAGCGATTAAGAGTATGTATAAATGTGCTAATAATTTGAAATTGATGCCAAAAAACACGCTGTAAGGTATTATTTTCACAATTTTTTGTTTAAGCAAAGCCTCTTTCAGCAGCTGATAGGAATAGGTTAATGCTTGATGGATTCATTGCGTGTTATATTTTGTTATTGGCTCCCGTTCTGCGATCATGATATATAATTTTGCATCAGTAATGAATTAATTTGACCGCTGTGAACAATGATTTCGTTCGACTTGGAAGTTTATTGCCGCATTCAAATAAAAGAAAAGCTTCTAATATTTTCAGCATCGTACGCATTTACTTAATATTTCACTTTGCAGTTTGTTTCGATTACATTATGACATTATCAAGATTTCGTAATAAACCGGGTTGCATATAAATTTAAGTAGTTAATAATGGCGATCGATATTAGGGTATTAAATCTAGAAATCTAGCCGTATTGTGTTTTTACATAAAGTTACTTGATGACAGCACTGTGGCGCCATTTATTGGCCTATCGTCTTACTAAAGTGACACACAATTTTCAAAGGGCGTCAATCATTGATTTCAAGACCAGGTTTTTCATTAGCCAGTAGTCATGTGGAGGCAGCTCAAGAACTACTGTTTTTCTAACTTCTTTCAACTGTTACGCACGTTGTGATACGTGCCAAATTAACTTCGCACTTACGGAAGCAAGAAAAGTTTAACGAGTCGAGAAGGCGGCCGTCTTTTCTGATGGATACATCTTCCTTTGCCTCGTCCCTTAGCCATTACTTTTTGCACATGGGAATTATATTGCTTCGTATATATGTTCTTATCTCGATGGGCGTTGTCCGCGCGTAATACAAACACTGTCTGAAATATCTGATATATAAAAATAGTTTTTTAATATAAAAATTAATAACTCCGGGAAAGGCATAAGAGACTAAATCATTAAACGATGTGAACGGAAATTGCTAAATTACATACAAAACTTGGTGTTGTACGACATTTTGTTGATTAGGACAGGTTTTGAATTCTTCCTATAAGCGGATGAGTAGGTACGTTTACATTAAAACAAAGCCTAATTTTAAAATTAAAGTTTAACTAATATTTTACCATTAACTCTATTATATTTCTCCTAAGAGAACTTTAAATAAAAGATGGCATGCTGTTGTGTATCGTTTGAATCTTTAAATAGGCGCATTTTGTTATTTCATTAAGTTTCCACCAGACTTGTGTCTAACCGCAGCTGTAAATAAATAAAAAATAAATTCATCTGGAATTTTCTCTCTTGGCCGTTAAAAATTTGAGTCAGGATTTGTTAACACACATTCTATAATAGAATAGTTAACACATTCTATAATAGAGCTAGTAAACGCCCCCGTCAAGCATGACGGGACTTAATTTAGTTTAAAAATATATCTACTATCGTATATATATGGTCCTCCTAGGCACAAAAAATTCTGCCATAAGATCGTAATAACTCAATATATTTTTTATCATATAAACTATTTATAATATTTATTCTACTGTTTTCAAGTCATGAAAGCCTACTTTACGTTAACTTCTTATAAAAGTTATAAGAACTGATTATCCCCGTGCACTTACATGGGATAATTCATGAAATCAACATTCAACAATTGACTTAGTCGTCAAAGGGATGGGTTGTTGATTTCCCAGAAGAATTACGAATTTTCCGTGTATTTTATAAAAGTTCTCGCAATTTCGAAATTATGTAAATGATTCACGACAAAAGTAAGATTTTATTATCATTTTCCTTTCTTTTGGCACTTGTCTCAATTTCCTAGGACCATTGTTTTTAATTTAATGTTGTAAAAGAAACAACCTCTGCAGGTAACGAAAACCTAATTTACGTACATTTCTTATGAAACTAACTGATTATCCCCGTGCATTTATATGGGAAAACTCATGAATGCAATGTTCAATAATTGCCTTGGTTCTCAAAGGGATGGGTTGTTTATTTCCGAAAATTTTTACGAAATTTACGTCTATTTTATCAACATTCCCGCAATTTCGAATATATATGAATGATCACGACCAGAATAAGATTCTATGATTATTTTCCTTTCCTGTGACACTTGTCTCAATTTCGTAGGACCATTGTTTCTAATTTAATTTTGTGAAAGAAACGACCTTTGTAAGTCATGAAAACGTAATTTACGTACATCTATTATGGAAACGTATTTTGGGCTCCTGGGTTCGAACCCGGGCCCTTACCGAGATGAAAATAGCTTTCCTGGGGGGGTTCAGCATCGTAGAAACACAATGCAGTTTGTTTCAGATCTCTAAGTCAAGCCGTTTCTGAGATAAATAGGGGTCTGACAGACGGACGGACATACATTTGCTTTGTTGCCCTGTGTATAGAGTTGCTGTGGGAGATTGGCAATACCATTGGATGCTGCCGTCTTTTTAACGACGCCGTATAAAATATGTGACTAATTCGTACGCTAGTTTTTATACAGCCTGATTGGATTTTGATTCAGTCATTAGATTTAGATTTAGATTTATACCCCGCAAGCGCCAGTGGCGCATGGCAGGGGGTGTAGCAACACCAAAGACCTAACCTAATCCATCGTGTTTGCATCTCTAATGCTCTGTGGAAAGAACGACCAGAAGTAACAATCTGTTTTAGCGATTACTTCCTTGTAACGCTTGGTAGTCGCCTCTCGGAGATCGCGCTCACTGTTTACCGGAATAACTATGTCTTCCACTTCATCTAAAAATTCTGAATCGATGAATTTGTCGAAAAGCTTTCGTCTATAATCCGATCTTCTCATTTGGAGCGAATTCCACCCGAGGGATTTTATCATAGCCGTAACGCTACTGTCGAATCTGAAGTTTCGAGTGACGAAACGAGCTGCTCTACGTTGGACCATCTCTATATCTGAAACTAACCCTACTTCATGTGGATCCCAAACCGCGCAGCAGTATTCGAGACTAGGCCTAATGAGGGAAAAATAAGCAATTTATTTGACTTTTGATGGACATCTTCTCAGGGTTCTACTTGTCAATCTCTGAATTCTATTTGCTTTTCCTATAATGTCACTAATATGTTCTTTGAACGATAAACTACTGCTGAGTGTAACTCCTAGGTATTTATTATGGCGCACAAACTCTGGTTGGTATGATGAAATTTCATACTGTACGCTAATTACGTTGGTGGAACGCGTAAAAGACATCTTAACGCACTTCTTAGCATTCAAGTCAAGCTGCCAATCTTTGCACCAACTTGATATAACGTTTAGGTCCTTCTGTAGGATACTGCTATCTTCTTCTGATGTTATCTCTCTGCATATAAGAGTGTCATCGGCAATTAAACTAACTGTGCTCCTTAGATTAGTTTTTCATGTTTCGATAAATGTGGAAAGATTCATAGTTTTCTTTATTTACACTGGAAAAAAACAACACATGCAATATTCTTGGATGTGGAAAAAGCCTTTGACAAGGTATGGCATGAAGGCCTTATCTATAAACTTCAGCAAATTTCTACCCCACTCTACATAATCAAACTAACAAAACATTACCTACACAACAGACAAATACAAATAAAAATCAACAATACACTCTTACACAAAACCGCACTCACTGCTGGACTACCACAAGGATCAGTACTTAGTCCAGTACTTTTCAATTGCTACATGAATGACATACCTAACACACCTAAAGTACATACATAACCATCTTTTCGCTGATGACACTGCATTCTTATCGCAATCAATTTCAATCGAATTAGTCTATCCGAATAATTTCAATCGAATAATTCTACCCGAATAAATTCATTCGGAATAACTTTAATTGGATGATTCCGGGCTCCCGGATAGTCATGGAGGTTACGCGTTCGATTTCAGTGGAAGTGGTCCCGAGTTCGATTTCCCGTGGGAGTCTATCAATTCCCAAGGTAAAGTGAAAGACGCGATGAAAGTTCAATAAACTGCCCGAGTAGTGATCGTCTGAGACAATCGAATAATCGTCAAAACATTCGACAAAAATTTTCACATTTAAGAGAGGAAAACCGATTGAAATAAACGATGGAATTGAAATCGAATACATCATGAAATTAGGGAAGAAGTACTTCTTCCCTAATTCATGATGTATTCGATCTATTATGGTGTGGGTTTCTGGAATGTTCAATACTTGTGAATTAATATTTTGAGTTCCGCAATTCCGAATCAAATCTGAGAGGACT
Source organism: Ladona fulva (assembly GCA_000376725.2). Lineage (NCBI taxonomy): Eukaryota > Metazoa > Arthropoda > Insecta > Odonata > Libellulidae > Ladona > Ladona fulva. The sequence goes on along the minus strand of KZ308346.1, from coordinate 343,721 downwards.
GATAAACTATAATTGGCGTCTGCTTCATATGTGTAGACATTTTTTTTTCATTAATCTCAATTTCCGCAAGATATTTTATCACTTCTTTTCTTCTTAAACCTAGCCATAAAAATAGTTTTAGCAAACTCCGACAATTTTCTGATTCAATGAAACTAATTTGAATTTCGAAAATTCTATATTATTTTTTTTACAATAACGATGAAAAGATATAGATCTTGTAACGATACGATAGATTTAATTTTTAGGTTAACCTGAAATTTCGGAGAAGTAAGTTCATTTCATATTTAAATAACATCTAAATTATACCCTAAATGTCTTGAGCTACGTTATTTTTCCGCATTTTTTTCTAATCGCATTTTCATTGATATATTCTCCAGAATTTATTTCCCCTTAAGCAGGCTTAATAATATTTTAATTTGTGCAAATGAAGATACATATTGCTCTTATGGAAATGTGAAGATAAAATTTAATTAGGTTTTCCATGGTTAAGTGAAAGAATAATAGACATTTGTTACCCCTATAAAACCACTGCCCCGCAAAACAAATTAATTTATTCGAATGAAAAAATCGAATAAATGCCAAAACAATCGAATAATTATTCGATTTTATTTTTCAATCGATTATCCCATCTCTACTCAACACATCCAAAAGACAAGAAACCAGTCGTTTTCTTTATTTTTTTATGGAAAATTTTCCTAATAAACGAAAGAGAAGTTAGATGATGTATTTGGAGACCCGACATCATTTATGACAACTGTGACATATTGGTTGAACGAATTCAAACGTAGCAGCACACCTATTTTTGACGAGGAGCACCCGGAACACCAGGCAGACCTGGTTAGCGAGAAAATCGTTGAGAAAGTCCACAACATGATTCTTGCTGATCGCCGAGAGAAAAAGTGAAAGATTCCGTAGGGGTGTCGTACGGAATGGTATTCAGTATTTTATGCGATAAGTCAGATATAAGTCAGTAAATAATAAGTCAGAAAACTGACTGAGGAGCGATTTCTGTCGGTGGGCAATGAATAGGTACAGATGTCAATTTCGAAGCATTTCTTTAAGCTAAATCTGCAGGATTTTTTGCGACGAGACGTCACCGCTGATGAAATATAGATCCATTTTTATACGCCAGAGACTAAGAATCAGACTAAACAATGAAAACTTCCGTGTGTATCCGTGTAAGAAGGAGAAGACCAGGCATCGTCCAGAAAAGGTCATTCCCACGAATTTTTGGATTCGAAGGGAGAGATCGTCGTGTAATTGTCGGAGAAACGCAGCCCAATCTCGAAGCAGAATTGCAGTAAATTACACTGTACCGATTCGACGAGAAATAAAAGGTAATATTATACTAGATACTCGATTTTCTTCATTTTTATGATAAATTCAGTTAATTTCGATTTTTTCTAGGATTCATCAAATTAGTATACACATAAATTGGAAGATATTAAATATTAAATTAAATTTTAATTAAAGCCCCGGACGCTTATGTGGCTAAGGTAACTTTTTCTTCGCAGTAGTCTCAGGTAAACGGTTCTGAAATATATAAAACAGGAATTCAGAAAGGCAAATTCGAAAGAATGGACCACATCAGTCTTTCTGAATTAAAACCTCACCTTCGTCTACGAAGATTCGTAAAAAGACTCAAACATCTAATATCTCGTAAAACTAAAGGAATTCCAACTCTGAGCAGTTGGTAGCCTTGCCCCTCCCTATCAGCTCTCTCTTGCTTTAAGAAAACCTCCCCTCTTTTCCATTTGTGTGCATTCAGAAAGAGAACGGTGTTGTTGTAGAGCGCCTTCGAAGGACAACCGCTCGTCTTCGCGATGCAGAGAGTCAAACGCTCACATCGTCCTTGTTTCACCGAACCCTGTGACGAATCCCTTTTTCTCTTCCACCCCTTCCCCCTCCCTCTTGGCTCAACAGGTCTTTCATTCTGGAAACGGTCGTTCAGTCGCTCAGCGTTGCGCCAATCACTCGGTAGTGTTAGGTCTTCACGCTTTCGATCAAGGCCTCTCGGAGCCGTCCAAGACGCCACCGCGCTGCCTGCGATATGTCCGTGTAGTGATATCTCGATTAATTCTGACGCCTCCAGTGCAAAGTGTCCGTCAAGGAAGACGAGCCGTTGACAGGCCTTCGATTAGCGGAAAAGGATTCGAGGAACGGTTGAGCTCTGTTTTTTGTTTCGTCTCGTCGAGTTGCTGCGAAGATGGTGTTTCGGTGAGACGCGGTTGGTGCTCTGGAGGAAACCATGGCTGCAGCGGAAAAGTTGAAAGCGATCAAATGGCAGAAGCTACGCTCCGTCCTCAGCCACGTGGGACTCCTTGTCGCTTTGGCTGTCTACACTACCTTAGGCGGAGTGGTAAGCTTTAATTTATTTAATCGGTCGCATTTTGGGACCCGTTCACAGCTGTCGATGTGACAGATAGTTGGAAAGTGCAAGTTGGTGTAGTGAGTAGTTTAGTAGTTGTAACAATGCAGTTTCTTATCGGATTTAATATTATAAAGGTCGAGAAAGTGCAACGAAAAGCAGCCAGATATCTATTACGGAGACATAAGAAAGACGATAGCGCAACGGAAATGTTAAAAATTCTTGGCTGGGAAAAATTAGAAAAAATGTAAATAGATTAGGCATCTTTCAGGTAAGAAACGGAGGAGAATGAGTGGAGAAGCCGAATAGAAGAACCGATTTATATTGATCGAGGGGATCCTAAGCAGAAGTCAAAGCTGAGAAAGCATAGAACAGATTTAGTTAAGAATTCGTTCATAAACAGGGATTAAAGAGTGGAACAGTTTGTCTGAAGATGTCTTCATACCCTTACCTAAGAATAAAAAGGAATTTAGAAAAATATGTAAATTTTATTGAGATGTAGAAATGTAAACTGTGAAAATATTTTATTCGAATTTTAATTCAATTTAATGTAAAAATATTATAGATTATCTGTTGTATATTGTTTATATTTTAAAATTACTGTTTTAAGTTATTTGGTTGAGCTGCCACCAGACTTGTCTAACCGCGGCTAAATTTTTGTAAACAAATAAATAAATATTTAATTATCTATAATAATAGTAAATCATGACGTGAAAATCCCATAGAGTTTTATCTCGCAATATGTAAACATTTTATTTTTGTTTCGAGAGAAATGTAATTCGTAATTGAAATAGTTTGTGAATTATGTGCATCCAAAGGAATTCCAGTCAGCGAGAATAAAAGTAATGTAGGACAGTTTATGATTATTGAGTAAGTTAACAGGAGTGTGGTGCTCCTTCTATTTCAAACGGGAATCTTTTATTTCATTACGTATTTGGATTTTCCGTTACCATCTTTATCTGTTTACCGCAGATTATTTTGTCAGTTTTGGTGCAGCTAAGATAATTCCATTTTTCATAGATATTTGAGGTTAGCAGCTATGCTGATATCTCCTTGTAAATTTCTATGTATCAATATCTAGTCCCACGCATGCATAGCAAATTTTTTTTTGCATGGCTAAAAACGACGATTGAGGGAATAGCATTTCTTGAAGTTACTTTAAAATTTGTTTAGTTTCCTCGAATTATTTGGATTTTTGGATTTAGATTGAGTGTATGCCGGGTAATGACAAGGAAACAGTTACGGCCCAAATGTGAAGTGTATGCACAATGTCAATTTTTTACTGCTCACATCTCAGTGTATCCAAGTGGACTAATTTTATGAAATGAACATTTATATATTCAGAGAGTGAAACTTCATTATAATAATTTTAGAACTCGGATTCGCGCAAAAGGTGACATTGAATACCCAATGTGAAATGCTCAGATGTTTGGAAGTCCTTGAAATTTCTTCTTACAAGTTAAGTTAGTTAGTTGTTGGTGTTAGTTATGAGATTTCTTCAACTTCTGAAGAATTGCTGCGAAAATTTGAAGTTAGATTTCAATTCAGGAGTGAACTTAGCAGCATATTCTTTGGCAAGTGCAATAAACGAAGTGCCAAAGTGCAAAAATAATTGATCGGTGGTAAAGAAAGTTTTGCATGCAGCAGTGATTCAAAGATCATCAGAAAAGAATATGATAGGTCTCCCTTTTATTAGCTTTTGAATATTGAGAATCAAGAAGAATCTTCTTTTTATTTCGTCGAATAATCCAAAATGAAGGGGAACTTGTAATTTGTTGATGTATTGGCAGTTTTTCTCAGACTATTAGTCTCCTTATGGTAGATGCTGTATCGACTTGCTTCAGATGACTTTTCTCACCTTGTTGTATTTACGCACTTTTATACCAATAGTTTTATTTTCACCAAGTTAATTTTTTAAATTTGATGATACATTCCTTAGAAAAAAAGGTGGTCCTTCGTCCAAAACCGATTTTGCTCCCATCTTAAAGGTTTATCTTAAAGTTTTTTTTGGAACAACGCCCGAGATATATGTTACAAAATCTTGCGCAGATGTTTGCGAGGTTTGCAAAATAGAAAATCGTTTTAATGCTCTTTTCCGATCATTAAATGCGTTATTGGCTCTTCGAAGCTATTTAAAGATTCGACGTTCACCAAGAGCATATTATCTCATTATATTAAGGGAGGATGTTAGCCAATACATCTTTTCCGTTCTGGATCATTTTTCCTATCGTATCTCCGGAGGGCTTTTTAAGGGATTAACATCTTGGAATGGGATGTCTCCGTTCGTCAAAGCAATTCTTCGCTTTCCAAAGATGCAGTATTGCGATGGGTCCTCGAAATGCCCAACTTCTAGACATTTTGAACAAAACAAAAAACAGGAAAAACTTTTCAATTGAAACTACGAGTAAATCCTATTAACTTCGCTAAATACCAATATAATAGCATCGTCTCAAATCCCCACTGCTCTTCCTATTTAACTCCCCTGAAAAAAATACAGATCCGCTTCATCAAATGGCTATATTGGAAAGATAATATTTCATACTGTAATGCAAATAATAATTACCCTGATCTGTGTCAAAGACTTAAGTTAGCTTAAAGATTTAAGTCTCCGGACAAGAAGAGAGGTGACTGAGACTCATGCGGAACATTCTTGTCGGTTCCATTAATTCAGATTATCTCCTCAATAAGATAAATTTTGATGTACCTACGAGGAGGTCTAGACAAATCCTCCTTTTTCGTGAACCCTTTCAAAGGGTTGATGTTTGTAGACACGAGCCGCTCACTAGAATGATGAGAGCGGCCAATGATATCCTGAAAAGGAATAATTCTATTGATATCTTTAATGATCCTTTTTGTTCTATTAAATGTAAGCTGTACTCTGCACTATCCTTTTATTGTTCTCTTTTCCTTCTTCAATTTTCTTTTTTCCTTTTTTGTAATTAATGGATTTTCAGTGTTATTCTTCTTTCTTTCAGCCCCTTTATTTATTTATTTTTATTACTTTACATGTAATTGGGTTGTTATCAAACCTGTATGTGGTAATAAATTATTATTACCACATATACGTCCAAATAAAAATTTTAAACAGTGTATTTAGCACAGTTATTAAAATAGGATTTAGTTTCATTTGAAAAGTTTTTCTTGCTTTTTCTTTTGTCGTTATGGAGTACCACAAAGCTACTCACCAGTTACTGGATTTTTAGACATTTTAATCTGAAATTAATGCGAAATCTGCGAATTACGTATGTGACCTTGTTTGAAAAATGAAAATACAAATGAACAATTTTACGGGAGTTATATTCCCTAATAATTTCCTAGAAAGCAATACTGAAATTGATTGTGGAATTTCACAATCTGCTGCAACTGTTCGGGAATTTCATAAATAGAAAGGGATGACATTTTGGGAAATATTCACTTTAAGCTTAATTAGCCCCCCTGGGTGAAGCATTTGCACTGCAAAATATAAGGACTGCCAACGGAAATCGAACCCGGAGCTGATAAGTTGAACCCAGCCGTCGAAGAACATTCAGTACCTAGAACATAGAATCCGAAAACTTAAGCACTAATGCTATATTTGATATGAATAATCACCGAACAACTTCAAAAAGGCATAAGAGTATGCGTAACGAGATAGGATGTCAACTTTTTCTGTATTTAAGAAAGGTTGTCATCAGAAATAATTCGAAGAATTAGCGGAAAATGTTACTGTATTTGGGCTGTTAGTTGCAAATCCAAATCCCTCGATACTTACTTTGTACTTCTATCAGTCACCTGTCTTGGTGAAAGAATAATTTACTATTATCTACATCTACATAAATACCCTGCAAGCCGCCTTTCGGCGTGTGGCTGGGGGAGTATACGCCAAGCTTTCGAGTTACATCTGTAGCTAATTGTAATTGCGTATCGTTCGCGGAAAGAATGGATCCTTAAAACGACTTTTCCTCGCATTTATTTCCCTTATTTTATGCTCACTGTCGGCCGAAGTGGCAGGAAGGTCGCATAATACCAATTACGTCTTCCACAAGTGTATTTCTCTGAATTTATCAATCAGTCGCAGCCTAATCTCCTTTCTTTCAAGGATTCCCAACCTGCGTCTGAGAGCATTTGTCGCTTTCTATCGTTGCACTTTTTAACTAAAGGTATCACCTTTCGCTGCACTTTTTCGAGAAAAAGAAGAATTATTGCATTGATAATATTGTAATGGCATATTTGTCCTCTGTATCTGCATGTAATAAATACTCTTCAAGTCTCCTTTCGGCGTGTGGCAAGAGGTGTTCGGGTTATGATGTCAACTCCAAGGCACAAAGGTGAGCCGAACCATTTCAGGATTATGTCTATCAGCTGATTGATGATTCCGAAATCATCCGAGGGTGTGGTGACTTAATTTTCCTCAAAACGTTACTGTGGTCATTGAGCTAACATCACTGAGAAATTTTCCCCGCTCGTAAGATAACTTGTCGCTCATTATTCAGACGTTGACAAAAGAGGTTCCTTTTAACGAAGCCTATCCTAAATAACTCATCGAAGGAGTAATTGTCATCTCTCTAATCTGCTCTATTTTCATGCTAGTATGCTTTTAGAAACGAAGCTTTAATTTCACACGTGTGTTAGCAGGAAAGGAATCAAGTTGGATAGAGTTCGCTGATGGATGTTCTCACTCTATGCCAGAAGTGTTTTTTCTTTCGTGGGAGGCGTTGGGATCTTCTGGCCCGGCTTCAGGAGCCATAAGTGGTGATTAATGCGTATTAGAAAGCCCCGTTCGACGCGAGAGAATGGGAGCCGTTATGGTCCGTAATTTATCCCGCGCGTTTCGCTTTTTCCGTCACGCGTCTTCGGAATACGAGAATACCTCCTCGTTTGACGTCGGTTCGAAATTTTTGCGGAATTTAGAGATGGAGAACTTAGATAAGAATGTATTTTCGACATTAGGAAGAGTAGATAATATTACTTTAGGAGTTGGGAAGGAATCTGCATTATGTCTATTTACTAAAAGCGCGTGAAATTTTGGATTTTGGTGCTTTGCTTGCCTTAAGAGAATTGGTCCCGCGATTCCTGACAGAATCATACTACATAATTACAAAATAGGAGGTTGGAATAGCGTGACTCGATAACTATGAATCTTTGATTTATTTTCTGTATGTTAATATACTCTTCACAAATACTTCCTTAACACATATCAGATGTGGTACTACGAAAATCAATATTAAGGATGTTGGAAAGGAAATTAGCACGGAAAAGCCGTGGATAAACAGATGCGAAAAATAGCGATATGACTGGGACTCGAACCCAGGTCTCCCGCTAGCCCAATAATAGTAGTAGTGGTGATTCCAGTAATGGGAAACCTGGGTTCTAATCCCAGTCATATAACTATTTTTCACACCTGTAAATAAGAATTAGATGAAAAGTTAAGTTGCCGGGATATTGATGATAATCGGGAAAGTGTGAAAGGTACATAAATTAGAATAAAGTTTTTCTATCGGTTTTTCCGATTTAGTTAACAGGTTATTTATATGATAATTATTTACCTTCTGCGTATGAGAACAGCCAAATTAGTAAAATTGTTCATTTATACTTATAAAATATTTATTGAAATTAAAATAAAGGCGTTCAAACTGATATTACTGGAATAAATAACTTACTAAGAAGAACGGAGTCGCAATATCTTGAATTCTGAAAAAACCACGCGTTTCTGCTTCGTTTTTGATTTTACAATCATTCGAATATTTAATTTTGTTTTAACATTCAGTTGCTTCTGACTATGATTTCATAATTGTACCTGTATCGCATGTATTGTGGTATTTTATGGTTACTATTGTTTAAATAGTAAACGCCCCCGTCAAGCATGACGGGACTTAATTTAGTTTAAAAATATATCTATTATCGTATATGTCTGGCCCTCCTAAGCAAAGAAATATTCTGCCATAAGATCGTAATAACTCAATATATTTCTTATCCTATAAATGAGGGAATACCTTCGGTACCTGGCGTCTTTTCCCCGTCAAAGCGCAATTTTCGCAATAACTTTTAAATTTCTTTAACTGATGACTCAATGGGGCTCATTTCCGAATTAATGCGCGTTGTAAAATCGTTAAATAGNCGTCAATTTTATCAAAGTTCTCGCAATTTCGAAATTATATGAATGATTCACGACTCAAATAAGATTTTATTATCATTTTCCTTTCTTTTGGCACTTGTCTCAATTTCCTAGGACCATTGTTTCTAATTTAATGTTGTAAAAGAAACAACCTCTGCAGGTAACGAAAGCCTACTTTACGTAAACTTCTTATAAAAATTATAAGAACTGATTATCCCCGTGTATTTATATGGGAAAACTCATGAAATCAATGTACAACGATTGCTTTGGTCGTCAAAGGGATGGGTTGTTTATTTCCGAAAATTTTTACGAAATTTACGTCTATTTTATCAACATTTCCGCAATTTCGAATTGATATGAATGATTCACGACTAAAATAAGATTCTATGATTATTTTCCTTTCTTCTGGCACTTGTCTTAATTTCGTAGGACCATTGTTTCTAATTTGATGTTGTAAAAGAAAAGACTTCTGAAAGTCATGAAAACGTAATTTACGTACATCTCTTATGGAAACTTATTTTGTGCTCCCGGGTTCAAAGCCGGGCCTTTACTTAGAGGGATAGGGTTTTGCCCGGCGACATTTACAGAATACTGGTAGTTCAATTAATGCTAAGTATGAACTCGAGTACCAAAGGTTACAGGCACTAAAGTTGTAAGTGGCATTCTTGTTATCTTACGTATCGATGTACGAACCAGGATTGTAAACACACTCACCCATTGAAACATTTCAACTTTTTGGTGTTTCGAAATGCACTTACTTTGAAGGTCGATTATTCCAAATGCGATGCGACTGCATTATTTAAATTATTACTTATGATTAGTAATTAATTAGTTTATAAAAAGTTTTGTTGAAATGAAGAACGAAAACATAACAAATCATAAGAAATGAAAATATGACACGCCGCGGCGAGAGAGGGACGGTCTGAGTGTTTTGAAATCGTCACGTTCAAGTCACGTCACTGTATACTTTTTGTCATCAATCTTGCTCACCACTCGGTGAAAATAAACATTCTTAGTTAGAAGCACTTTTTCCTTTTCGAGAAAATATTAACGGAACTCTGCATTCTTAATTTGCGGGCTTGGTTTAGATATTATGTTACCCCTCAACCACTCTCGATTTATTTTTAGCCTGTAATTATTTTGGAATCTGAGAGGAAATCAACGCATTTTAATTATTGCAAAGTAGAAAAGAAGGTTTAGATACGAGAACTTGGCCGAGAAATTAAATTAGCTCCCAAATAAAAGAAGGAAAAATCATCTATCATAATAGTATTTGTAGAGTATCTCCTGTAATAACTCTGCGAAGAAATAGCTGGATGGCAAAATTCCTTCCAGATCTCTATTTCCGGTTACTATGCGTGCAAGTTCGTTTAAAGGAGAGCAACCAAGCTTCCTCGAACTTATTGCCGATCTTCCTTTTTTTAGTCGTTCCTAATTTATGAGTGGATCTAATTTATAGCGAAGGCGTATAGAAATATGAGATAAGAGAAATATGAGGTTTAGGCGTCTCAGTCAATTACAAGCAAAGTAATTGTATCTTAATGCTCGCAAACAAGAACAAAGTATTTTTCAAAAGTTAGTATTATGCTAATCATGGAGAATTTGAATCTCGTACGCATTGTCTCTTCAGGGAATTGTGGTGTAATGAAAAGTTGGCAATAGATCGAATTAGACTTTAGTCACTTTGATAGACTTTGGTAGACTTTGGTCACTCTTCAGAAAAATAGATGCATTAGTTGATGTCTCATTTTTAAGCTAGTTGATTAATTTAATGGAAACAATTTGAAAACTCAAAAATTACCTAAATTTAGTTGACTATGTAACATACATGCATGCATACATTTTCATTTACCAAACCATGTTCTGGGTTCCCCGTTTAGAGCTAATTATCACAACCAGATACTGTCTGTCATTTAGCCATAAAAGAATTTTAAAATGCATTCTCGGGATTGTTTTAAAAATTACCTCTTTCTTAAGTAGCAATTCCGTAGATTTCGCAATTGCTTTAATACGAAGATGCAGCTTGTACACAACGTATGAGAGTTGCACATGTATTTACCATGAAAAATGTATTCATTGGACTATTAATTCATTAAATAAAACTGCATAGTGTTAACGATATTTGGCTCCAAAGTTCAAACTCAGACGGGCTGTGCTTGTCTTAGAGATCACTTTCTGACCCGTCCGGCCATGTCATGAAATCAATTTTATCTTGCAGTGTATAAAAGGCAAAAAACATCGATCAATCGTAATGATAGAATTTAGGGACTTAAGTATTAAAATCCTCAGATGTATTTCATTCTGTACCTTACTGTTATGGAAATAAAGTCGCTGTAGTATATTACAAATGGCTGATAACTTCATCACCAGGATAAGGGAGATGCGTAATTTTGCACAATACGGCTGGGAACATTCCTGAGAAGAAACGGATATAAAAATAATCTGACAGGACCGGGACTCGAACCCGGATCTTCCACTTTCCTGGTGACTGCCCTAGCCATTTGAGCTATCGTTACCTATTCGATTCGATATATCTCGGTGAAAAAGATGAAATACAAAAATGGTTCGTAAAGCCATCCATAAATTACTATGAATTTCAAATAGAACAAAATTCTGTTTCATAACGCATTTTCATCACTAAAAATATTTCACCACTACAGACACGTCCAAGCTATTGTTAAGGCCTTTTTTTCTACTTTACTTTACTTAAATCATAACTTTGGATTCTACCAGAAATGACATATTTGGTCAAAATATTATATATCTATGAGCCCATCGCGTACCAATGTTTCTTTCTTACCTTTTGTTTAATACCAATGGCATTTCCCTTTGGTTTAGTATATTATACTTTTATTCTTTCAGAAAAGTACACCTCTTCCTTATCTTGAAGCAACTGACTCAAATGTAAATCATCCGAGAACATTTCTCGATCAATTTTCTGCTGAAGGAACGTTGCATAAACATTTCTGAAACTAAAAATTCCTGCAAGTGTGTGTATGCTCGCTGTTGACTCAAGCAATGTCATTTCGAAGAAAAGCCGTGGAATTCGTGAGTATTTTAAGACGATTGATCAATCCAAACAAAAGATCTAATAACACGCGCACTTTGTACAGATGGAATGTCTTAAGAAAATCTCACCGAACGACGCTGACACAATTAAGCTTGTCATTGCTCCGTTGCGCTGTATGTATTGCTCGAACCTAAGACACACTCAAGTTTTTGAAGTGATCTAAAAAGGAAGAATCCTGCATTTTAGATCGGAAATCCTAGACCTCCCAATTTTGGAAACCCTAAAAACGCACGTCTTAGATTCAAGAATATACGTAAGTTAATTATCAATAAATATGGGTTTACATATCCTAGGTCATATTCATGTGAACCAAGTAAGTGATGTAGATTCAAAATACAACTTAAATAACAAAATTTAGGAGGTAAAAAGAAATTTATTTGGAAAAAGCGGAGTTCTGCATTCGTAATCTATATAATTTTCCTATTATAATTATATATTAGCCCGGCGACATTTAC
>KZ308346.1:291276-331547 GCA_000376725.2 Ladona fulva | reverse complement strand
TTTTTTTAACCCGCAAACACATCTCTTTGTTAATTTTCTTTTATTTTAACCCCATAAACTATTTCTTTTCATATTTTATGACATAGGGTTAGATGTAAGAAGAGACTTACTAGTCTCAATCTCGCCCTGAAATAAAGTCGTTTTATTATTATTATTATTAGAATTTCCCTCGTATCTCTCAATATCTATTTCCTTTCCCAAATTTTTCTTATTCACCGGTTAAGAGTTTCAAGTTTACTTTCGATCAGTAATAATCCGAATATTCCTTTTCACACTTGTAAAAGCTTTAACTTAGCATATCTCGGAAATAATCTTTTAAATTGTGTATACCTTCCTTATTCCATACGTACCCAGCTTTTTTGCGGTGTTTATTTAGCCTCTTTTAAAATTATTCTTAATTATCTCTTCTTCTTTTCACGATTTTCTTCCGAAAGGTGATATATTGAAGCTCCTTATGATGCGTTTATCCTCAGGCAGGTAATGCAATCAACACAAGAACGCGAGGAGATTTTCGCATTTCGTAAGTGAAAGTATCACTTCCATGAGGTCGAAATATCTTGGCTTTGGTACTCTAGCGTCTTCAGTTACGGTATGGATGCTTCCCAGGTTCTCTCCAATGTGTTATGAAATACATCGGAAAATTTTCACTTGAAACGATAAGAATGTTTAAAGTGTATCTCCTTATTCAAGATTTCTCTACCTAAAAGATTAATAATAAGTAGAACTATATATAGTGAAGAATTTTGTCGCCCTCTAGCGCCTATCACCTTCATTGCTTGCTGGGGCTAAGATTCTGATGACTATTTAGTAGTCCATTTGGTCTTTCAGTTTCATGAAAACTTATAATTTCTTCATAATCGCATATGAAGAGATTTTCCGATGACCGCCTTCTTACTCGATGAAACTTTCATATGCGACCTTTCCAATGTAAATGAAACAGCGACGGTTTACATTCTAAGTAATAAACGGGTAGTGTAAATCCTTTTGAAGCCATCGTTTTGAATATTTCACTCTTTAGACAGGAATTTTAATTTGTCAAATTTAACGATATCTTCACCTTTTATCTCACTCGAAAGTATTTTAAATTATCAAAAGATTTACCTATAGTGCGCACCAGGTTTTTTAGTGAGTAACAACGAATTACGAAAGAATAGAATCTATGTATGATTCCCCTGTCAACCAAAATAGCCTCATGCCAGGTCGCCTATGCGTAGAATTCCACTATATGACGAATAAAATAACGAATGTTAGTGTAAATTCAAAGATTTCAACCTCTGCTTTCACCTCCTGTTCTGACAGCTGGAACGCAGCACAGACGAACATTTTCATTCGTTTCCAAATTCGTTAAGGTAAAATAGTATTTATACCTCGAGGTGTACGTGACCACGGACGTCAGCTGGTCCTCAGTTAGATGCGGAGAAAACTCAAGCTAAACAGAATAATGCACAACAGCCTGTCGTACGTTTTTAAATGCACGTAAAATATTGCCGACGCTCTTCAGAAGCCGTGAGGGTTGTTGTCTCGCGCACGGTTTTCCGTTGCAGGCCGTTGAAGGAGAGGAATTTGGAATCCATTTTAGGAGATGTGGGTTTGTCGATTACTGAGCCTTCTCAAATGCATGAACCGTATGCATTTCATCCTAGTTTTAGGTCTTTAATGGCTCTCCGTAAAGTGCAACTCGTGACACTTGCAATATCACGGCTCGCGGCCAAATATCCTAGGATTCGCGAAACCAATGAAAACAGATGACCGTTATTTACGTTGGCCTTAGGAATAGAATGACATTTTCACTCACTTCGGACAGATATTTCTCTGAGATATTCCCGGAAAGAACGTTGTTACCAAACGCGTTTTATTTAGGAGTGCTTCATATTGAGTGCCCGAAAAAATCTCTTGCGTTGATTTCTACATGTCCTTAGTTGATTTAAATTCATCCAGATAAGCTTGCATGCAAATTAGTGTCAAGGAAGTAAGATCATGATGAATAAGATAAATTTTACTGCATTTGGAAATCTTCGAATGCCGAAATTTAGCGCTTTCGGTATTTGAAACTGTTGGTTACTTCCACATCTACATACATACCCTGCAAGGCGTCTCAGTGTGTGCCAGGGGGCGTTAACGAATCAAATCATGTACAGTCTACAAAAACATTAAGAGTGCTCCACTTTTAACAACGTGCATAGTAATTTAAGTTTTGTCTATTTTCATTCTAAAATTATATTAATGCATTCTATTTTCGGTTACGATATCGTCAGCAAAGTTTGGAGATAGAGTAACGTGAAAGTGTACATGGGGAGATTCGATTGTTTTTTATCTCTGTTCTGTAGAATGGACTAGGAGCTACAATTTAATTCAAGAAAATCGTCTACTTTCTAATATATAAAATCTTTCAAGGAAAGAGATTAATAAGGACAGAATTAACTGTTTTTAGTCGACGAGTCCAACAGTTTCGTTTATATTTTTGCAGTATCACAGTATCTCAGCCTTTCTAACGCAATATTTCCACATTGCCATCTTACTGGCAATTTCATCTATCTGCGTAATCTTCTCTCAGTGACATGTTTATGGATACGAAATGAATTACATTGAAGCAATCATCCTTGGCCTCTTACTCCACAGATTTTCATCCGACTGCCGTATAAAGATTCGGTGTATTAGTGTTATTAATGCCGCTGAAATCTCTACCAGACATATTTCCTTCCAATTTAACGTTCAAAATAGTCGGTATTTTTACTCGTCTTAAGAATAGACGAGTTTTCCATTCCACGACGATATTTCCCCGAACAAATTTTTTAAGAGGAACATAACATTTCAACATCGTCTTTTGTTTTGGACCGACTTAAGAGCATCTTAATTTCTCTGGGTGCTCTTTTTACCGCCTCTTTCCTTTCAGATAAACATTTAAAATAGCGTCGTATAAGAGGGATTCCATTTTTGTCGGGAAATATAATGCTAGTCATTCGAAAAAAGGTTCATAAAAATAAAGGGCCTCCCTTCTTTCTCCGAAATTAAAATTTGGAGTGCTCCGTAATAGGTTCGTGAAACATAAACCGATCGATGTAGCTGTGGGATTGTTTGCGTAGGTCATGCTGTTTGAAGAGAGGACGCTAACCGTGTCGCCCTCGACAATCTCGCTCGCCCCACTATGCTTTTTTTTCTCGTGCGTTCGCCTTGATTTCCAATTTCCTTAAACTCAATCTTCCCTCCGTATTCATGTTTTCTAATCCACTCTCCCCTCAATATCCGTACAAAAGCGCACTCGTTCTTTGAGGGAATGATCTTTGGTCACCAGGAGACTCAATATTGCCGCTTTTTTAAACCAATTGTTCGTGATTTCCGCTCAGTAAAATAAAATGGATTTCATCGCGTTAGCCTCAGAAAGGAGGCCTTAATTATCCAAACTCCCCTCAATCGACATCGAGGCTTTTCTGCATGAACTTTGAAAACGTCGAGCGTGTTAGTTAGATTCTTCATTTCGTTGGACATAACTTCGTACGTAATTATAATATTCTGATATTTTATTACCATTATATTATTCTAATATCGTAATACATAATCTAATGTGTATAGTTATAAATTCGGTCGACGATTAAAAATTTGAATCTCGGATAGCGATCGAAGTATTTCTTATGTGTGATCGAAACATTGAGTAAAGCAAGCATATCATATTGTTGGACCAATCTTTATGAACTGATCGCTACATTCTGGTAAAACTGATTTTGGATCAGAAAACTCTCAAACTTCCGAAACAGCATACGCAAGATTTATAATTTGGTGTTAATGAAACGGCTAACGACCTAAGGAAGGTGTCGCCTCCTGAGAGTGGGGGGAGGACACATAGGCGCCACCTCACAGAGCGCGTCTGGCACAGATGGATCCCTTTGTCTTCAAAGCCCACCTTTGCCCAGTTTCTTATTTAAGCACATTGTCTTTGATTGGCTGCCTCTGTCATCCTCCCACATTACCCTCAAGGCATGCGATCCAATTTCATTCAAATCGGGGACTTTTAGAGCGAAAGGAGTTTGCCTGAGACACTCTGAACTCTGACCTCGTTTTCTTGAGCTTCCATGGAAGATAGAGTTTTGTGCTTCTATTACAGAAAACGTCAGTGATGTTAGTTTGTCTTTTCATTTCCTCGTGTTTCCGACGCAGAGGTTTGAATTATTACCTCAGATATCGTTTTGCGTCGCATTCGTGTTCAGAAGCTCTTTCTCACGAAATTTCCCGTCCTAAGAAACATAAGTGTACTTTCTCGTGTACAGATGCACGAAATGAGACTGTGCTCGAACGTATAAAAACTGCTTTTTCGTGAGTGCGTGTTTGCTTGTGATTGGAGTTTCAAACTTATCTTTCTCAGGGAAAACACCGGAAAAATATACATTTTACTTTACACCAAAGACCGTTTCTAGACACAGAACTTCATTGGCTGGAAGAAAAAAACTTCATTTACTGTCTTTTGGTTGTAGCAAAATTTACATTTATCAGGATAGCTAGATATCGATTTCTCTTTCAACAGACTTTATAACCAGTAACTACCAAATTTCTTTCTTTCTTGTTTAACTGCGAAATATGGTAAATATTTCGTCAATTTGATGAAAATATTAGTTCTCGAATCTGTTTTGAATTCATTTCTTACTTCAGAATATTTTGTCGTATATTTTCTGTGATTTTATAGATAATATTTATAAATAACGTACGGATTTTTTGCAGCGTGGATCGCATTTGTTAATCGTAGAAATGTTTCATCGATTCTCTTAATGACGCTGAATGAAGAAAAGCTCAAACATTGTAAATAATTTTCTTCCAAATCTCTGATTTGTGTTCGTCATCTCTTAAAATCTATAAGAAGGGATGCGTACGGAAGCGTATTTTAGTAGAGAACGAAACTCGAGTAGTATTATCTCCTCAAACAAAGGCTCGATTGCGGGGTGGAATTAAAAAGAAAACGGAACGATTTATCTATTTTAAAGGAGTAATTTTAAAGAGTTCGCATTGATTCAAGCTTCCATTCCAGGTTCCAAAAGTTATCTCATGAAAACGCTACACGGTTATAAAATATCAAAAACTTGTTATAAGACATAATTTCACTTCCGGTGAATTTACCTTTTTAGCATAGAATTGAAGAAACAATACCGAGTGTTTCCTTTCAGTCTATGAATTCCGCAGATAGTGTGGGTTGTAACCACCTGGTCGCTATCTCCCTCTAAGATTGTGAAATTATGAGAACAGTACCTCGGTACATAAACTGTTAATGGATTAGTAATTACGAGTTTTAAGATGAGTGTAGAACGATTCCTTTGTATTCTACCACAAGACTCGTGGTTGTTTTGTCAAAAATATTCCATAGAAATGGAAATTACGATTTTTCATATTGTCAAAAAGGAAACTGATATAACTATAATAGGTTCTTTTTAATACCATGATCATAAATTAAAAATGTCTTTAATTTGATAATAAAGATAGAAGAAAAGAGCCAGGATAGAGAGGATGATATGGAGAAATAATCAATTCTGAAACCTATTCATGAGCCGAAGGCCATTCAAAGCTATTAACAGAAATTTTTCTTTTTGTCCAACTTCATCTAACTTAAAAACCTTTTAAAAATACAAATTTTGCCTTGAAGTAAATGCTAATTATCTAAAATTTTAAACACTTATACATGCTCAAAATAATGAGGAATTTTTCGCAGATTACTCACTTTTCGTTTATCATAGAAATGAAAATTCTTTGCTCCTTCGTCCCTTTTTCCGTTGAATTGTAAAATTCTCCCCTTTCATAAATTGTCCCTCCAATTTCCCGTATTCGAGTTTCCTTTAGTTCCGTTATCAAAGCATCTTTTGCGTGACGGAAGTGAATTGAGGAGAACAGTAAAAGGCGCTCAGAATTTGCACACTTGCCTTGGTGAAAAACGCTTTTGTACCACTCTTTCGATAGCATTACGATAATACTGAAAGATTTCCCTAATACTTCTTATCAATGCAAGATAAATTAAACGGAAATGTGTATATCGCTGAAATGGTGTACCCGAAGGTATGAATCTAAGGAGAGAAAAAAAAAGCTTTTCACGAAATACTAAAAATATTTCATTCATCTCGCCTAGGGCGTTTTTAAGTTCTCCAATGTCTTCATCTTTTTGAATGACAGTCATTTCGCCAATCTTCAATGAATTTGAATTATAAATATCATTTATATTATTTATAAAACAGTTAAAGGCAGCGTACAAATGTTTCTTCGTGATAATTTTTAAAACATGTTACATTCGTTCATAAATTCTCATTCGCTTAACCCTCCTTCTGTAAAAATGGTTTTATTATATAAGATTCAATTAATAATTCTTTCTAAATATCCAGTTAAGGTTAAAAGATATTTATTTGATTTTTTACCCATTCTCAAACAAAAGAGAGATTGCTAGGATAATACGATATTTTCCAGTCTGCCTTTCTCTTCCTTCGATAGAGTAAACGGGTTAAGTTTGGAAACTTGCTTGCAATACTCACCTTCTATAAACTGGAGATTTAAAATTCAGACTCCGAGAGAAGAGAATTGGTTGGTTGATTTGTTTTGCCTTACGTATGACATACAGTTTTAAACCCCTTTAAATATGGTTTTGGCTCCTGTGGCATATGCTTTACGCCCCTCAAAATTGCAAATTCCACTAATACCACGGAAGGAAGTAATAGTACGGAAAGAGTTTCAGTAAGTATGGAAGGAGAATCATTCAGATTGAGGTGATTATTCTTAAAAATAAATTTACGACTTTTTTTATTTCTCCTGGATACGAAAGTCCAGGATAGAATTCCAGGAAAGTCGGGGATATTTATTTTTATTACAACTTTTGATATCGTCAAAAATTTGATTATTGACAAGTTTATGGTAAAGTGCTGTAAGTATCAGATTTAAAGTCAAATTATAATTAAATTTAAATTTTTTCCAAAAGTGAAGTATTCCTGAAGATGTAAGCACAAAATAAGCTTGTAAAACCGGTCGTGTGTTATTTATTCTGTTGGAAAATGCGAAGTTTAATTGCCTATTTTTTCAAAAACTTTCTGAATGTAATTAGTCATAGAAATATTGTTAGAAACCTCGAGAAATATAAAAAAACGAATAAAATATCTTAACGACTTGGCACTCGTTCAACACCTACAGAATTTACAATTCATTAGAGATCAGATTTGACATGTCTTAAATAGACATCTACAAAATCTCATGTCGTAAATTTTGCATCTATAATTAGTTCCTTTTTGAGTAACACCCACGGGATTTTGAAGTAGCTGTATACATCTTCGGTGTGTCTTATTGCTCTACTTTGGCCCCACTCGCTCTGAAATGCTCTCGTGAAAGAGTTCGGACAGAAAAAACCCCTTTTGCCCGCTAATAAAAGCACAAAGCAAACTCTGCAATGCTTACGAGAATACATCGGAGTAAGGGAGGGTCCATACTTTCCCTAAATACAAATAAATTGTTGATATTTTAAATATGTTAGTGTACTGTTTTCGATTAAAATTACTCCGAGAAAACCTGGGATATTTCTTAATTTATTTCCGTATATCTAGTAAAGGACACAATTTTGCAATTTTGTATCACCTAATTTTGGTCGAATTTTCTATTAAGTATTATCTAAATATATTTTAGCGAACTATACTTGTTAATTATATTATAATTTTAAAATTTTTCCAAATTTTCTCCAAAATCAAAGATGTTACGAGTTTACGCTTCAAGCTCGAAGTGAAAATTCCTTGATACGTTGACTTTATTTCTTTGAAAAGGTCGACAGACATTTTTGAAACCTTAATCACTCAATGATTTGCAATCCTTCAAAATGGTATTTGAAGTTCTACTTTCGGTCAATTTCATTGATTTGATACAAATAAGTAATAGAGAGTAAAAGATTCTGAAATAAGATGATGATAGTCGAAGACTGAAATATTTTACATTTAGTTAATAGTAATGAATTCATAATGAATAGAAGTCCAAAATAAAAACCAATCAAATTTTGAAAAATGTCTCTGAAACGAAAGGATTGGCAGGGAGAAATTGCAAGGATCAGCAATAGTTAAAAATACTGATTCCGAAACGCCCTCACTGATTCAAGTGTGAAAAATCGGTGTAATATGCCGGAACTAAAATGTTTATACACCGGATTGAGATTCAAAGAGGATTCTAATTTAAGGAAAGTTTGTGGCAATCTTCTATCGAAAGTCTTTAATGCTTAATATCGCAGCGGAAATAATAGAAGAATGTGATCGGTGTGATTAATTTCTTCGCTGAAACAAGTGCGAAAAAATTTATTTCGTTGAAGAGTTGGAGTGAATACGAATCTTCGACGAAACGGAAATTTCGAAGTTTTCGAATTGCAGTTGCAATTGAACTCACTCATAAATTTTGAAATCGTTTGTTTCAACTTCTCCTGTTTAACGAAGACATGCTATGAAAAACTCTTATTTTTAGAAGTTCGTTAAGATATAGATCCAAGCAGAATCCAATTAGGAGGTCCTTTCTCAACTGAAATTAGTGTTCTTAAACACGTATTCAACGCATAAAAGACGTATTTAAAAATTGACTCACAAAACTCTCGAATCCAACCGCTTTCAGCGAACTATGCCTCCATCTTCATTTGTAATTGAAAATAATAGGTATAAAAATTTTTTGTAGTAACTCCTAAAATATATTACTTTTCTCAACATGTTTTTCTGCCTAAAAGCATTTCGCTACCGGTTCTATCGCAACCCATCGTCTACAGAAAGGATTTTCCCTTAAAGAAAACATTTAAAATATTTTGAAGATGATAACACCATTCCAAATCCATCCTCTCTTAAACCGCAGAGCAACTTGGAGCTGCTTTATCAGGAAGGATCTTGAATGGTTTCTTTATAGCCAAACGATTCCATAACTCCAGTGTGATCTCGGTTTCGCTTTGAGCAATCCTTTTCCTCTGTACCATCTCGAAATTCCTTTTGATGACATATCATTACGGAGACATTAGATTTATGAAGCGAAAAGAATGCAGATTTATGTTCGACCTCGTCATCAGACGAACCGGCATTAGAAGAGTGCTGAATGTGGTATTTTGGCGAACTACTTATGGGCATCGATATAGGCATATATGGCCTTTAGTTATTGCGATTGCGATTCATTTCAGGATCGGATTCGACCAGAAACATTCTGCATTAGTTTTCTGATAAACTTTCTCAAGCATGCGTTACATTCAACAGGATTAAGAATTCATTCATACTTCGCATGAATATTTTTTTTCTCAGCAAGAATAGTGTCTGCTACCAAACACTCCGTAGTAAATTTTAAGTTTACTACGTAGGTTTGCTGGTAGACATACTTATTTACGAAGAAGAGAAGTCGGAAGATTGGCAAATCCTAGAATTTGTCATAAGGAGGTTGTTTTACCCCAGTAATAGCTTATGAGGCCTTCCGGGCATTCGGAATATAAAATGAGTAAGAAAAAGTTAACTATGTATCACTTTTTGGGTTGAGTTATAATAACTTCATTTTAATTTAGCGATATCTATAAACACGATTTGATGTATAATAAATGTTCATATTCTGGGGTAATAAATTACTTCTTGATTTATTTTGTGAACATTTTCTTAATAGTTAGAAATAGACTTTTACTAATAAGTCGGCAAATGTCTGCCACCAACGGAGTCCGAAGTGGAAAATTCAGTATCTTTCGTGTTTCTAACACCTTACCACAGCAAATTGCAAATCAAATCTATCATTTACTAATCTTTGAGATTTTACAAAATATACTCAAATGAAAATGTTTTATTAATTGACAAACGGAGAGGTTTCTCACGCGAGTGAGCAAAAATTTAGACGGGAAGTAATGCTCTTTCGTAATGCGACAATTTGCGTGTTCTGAGCGCTTACGTACTAATGTTTCTTCATCCGCTGAAAACTGTCCATTTCCCTTGCGGCTTTTATTATCGATACATATCTCCATATTTCAAATGAGTCGAGGAAGTTTTACGGCAATATTTGTCAGTTTGGACGATATGAAGGAAAATACCACGGTGATGATTAAGAGATGCAGAATTGGTCGAGGTGGCTATTAGACGTAGGTCAGTAATGGATCGAAACTAAGATTTCTTATTGTAAGGATAATTATTGATAATTTAAATACTATGCAAAGTACGTATGTTTTTAGTTTAAGTTTAAATCAAGGCAAGCATTTAGTATTGTCATTGAGTTCATGTATAATAATGTATAATGAGACGTTTTGAAACATAAAATTCAGGAACCTTTCTACTCATATGATCCAGGGGTTAAATTCGTCATCTCAGAGGTTGCTATGGTTGAATACGATAACAATCTCCGAATTTCACGGTAGTGAATATCCATCCTTTTCATGGTTCTCTTTTATACTGACGAAAACAAACTCGCATACATCTTCCAACGGCACTCTTCCTCTTTTGATTGATGTTCCCCAAGCGGAAGGTAGGGGAGGCATTACCGGAAGTAAATGGCGAAGCCTTCAAACAATTATTGGTGGGACGGATCGATGAGAATCCATTAGCGAGGGTCGTGCCGAGTTATTTTTGCGGTACTCCAGGACTCCTTTAATGTTTTCGTCACGTTGTTCCTCTCAAATGATGAACTATTGTTTCTTCGCTTTCCATTGATAAAAAAAAACGGAAGTAGAAAATCTTGAGAGATCCTCAGTAATTTCTTTGGCCGATTTCATTGAGCACATATTGTGAAGGAATACAATATAAAACAAAATTATTTGTGCTACGTAAATTAAATCTTCGGTAAGTGAAGAGGTAAAATCGAAATTCGAAAGTTCACATTTTTCAGTTGATATGCACAATCAGCATCTGCCTACCTTAACTACGTTAAGATGGATAGAAAGTGCAATGTGAATTATGTAAGAATGGGGACAGTTTAAGAAGCTATTTTAAGATGCAAGTGAACTTCCTCTCTCATTTGACGCATAAAGCTTGTTGGGATCCCCTCGATTGACCGACAGATCGGTAGACCGACTGCTCGATTGCACGACATCAAGGTTGGACTACATTATTGATATGTTACATTTTTAATAAGACCTAAGTAACATAAGGTAATTATAGTTGTTAATTTGGAACGGCAGTTAGCTCGACTCGGAGTGATCAGTCTGTCAGTTGAACCAGCGTATCCTACCTTTTGGCACTTATGGTCTTTTTACTTCTTTAAGATACTCCAATTCTGGTACTTTGAAATTCAAAAGCTCCGTACATATTGTACTTACTGTAGAAAAAATGCTGTGCTCATACGTATTAAACAAGAAAAGTTCGAAAATGCATAAAAAGGCACCGAATTCAATTGTAATAAATGGACTATCGGCTTAAATTTTACGAATGTTTGTTCAAATGGAATTTTATTTTACAAGATCAAATATTTTTGTAATGAATTGTATTAATTTCTTCTTCTTTTTTATCCACCATTCTTTCTAGGCTTGCGCCTGCTACCTTCAGTACAATTCCCTAACATCCTGGTTATCTTTCCCCCTTTCCCTTGGCCGAGCCACACTTCTTTTCCCCTTTGGAGCATTGTCTTTTGCCACTCTCACTATCCTCTGTTCATCCATTCTGTCTGTGTGTTCGTTCCATTCCACCGTCCTTCGACGAACCCACTGGTTAATAACTTTCACACCGCTCTTTCTTCTTATCGACTTACTCCTTTCTCTGTCGAATAATGTTTTGTTGGAAATCCTCCGCAAAATTTTCATCTCCGTGGTTTCAAATAGCCTTCTGGTTTTTGAAGTATCCGGCATTGTCTCTCCTACATGTGTTAAAATTGGTCTCACTACGGCCTTGTATATTCTGCCCTTTGTTTCTTTCCTTATGTGCTTGTTTCGCCAGATTGTGGCATTAAGGCAGCAAGCAATTCTGTTTGCTTTTGTCACTTGCTCTCCTGCTTCCTTCTCAATATCCCCAGAGTTAGAAAGCTCAATTCCCAGATATTTAAAGGTCATTTCTTGCTGAATGACTCCCCCATCATCTCCAGTTTGCAGCGGAGAGGTTCTTTTGATGTGGTCATACATTTGGTTTTTTCGGGGGATATAACCATGTTATATTTTTTTGATGTTTTATTAAATATGTGTAGGAATCTCTGTAAATCCGGAAGAATAGTGTCTGCTACCAAACACTCCGTAGTAAATTTTAAGTTTACTACGTAGGTTTGCTGGTAGACATACATATTTACGAAGAAGAGAAGTCGGAAGATTGGCAAATCCTAGAATTTGTCATAAGGAGGTTGTTTTACCCCAGTAATAGCTTATGAGGCCTTCCGGGCATTCGGAATATAAAATGAGTAAGAAAAAGTTAACTATGTATCACTTNTTTCTTGATTTTTCATTCTATAGCCTCTTCCGTTTTTAACCTTTTTAATTATCTCATCCATAACTATATTGAATAAAAGGGGACTTAGGGTTAAAAATCCAGTAGATTAATTCCTCTGTGATTAGATGGTTCCCTTCTATCCCCTTCTTTAAATAAGGGAAGCATAGTGCTTGTTTCTCCATTAACATTTCTCCAAGCCATTCGGGAGACTGTGGGCAAGGATCCTTGGGATTTTTCCTGGGTGCGCACCATCTTGCGTAAAGTCACCCTTACCCGTTTTCCTGTGTTTCTATAAGGTCATTGACTTCCTTTCTTTGTTTCCTAATCACCCTCCATATTTGTTTCTGCAGTCCATAGAAATCGCTTTCCATTCTTCTCGAAAATGTTTCCCAGCGTTGGTTCTTCAGTTTGTTAGCTAACGATCTTGTTTCATTTCTAATTTTTTTATGATTTTCAAGAGACCCTTGTGTTCTGAGAGATTTATAAGTCATATAGGCTTTTCTTGTTTCTTTGCATGTATCTTTTATTATACAAGTATTTTATTGTATTAATTTAAAATATAAAATACAGTTATTGATTAAATGAGGTTACCGTTCTTTTGAAATAACCCAAGGTTTATGGAGTATTTATAATTAGAACTACATTAGAAGTGGTTTCTTAATGTAATGTTTATGAAAATTCATTTCTTGTCTGCGGTAATACCTCCTGTATCTATGCAGTATGTATACGTACTTCAATTTTAAGTTGTACGATATCGGCCACTTATTGTACACCGTAATTACAAATGAATTTCTAATTGTCCCGTTGTCAGAATTGTTTGAAGGACTTTTTATGTGACAGTTTTACTTTACAAGGAAGAACGCCCCTCGTTGCTCAATCTCAGTGGGCTTATTCGAGCCAACCATTAGACGATGGTCCTCCGAGAAGAAATAGGTTACCCCGGCTTCCTCTTGCTTCCTGTATGCCCTGATTAAATGGGCCCCTCCCATTTTTTACGACACTTCCTTCGTGGGAACCCAATGCGTCTCTCCCATCATAAATCCTCAGCAGTGCGCCCTCGAGTTTGCGCAATAATGCAGCGGGTGAAAGTGATGAATCATAACCACGAGCGAAAGTGGTCAGATTGATGGCCGCAGATCCGCGAGCGATTACACTGATAACCCTTTTACCCGCTTTCGTACAAAATTCTGCTTTCAATGAAAATCTTGAAGAAAAGGAGGTCATTTATAATCCCAAATGAGGAAGATGAAAGTTCCCTTTTGTTACAGAATCCCATTCTCTCAATATATTATTAAAAGAAATACATTATATTCTTTGCGTGGAGCGAGAAATTTTGTATATTTAAAATTTTTAATGTATATGTCCCATAACTCGGTACATATTCTAGAACTTTGCAAAATGATAACATTGAGATATTGAGAAATATTTGTAGATTAATGCTGTATATACATATTGATATTGTAAAGAGAATCATTTAGTAAAATTCCAAATTTCCGTCATTAATATAAAATATGTACGTTATTTTCTGACTTGAGACGTTTTACACAACACGTTTTCTAAGCTATAATTTTTTAAGTCCTCTCTTAAAAACCAGAGAACCAGCGGATACAAATGAAGCAGATATAATTAGCTAACACACTCCGGTTCTATGTCATCCAATTTAATTCCCTGAATATAGAAAATATTTCCATTTAAATATTATGAACCATTATGATAAAATTCACTGTTTTACGCATGAGTAAATTGATAATATTAATCGAAAAAATCCCTTCGAATAACAAATGCTTTCGAGTGCTTGTGACTCTCACTAATTGTCTGACACATTTGATTTCGCTACCGAAGCACCCTTCAACGCTGCCGTAAACCATGAAAATTTCTGGAGTACCGTTCATTTCCCTCCAAAAGGTTTTCCGGATGCTGGAGCGACCGGCGGAGGAGTCGAGGATGCTGGGAGGAGCACAGGCTGTGACTGAAGCGCGCCGTCGCCTCATCTCCGCCCTCGCAAACCACACTGCCTCCTGCCCCTCCTCGTCCACGTTCCCCTTGGAGGAGGAGATCCTCCGGTACGAGTCTGCATTGCAGGCGGCGGCCGACGCCGGCATCCCGCTGGGGGCCGCTCTCTGGACGGGGGACGGAGAAGAGGCGCTTCCTTTGAGATGGGATTATCTGCAGTCCGTGTTCTTCGCCTCCACCGTTCTCACGACCATCGGTGAGCGAAATATCGGCAGTTTTAAATGCACTGGTTTACATTCGCTTAACTGGACTCTTACAAAGCGTATCGGCTTCGATTGCATATGGTTTTCAGTATTAAGTTATTAATTCTAAGCGTATTTCATTCCAATATATCTTTTACACATTTTTTCGGCCATAACTTTTACAGTCTATCCTCCACATGTTTACTTTCGTTAGCCAGATCTATTTTTAAATCAATTTCTCGATGTAAGCCTCTTTCGTGGCAATGTTAGAGTTTTTGAAATCTGAATCCCAAACTCAAAGATTGAGTTTGGGATTCAGATTTCTGTCTCTGTCCAATTCCACTTGCGTAAAAAAAGACTGTCGGAAAGTTGAGAGGTCAAACTTGCAAGAAATTCGGTACTTTTATAGGAAGATGAACTTTATCGATGAGGATGGTGAGCAACTCATAGCCGCTGGCCACTTATAACTCCACCGGATGTGTCGATCCATTTCTCCCAAATAACGTGATGTGGTTCCATCTTTAGGATTGACTCATAGTCAATACATTAGTCATACAGTAGAGTGCGGTTTCGCGGGAAAGTGCTCGAAAACAAACGAACAAATTGCTCTTTTCACCATGTCGTAGCTACAGAAAAGGCTTCCATTTGGCTGTTCTGAATTAAGAATGAAACTGACAATATTTGAAGGTAAATTTAACTGGTATAAAATTACTTAAGAAGAGCGATGATTTCTAAGCCCTGCCACAAACTCATGGTGCCACCAATTTCTGTAACCACCTCTCATCTTCCAGCGTGAGTTGATGGCGTCATAACAAAATCTCAATGCCTAATCTCCGAATAACATTTCACAAGTAAATTATCAAATATAATTACTGTTTAGTACTTCGCACTAAAATTTCTTCCCTGCGCTTAAGTCTAAATGACAAATATTATTTATTATTTTCAACATTGTCATTGGTACATACATCATGACGAGCTTAAACTTTTTATAATTCTCATTATTCACACCATTCGATTATAATTTTAAACTCTCAGTTTTCGCTCACTTTAAAGTTCGCTATAACTCAGAACCAGAAAGCATCAAATTATACAGTGGTATAAGTTAGTCCGTGTCTATCGATGTCTATTTCTACTATTTTCCTCGCTTTAGGTAAAAATTAGCTCTAAAATAAGGGTCCGCCATTTCGTTACATAAAGAATGTAAATATTCCACGATTGTCATTAAGATCGACTATAATAAAGAATAAAGAGCAGATTGATGGCATGGCATTATATTTACCCGATGATGCACCCTCATTTGGGTTCAGTATAAGCTTGAAGTTGAAGAATTTCGCGAAAAATCGAAGACCGGCATTTTTCGCAAAACTTTGTAAAGTTTGACCCCCTGTATTTTGTGATGCGAAGCAGGAAACTTAAATGACTTGCATATTTTTACGTAGAATTAATTCAAGAGTAGCCATGCAAAGTTTCAAAGTCTTCACTCAAAAAAACCATTTTTGTATTTTTGGCCGACTTTTTTGATTCTAGCCCACTGTGCTTCGTTTGAAGCAGGGCCTTCAAACAGTCTTGACTCAGTCCCTCTGCTTCTTTCTCCTGTTTGCAGATATTCGGATTCTGAGTCCACCTCTACTCTCTTCAAATTTAAATCATTGAAGAACTATTAAAATCTTTACAACTTTTTCCTAAGAGGCAGTAATTTATCCTTTCTTTACTGCATTTCATCTATAATGAACATGTTGTGTCCTACTTTTACAATACCTAAAGCGTACGTACAAACTTGATTAATATGCATACCAATTAATTTTTCTCAGTCGATTTGTAATACACAACGTAAATATCCTCTTATACTTTACATCGCTCCTATCTGCTTATGTTACTTATACCTCTGAAATTAACTTCCTTCCTAGACATCTTAAGGAGGCCATACTTAGTAATTTTCAGCAGAAGATATTTCTTGAATTGATGCTCAATTAAATGAAATTTACATCACCGGACTTGCCGTAAGCTATATAATTCATGAAAATAAGTTCGTATGCCTTTGTTTTTCAGATCTGGAATATTTGTTATCAGTCCAAGCAGTAGCAATTGAAATTTCTCTTTTAAGAAGCTGGCGTTTTAAAACTTAATGCTAAAATTTGCCATCGTCAACTTACTTAATAGTAACGAATAATTGCATGATTTGTGTCAAAACAAAGTGACAAAGAGTAAAAGAGAGCAATAATTGGTTTCTAAATTCGTGAGAATTTTTATACTGATTTTGATATCCAACTGCAGAAACCGCAAAGACATCACTACATGTGATTTAAAATTATAAAAATTCCTCGTCAACATTTGCTTTAAACACATCAGCATGCTCACAATCCCTAAAATTCACCAATTTATTGCAACTGCCGTATCTGTTACGGATTGAATTCTTCTCATTTGCAAGAATGATGGTTTTAATTGGAAGCTTGGATAATTTTGAAAAGTACATTATAAGGACGTATCCGATTACACGAATACTTAAGCATAAAATGAGACCATTCGCTTAGTTTTAAATAGAAGGAAAAGAACGAATTTGGCGTCATTGAAAGTGGCTGTTTCAATTTCAATACCTTCCTAATCATTTGCAAATAATTGACAATCTAATTGCCTCGTTATATTCCCTCTTTGTTTATCCCATTCCTAGACAACTTAAGTGTTGCGGCTGCTTAAGTTTGAAGCATTTTATTTTCATCTCTGAGAAAAGTCATTAAGGCTCGAGAATAACTCGTCTTATCCGTAACTGCCGCGAATGCCAAAGTAAACGTCATGTCAGCGCCGCTCTTCACATGCAATGAAGCATATAGTCTCCCATTTGAATGTCTTCCTTCTTTCAATAACTTAATGCACAGCGCTGTTTTCTTTGAGGAAATGCATTCGCTGCATAAGGAGGATACTTTTAAATACAGATATCTTTGATAGATTTCAGAACAGGTCGGATTATTGTGACATTCAAGCTATTTGGTCTCATTCAAATAATTTCGAGGGGAGTGTAAGATTCTCTCCTCAAAACTGACGAAGGAAATAAATCACAAGGATTAAGGGAAGGTTTGAATATTTGAAGGATACAATTTTCACACTTGTTATTCTTTAAGGAAATAAACGCTTAAGGACGGCAGCACAATGGATTTATGGATTGTGAAACATACTTCTTCGTTGAGGTACCCGTTTGAAATTAACTAAAAATTTTATTTTTGTACACATTTTATTTTGTTTCCTTGAGTTTTCGAAGGAAAACTTCAGATTTGACGCATTTGTTTTTTCAGAAATCATATATATCGTCAATTGCTTTTCGCCAAGTTGAGAGAATCTCTCTGTTGAAGTGATCGGAGAAATAATATCGATAATTTAAAAACTTTTTTCTTTTATAAATGACGTTGTGAAATGCTGTAATGATTCATTTCAATATTTTTCTTAAACTTCTCATTAACGCTCATAAATACACGCATTCGTATTGGCGTAATTTGCTACTGAATGTCGTCGTTTACTGGCAAATCAGATGAATTCTCCTTCAGCTTCGAATCATGAATTCGTTATTGTTTTTCATTGGAAGAATTTTTTCGTTTTTTTCCGAAAGGTGCATAAACTTAGTCTATTTTGGTACGAAAAGATTTAGACAAATAAAGAGTGGGCAAAGAAAAGCCGCGGAAGCTTTGTATTCCCAAATAAAATAATGAATTTCTCGCGTCGCGTTTCTAAACTGTGGTTACCGCTGTAAATAAAATGCGCAAATCTCGTGAGGAATTTTCCTATTATTTCTATCATTAAAGCAGGGAACCCTTTCGAGCTGTTTATTTCTCACTTTAAGACCTTAGGATAGGCATTTGGAAATAATAATACCTTTAGAAAGAGAAAAACATTTTATAGCCATGTTGAAGCTTTTTATGACTTGTAAGTTGGTAACTCGATACATAATTTTCTATTATCATTGTTCTTCATAATTATTTTTAGAATCGATTGGAATAGAATATATTTTTCAAGCAAAGTCAGTGTCAGTCACTCAGCACTCAGAGCAAACTTTTGCATATATTTCAAATAAAGAGTAATTTATAAATGTAATATTTTGCAACAATTAATCTCGAAGGTAACTGATTTTTCTCGATCGAAGAGAAAGTTATGAAATGTGTTCAAAGTTTAGTGAGTACTGTGAATGATATATTGATATATTACGTGGAGTTAAGGTAACACATTAACGATGTTTGTAATAGAATGAAATAGGATTCCTGAAATATCTAGGTGTTCATTTCATTGAAAATTTTGATCTGTAAGTACAAAAGATATTGTCTACTCTCTTTCAACCGTTCCTTATTTTGAGAGCTTTCAATTTTTTTAGTTCAACGAAGAAGCTGAAAAGTAAAAAAGTTCATCTTAAATTCCAGTAATCTCCCTGTAACGCCATTTGCAAATATTTGAATGATGATTAATTCCCCGTTTTAGTTTAACGGGAGCCATTTTCTAAGCAGTTAGGTAGTATAACTATGGCTTCCATAATCACATCATTTTTTAGTTGCGTTTCAGATAAAAATTCGTCGTCAACTTCGTCCGACTCATGAAGTTAAAAGACTTATCGATTCTCTCTTTGGGAGGTCTGTATGTTCGATCTGAATTGCCCAAATAATTCGCGCAGTTTACTGTAAGAATCCCAAAGGTTTCTCGAGCGATGTTTTAGAGGAAATTAAAATTATAGCGCAATATGTATTCCATTTACGCCAACTCGTTCGGACGAATTTAGGTTCCATTTTCAGGTTGATTTCCGCTTTTTCTTTTATATCTATTTAGCTTTTTTGAAATATGAAAGTGTGTTTAAAAACCTTTGCAAACCTTTGGGAAACTCTGTCATCGTAAATCATACGTTTCCTGTTCCCTTTTCAAGCAGGCGGAATATCAGTATCATTTCTCATTCCTGAGGCATCGTTTTTCCCTGCAGCCGTGCGGATTCCTTCAATAACAGATATTCAATAAAAGAATCCCTTCGTTTATCACTCGATTAACTGTGACCAAATTATTTACCAAATGTTCTAGCACTTATCATTTCACTGTATTTGCCGCTAACTTCGTGAATTGCTAATGTATCGGAATTCTTATTCACCGGTCAAAAGACAGTGATTCAGCACCGAGGTGGAAGTATGGTTCAATAAGTTAGTGCTCAATTTTAAAAGAATAAGATGTATGAAATTTTGAAGTTACTCCTCCTTCGAAGCGCGTACGTCATTCAATTTAAAAATCGCTCTCTAATCATATCTATAAATTATAATCAAAGACCATTTTCCTATTCTTGCAAACATCATTTTCATCAGATTCATTATAAATTTGCAGGTAGATAAAAATACAGAAAGGATGCGGAAAAAATATTTGATGTCATAAGTAACGCAAAAAGTAACCAGTAAGGTAAGGTTTGAACAGAAGTTAGTTTTTCAGTTTTTTTAAATACTCCAGGAAAAATGTTGACGTGCGCGTCGTGTCAAAATTTGAATTTATAATTATGTAGATTGAAAGTGGCAATGCTGGAAATTAGAACGGCTCTTTCAGTAAATATGTTATCATAAATCAGTCTGCTCTTCATTTGATATGACAATTTTAGCAAATAACTGCTAAGTTCAATCTGGTATTTTCCCGGCGAAGTTGATGTGGGAAGTTTTCTCGGGATATCAGTGACATTGAAGCAGTGACCCGGCTGATATCCCGAGAAAACTTCCTACAACTGCTTAGTTCGTTTCAGTACTTAATTAGCAAACGATTTATATTGCTCTTCAACTGGAATGAAGTGAATTGCGTCGATGCGAAATGGGGCAACTGTAAATTCCTGATAAAGACAATATAATCAGTTAGTAAAGCTCTCTCAAATAAGAAAGAATGAGAATTATGACTGTGAATTCTTTATTTTCTATTCATCCGATTCATTTTTTAACAAAGAAATATTCGGTAAATCATTAACGGTATCAATTTTCTATAAACACTGAAATAATCTAGAATATGTCTCATTCGTGGATATCTTGATTTCGCTTTCTGTATCGATGCTCAAATGAAAAACAGTAAAATTGCTATAAGAAGTTAATATTAAAATTGCATCGCGTAAATAATATGTAATCTATAATATTACGGTACGTAGCGATCATTTACATACATTCACGTTACGACAAAAATATTAAATTAACGCATCCTTTCTCCTTTCTTGGGTGTTATAGGTTCTTTTCTAGTGGATTATAGTGGGTGAATATTAATTCATGTCTGAGGTTTTGAGTAAATGTTGGTCCTTATTTTCGACGGAATTTCGTATTGCAATGGCAGATGTTTAGTGGATGGCCGTAGATTTCAAAAGGGGCCTATGATTCCGTTCTGTATTTTTATGGGACTCTGGTCTGCATCAAACTCATCTTAAAGGCTATCCAGATGGCCTTTTTGCAGAATCGCTTGTTAAGTCCCACTCTTCGGCTGCTTGAGGCAGCCTGAGTGATCCCACTTACTGAAAGGCGTGTGTGGAAATGAAATCAAGAAACTCTTTCCGCTGCGAAGGACGCTGACTCCCTGATGAACTCCTCTATTTCAGTCCCTCTTTCCTTCATCTATATTCCTTCTCATTCCTTTGATAACTCCTCTCTTTCCACTTTACTCCCTCTTCTATGACTTTCACCGGACAGACATTAATCTGAGTCTTCATTTAATATCTTACTCCTCTTAGACCTTCATTTTACTTAAATCGTGCACAATCGTATAAAAAGACATTTATAAGCGAGACTTTAACCATGAAATAAACTAAATGTAAAATATTCGGTCTCATACTCATCTTAAAGGTTATGCATGTACAAAAGTATTTGAGAGATATACGAGAGTCGGTCAGAAGGTAATGCCCCACCTATGTTTTCTCAAAAACTATATATCCTACAAAAATGTTATTCAAATATATTAAAAAATGATGCTTTACCTGCTCAATCTTTTTTCCACATAATCTCCTTCAAGTTCTATTGCCTTCCTCCAATGATTAACTAGGACATGTATGCCCTGTCGGTACCAGTCCTCGCTCTGGTTATGGACCCAGGTTTTCACTTTCAAACGCCTTCTGATCCACTCACCCTCCATACCCAGCAACCAACCGTACTCGTATCGAATGCAGATTTGTCATAGACTTTGCAAAAAAGTTTGTGAATATTCCCCAACGTTCCTTTCTCTACGCACAGAAATTCAATCACAGCACTTTGTCTGTAACGTGTATCACGGTCAGAACCCACTTTGAAAGCTTCCTACTGCTATACTAGTTCAGTATAAAACTAAAGCAATCTACATACACACATGCGGAATTCGAGTTATTAGCATTGTTTTTTTGCTAAAAAAATTGGGACATTACCTTTTGACAAACTCTCGTTTTTCCAAAGCTTGCAATGAAAGAAATAGATATTAGTGAAGCTCTAATGAGAACCTATGCCTGTAATTTCGACGACGTAACGACTATTTTCTGAGTTACTATCTCAACCGTTACAATAATCTAGTGATAGCTTTTATAATCAGGTTAATCAAATCATCAATCATCAGAAATCATGAATCAATCGTCATCAATCATCAAGCATCAAAAATAAGGGAATGGATATGTATGGACAGTAACGTCTGTAGCTTGAGGTATACGTATATGTAAGTAGCGGAAGCGATAAATCAGGCTCACTTTGAGAGAGAACTTGTTCTTTTACCTTTTGCCATGTTTTGTACTGCATTTCTTTTCAAGATTTTATTCTCAAAAGACTTCACTTAGTCTTGAGTACATTTAAAACGTTTTATTAAATTCCCTTAGCTTTGCCTTTTCTTCTTCATAGTTTTGTAGTTTCTATGATAAGGTTTGAACTGTATAGTAGTCCTCGTTTAACAGAAAAGCTGTTGCCAAAATTATTTGGTTTAAGATTCAAAAATGAGAATAGCCATCTAATAAATTCATCGTTCTTCAATTAATTTTTCTGTTTCCAATGTTTCCCCTCTGCTTCTCTTTCCCTCTCTCCAATTTCTCTCCAGTTCCATATTCAATATTTTATTCGGGTTTATTCTCTAGCATTTCTTATCATTTTTTTCTGTCCGCATCGACTATTCTATTGACACATTTATCGAAAGAACCCAATTTGTTGAAAAAATCCTCTACTCCTTGATTTTTCTTGGACAGATTTGCTGATGAAGAAACAGACTAATATTTAGTAATCGATAAAAATATCAGGTTTCCGAATCCTATTCATCTGCCCTCTCATGCTTGCATAAAGAGAGCATACTCGTAAATCCTATGAGTTAAATCCTGAAATTTATACACTTTTCGTAATAAGATGTAGGACGGTGATCTTATCATATACTCAAAAATTTATTATTAAAATTTTTCCTTTGTAATAATTTTTGTACCTCGTTTTTAAAGGATTTAGTATAATCTCTTGTTTAATTTCATCGTTCCGCGTTTCAGATTTTCTGGGCTAGAGATTTTAATTAATTTGCTTTAAGGTACTAATGAACTTAGTTGAAATACTTATGACATGAATATTATATTCTTATCTTATTGCTTATGAATGAAAATTAACTACTTTATTTTTATATCCCCAAAGTTCCTTTTTTATATCGTTTTCTTCTCCGAATCATCCGAATTTTCATGCGAATTGATGTTTCGAAATGTTTAGGATTTCGATCTCCTTTACTTTGTACTTTTTGAGAGAAATAGAAATGACACTTAGCATCCACTTCATAGAAGTAACTCTTAACCCGTTGTAACTCTTAGCCCGTTGTAACTCTTAGCCCGTTGTAACTCTTAGCCCGTTGTAACTCTTAACCCGTTGTAACTCTTAACCCGTTGCACCCGCGTGCCACGCGTTTCGTCGGGAGCGTGGGCGAAGAAAAAGCGGTGCAGTTAGGAAAGAGGAAAAATAGCGGCAGTGAAAAGCCAAGAAGGGATGCCAGGGATGTTTTCTAGTTGCCTGGAAAAAGAGAGTGCAGACTGAGTCGTGATTCATCCGCGAGGCTGACAGGACCCAGTCGAATAAACAAGGATTGGTTTCGCGATAAAATCCTTGTCGGATTTCGCATCTCAAAAACTGAGGATTCGGAAGTTGGTTATTTTAGTGATTTATTTTTGTAATCCTAATGTTATGCATTAAGGTCTTTTGCTGTAGCTTCGCTGACATTCTGAAAGCGGTGATGAGTAATACTTTAGTCTTGAGGGAGATAAAATGTGTACCTGGTATAATAATCACTGTATAATGCTTACAATTTATCTTATATAAGATTACGAACTTGTGTTATGGAAATATTTGTATAATTACTCATTTTATGCTAACACTTTTATATTTACGATAGTAATTATTATTATACAGTAAACAGGAATACAATGTCATACATAAAATCCTCACCGTAAAACAACCCGTCCCTTACTTCCTCCCGAACTGTACTCATTACAGAAACATTTTTACCAACAATTTTCATCTCTATACCACATCAAAGGAGCACAACATTTCTTAAAATAGCTTTATTTCATAAAATAACGCATTTTCATCGATGGACTACTCGACGTAAACATTCGTAACAGGGTAATTTGTGATTCTATAGTAATAATAATAATATTCTATAGTAGTAGTAGTATTCTATAGTGATTCTATAGTAATAACAATAATAATATTAATTCATAATTATTCATTGACGGTATTGGACGATATCACAGACTTTCTCTAAAATTCATTACTCACCTTTGTACTCTCATTTACATCGAAATCTTGACCTAGATTTAACATTTATAAATGAACGTAAATAAATCTTTTAATAACTCCGGTTGATGTTCTTTCTCTTTTTATCAGAGTCAATATCCTCTTCGCCGCGTAAATCATCCAATGTTTTTTTTATTAAGAAGATATGACGGTTGCTGGGAATGAAATGCAGCATCCTCGTGGTGCTTCTTAAAAATAGGCCATTACTACGGGTTACAGCTGGCGAGAGAGCGTTTTATAGCACTTAACTTCCAGCAGCGACGACGAATGTTTTCCGAATCTCTTCCTTATGTTTCACTGAGAATGATGCTTCTTCTTCCGAATGTTATCAAAATTAAATAAATGTGCTCCCGATTGAGCACATCCCTCTTCTGTATTTGAAGCTAAGCTGAGCTCCGCGCAATTGCCGAATCTAACGGAATAAGTCGGGGAATAGAATACGTAATTGTGAGAATTATATATCAGTTCCATTGCTTGAATGTTTCCATTGGTTCATATTGCCTTCTTGATGAGTAAACAAACTTTCTTTCACACAATACACAGTCTCAGAGATAAGAAACTACTAACTGAACATGATAATTGCTAAAACGGTAAATTATAAGGTTTGTGTGCGTGTAGCCATTCTGAAGAACAATTTTGGTTGAAAACGTCTGCTTGTACTCATATCGTAAGTAAGAAATGTTTTTTCGTTGCATTATTTATGTGACGCTAACCAGCTCAGTCCACCGATTTAAATATGCGACGATCAAAACAAGATTCCTGCATCTGTCAGATGAATAATGTTAACAAATAAATATCTCAGATCATTAACAGTATTGTTCCCCTTAGTTTATTCAAACATATTTTTGTACGACGGGTTTCTTCGTGGAGAAGGCTTACTTTATCAATTCTTAATATCTACTTTTATTATTATGGAGTTATGAAATATTAACTAAAGGTATAAAGACCTTTCCATCAAAATAGTGGGAATGAGAGTAATATATTGTAATTTAACTAAAGAATAGGATTCCGATTGAAAGACCGAACAAATTGTCGAGATCCGAATGTCAGGATGGATATCTGTTGAGAGCTTCGACATAACGTTTATAATACGCTTTCAAAAGTAGTAATTTGTGGCAACTAAGAAAATTGTATCAATCTACAACTTTCGATGTCACTGCGATAATAGTTCCTCTCTCTCACTCTCTCTATGTGATGTAAGCATATTTCCTGCTTGAGTAAATATTTTCGAAATAAATTCTATTCACTCTTATGTAATACCAGTACTTCAATAACAATCCATAGTTAAAGAAATATCATTCATTACTACCTGAGAAAATTAATTTCGTTCAAAATGCGATTTAGTGAGATTTGCCGCTTGACACAATTTTAAAAATTTCATTGCACCGATTTTCCACCTTGAATATTTTGACAGCAAGCTTTAAACATTTTTGCTTAAAGCTGCAAATTAGACGAAAAACAGTAATTTTTATCCCCCTAATGTATAATACTGTTTTAATAAAGGCCGATGATGTAATGAGTGCTTGAATTGAGAGTAAAGAAACAGTAGCTGTTGGCATTCACTTTATTATCCACATTTATACTGACATTTATTGGTCTAATTAATTGGTTTTACTCGAGGAAAGTTTTAAGTGTTGAGCGAATAAAAAGCGGGTATAATGTTTCCTCGATGTGATTATTGAGGAAATCACGTTGGTTATTAATTTATTTTTAAATTAAATTGGTTGATACTACCTGACTTCCAGTCGTATTATGTCAAATATTTATGAGGTAATAATAATAAGAATAATATACATAAACCGAGTCTTGCAACTGGAAACCAGTTTTCAACGTTAAATAATTTACCTAAGAGTTAGTCAGTTTGAATACATTTATAGAAAATAAAAATGTATCGTAAAAACTCGAATTTTTAATAATAAATACGCATTATTTCATGCACTTGTTTATCAAACAAATCGTGTCCCTTAGCGTAGAGTGTTCAATTCCCTTAGAGTGTTCAATTACGATTTTGATGCGATGCAACTGATCTCCTTATCCGAGTCTTTCCGCGGAATTCACCGCCAACGTAAATGCAAGTCTATCTTAAAGAGTTGGATTGGGCGCTCTGGCAATGCGCTTTGTCTTTCAAGTTGGAGTATTTCCATCCCTTAGACTTGGATTAATGTTGTTTCCGCGAATGGGGGGTTGAATCCATCTCTGCTAGACATTTTCCTATCGCATAGTCGAGAGCAGTATTAAATATCGCTTTCGGGTTGTTTGCAAAGCAGAGCTTGCTCAATTAATTTCCTCTTACCATTCCACAGTGACTTATGAATAATTTTTTGGGCATTTAATGCCGCTCGCGCTTTCGTGTCATTAAATTTTTGTTCCTCGCATTTAAATGTCCTAAAGTCTTGAGAGAGAGCAAAATTTTCGTCGGGGTATAGATCTAAAGTATTCGTGGGAAGTGTTTCCTATTAAAATTCAAAATTATCTTTTGATGGATGTTTATTTAGGTCAAGCGATCAAAGGTTTTGGTCATTCATAAATTATAACGTCACGGTATCAGAGGACGGCAACGGAAATCATGCGTTTATGCGTGCGTAAGATTCGAAATTTAGGAAGGAGGCGGAACTCCGAGAATTAGAATTTATTACTCGAGTTTCCGATCCAATAAATCCGTAAGACTTTTTCCAAAATAGCTAGGGGAGGGTAATGTGATGAGAAATGTTTATGATACCCAGGAACACCATTAATTTATGTTTAGCTTAAGTATGCGATGTTGTGATGTGTTTTTGACTCTCCAATCTTTGTATATCTCGTACAAGCAAATAATAGGCCACCTGAAATCATCCGTGCGATATTCAATTACTGCTTGTATTGTTATGTATCTATTTATTTGCCAGCGCTATTTTGACTGATTTCCAACAAGCCATTTCAATCATGATCGTGATAATACTCATGGCAGCATTTATTTTCCCTCTCTTTAAGGGTACGGTAACATCGCTCCAGTAACCTTCGGGGGTCGCACTTTCTGCATTCTCTTCGCCCTCATCGGCATCCCTCTCACCCTCACCGTCATCGCCGATCTCGGACGCATCTTCGCAACCGCCGTCGCTGAACTTATTCGGCGTTTTCGTCGACTGTTCCCTCTGTTCGCCTCCAAGGAAGCATCTTCACCGGGAGGCATCTCTGCACCCGCCGGATTCCTCCGCCGCGCTGCACGATCTCTTAGCGCCGTGGCCGCCGTCGCCTGCCTATTGGTTTACTTGGCGTTCGGAGCCGCCGTGTTCACTCTGTGGGAACAGTGGACGTTCTTCGAAGGGTTTTATTTCTGTTTCATCACCATGACTACCATCGGTTTCGGAGATCTGGTGCCCCGTGAGTTATTTTTATTTAATGAGAAGTGTCACGTGTCGCTGGTGTTTCCTCAGAGACCTTTAAATGACTCTTTTAGTGTGCCAAGTGTCCTAAAGCGTAAAAATATAAGGCGTTCTTTTTCTTACTGCTGCACTTCACTTCACCTCAAAATAAATTCATCAAAATTTGAATTCATATTCATATAGAGTATAAAGAAGAGCATACCGTTGTAAGCACCCCAGCTTTGAGTCTAACATTAGGATTGAGTTCGGAATATGACATCGTTTGAATTTAGTCCGCGCTCCTAAAAGACTACGCGTAGCGAAACGTCTTTGACGTTCATATGGAAGGCAAAATAGCGTATCGAAAAGCTTCTCGACCATTAAACATGCTACACCATGGCCCAGTATTATAACGTATACTTACAATGGACTTTAACTTGTGTTCACTTTAGAACCCGGTATTATTTTGTTTTCTTAAAATTAAAGTGAAGATTATAGTTAACCTTCGTGCTAATCCATCATAAATATTAAAAATTAACTACAATCTTTACTTAAACTCTAACAAAACATTGTAATACCAGGTGTTAGACATCAGTTAAAGTCCATTTTAAGTAGAGATTATAATACTGGGATTGCAGGAGAGATTTTGATGGCCAGCATTATTTCTAATAGCTCTTAATGTTTCTAATAATACTTCCTTAAAATTACATTTTAGAAATATTATTATTAATTTATGTTTCCAAAGATAGTTTA
The DNA here is from genome assembly GCA_000376725.2 of Ladona fulva. Classification (NCBI taxonomy): domain Eukaryota; kingdom Metazoa; phylum Arthropoda; class Insecta; order Odonata; family Libellulidae; genus Ladona; species Ladona fulva. Next base: position 303,192 of record KZ308346.1, on the reverse strand, counting down.
TCAGAACCTCTTACTGATAGCAGCATTTTCTTTTTCGTATGTGCGATTTTTACGAGAATCAAATACAATGGTAGATTGTGCAGCCAATTTTATATTTGATTTCGTGTGCCGCGCAAGAAGAAAGTTGAAAAGTATTTAAGTCGTCTATCCTTAAATGCTCCATGTCGCAATTTCTTTCAGAGGAGCCCAAATACATGCTCATCTGCACGTTGTACATCTTGGTCGGCCTCGCGCTCACATCTACCATCATCGAACTGATGAGACGACAGTATGCTCGCTCCTGGCGGCGGATGAAGGAACTAAGCGCCCGCTTGCAGAGTCTTTCGGCCCCGCTGGCGGAGACACTGAGAAGACTGGGGGAGCAGCAGAGAGGAGGTGATGGAGCAGGGGTCGGCATAGATCTCAGTCTTCTTCAGGACCTGAGAGACCTGAAGAAGACCCTGGCAATGACCAGACTGGAGGCAAAGCTCCGTTGGGGCGGCAATACCAAAGACAACCAAGGATGGCAGGAATGGTCCGATGCGGAGGACACTGCATTTATGGACGCGAAGCCCACTCCTCCTCCACCACAGCCCATCCTACAGATCATCATTTACGAAACTTCGGTTTAATACTCACCTCTTTACGACTCAAGAACGGTGCTGCATCACCGGCGTAGTGGTTTCCACACGAACGTCGAGTTTTCCTGTTTCTCTAGTCTGAACAATTTGTTTTCTTAAGGAGGAGTTCGGTCGCTAAGTGTTGCTTTATTTTATTTCGTTCGAGCGATACATTTCCCACTCTTCCCTTCATCTTTGGATGTCACCTTGCTCAGTGTGTTTGGTGCCTCTTCTCCTTAACTCTTAAGGATACCGTGTGATACGAATGAACCTCTCTCTTCCCTTTGCTTCTATTTCATTAGACGGACAATACAGAGTCGACGTCTGGAAGCTCTGAAACGCCTTCGAGGAGGCGATTGTTGTGTATGTTGTGCGAATGAATGTTATTTATATATTTTTCCGATTAAACTTGCATTTGCATCGTTGTTACGCATTTTACTATATTCTAAGGTTAATCTGAATGAGTTAATATTTCGATTAAACGAAGATGAATAAAATGTTGAAATATTTCCAGCAGAAGTCGTGGTTTTATTTACAGAATCAATCACTATTCGCGGTCTCTTCGGTTTGTCTCAATATTATTTATTTAACACTTTCATAATGATTTATTAGCAAAAAGTTGGGATGAAAACATTGCAAATTCGTTTTGGGGTTATTTTATTGGAACAGTTACAAATATGGGACTGATTTGGACAGAAAGCAAGGGAACGGGCATAAGGGCGGTCATCAACTTTTACTTCGATTTTCTGAGACCGCAGAGCTTCTTGCAGAACTCGATATAATCTATCATGACCTTCTCACCTTTAGCGTAGGTTGGGGCGTCCTCGAGTGCCATATCCACCTGCGAAAATTACAAGTCACGTTTACAATTACATGGTTTCAGTTGCATTATTTTAAAGTTAAAAGTAAATTCAACAGCTGAGGTAATTTTGCACACATGGGCTCCCACTGGAAAAAGAACTCGGGAAGACTTTCACTTACACGAACTTGGATATCAGGGAGCCCTGTCATCATGCTTTCATCCTTGATATATTTTTAAAGCTAATAAAAAATCGATTGTATCTTTCATACCTTTGATTGCTATGAAATTTAATTTGAGCTCTAAAATACGCCTTAGAAATGGCGTCATGAAACAAGAAATGGCTGGAATTAAAACATCTCTAAGTAAATGTTCTAGATTGCAGTAACAGTATAAAACACAATATAAGTGCAAACGACAATACAATAATTTGTAAAATTACAATTACATTATGAATTGTACTTCTATTGAGTTTTATACTTCTACCGTATGTTTATGGAATTCCACCAGATATCGCTGCCTCAGGTTCAGTTTTTCAAGTTTAATTTTCTGTAAGATATTTAAGTTAACAAAGTTATTTACATCTCATTTACACAACAATTAGTCTGAAAATTTTTGAAGTTGAAGAGTTTTACATTAAACGTATCGTATGAATGAGAGAGACTAGTTTTAAATTCACTTGTTTCCGTAGGACATTTAATAGGCTGTTCCAATTATAGAGCATGACTTTCTTGAAGACGAATAGCAAAAATGACAGCTTGAATGAAAGATCTAATAGAAATCTGCCAACGAACTGTTTAACATACCTCTTCAGGAGTGAATTTTTCTCCCCACGTCATCAGATCGTGCTTTATCCTGCAAAAGAAACTCAAAGATTAGTGATCTCCGCTCTTTTGCTAGGGATTTTCTAGTAAAAGCAATTTGCAATCGTAGTTTTTCTACAGAGTAATGTAAAGCCATTAAATTATTCTGCGTTTCGCGATATTTTGTCGAAGTAATTAATTTCACATTCTTCCTGTTATGCGTAGATTTTGATTGATCCTTACCGTTCCTCGCAAATGAGACCTGAGTCGTCCAAATCCCACGACGAAAGCGCTTGTATCAGAGTTTCTTCAGGATCGAGTTCGATAGTGCGGAAACCAAGCAATATTACGAAGGAATCGAAATCTAAGGGGTTGCATATTGCCTGAAAGACAAACGGAACGTCAAAAATCAGAGTAGGAAGTTCGCCATATTCCAGGTAAGTGCAATTCTTTTCAAGATAAAAACTCGAATATGCAACATCACTAGCTAGATTATAATTTTACCAATCATGATATTAGTCCCTAAAGATCCGAGTTTGAAGTTAATTGGAGAATATGAACTGATAAAGTAGCTAACTGATGTTCTGATTATTCTCATCGGAAATAAAAGTAATCATAGATAAAGATTATTTCACTGTTGAAAGAGGAGGTCGTATAAATGAAAGGAAAGAGCTGAATTTTGTGGATTCATATGGCCCGAAAAATATGACAGAATTTAAAGAATATGTTCTAACCTCTCCCAGCATATGATCTATGTCTCTCTCTGGCATATCCGGTCGGCCGAGAGTGGCATAAGTCATTCTTAAGTCTTCTTTGTCAATATATCCATCGTTGTTTAAGTCCAAGAGGAAGAACGCCTGCAAAGAGAAAACATTTTTGAATTATTTGATTCATAATATTACTTAGTTGTGACAGGACGAAAAATTTGGGAACTCTATGCTAAGCAAAAAAATTTAAAGTTTTTTATTCAATTATAAAAACTATTTCAAGAATAATGAGGAGTTATAAATCACTACCAGCGCCTCGCATCTTAATAGTTTAGTTGACTAAAATTTGACTTAAAGCGCTGCATTCTGTTGACAAATTCAAATTTCTTCTAAGGTTCTCTTGTAAGCATCTCACGAAAACGTTGATAGAGTCTAAATTTGGAGAGAAGAAGTGATATTTTCGGGATAAGCAACTAATAAAAAATAGGAACGGTCTCCTGCCAACGAAGCAAGTTTTATGGAGGAAAGGGAAGGTAGCCTCCGACGAATAAATTTCTGCTCTCTCCAGACTTCTTAATATTTCACCAAGTAGATGTTTTCGATCAATGCTCGATAGAAATGAAGAGAGTGATCTAAAAGATATGACCTCAATAATCCCACGAAATGACGAAAAATAGATTCGTAGAGAGCGTCGAAGTGTACCGATGACGTATGGGAAAGGAGGGGCGAAGGAAATAAGACGAAGATCTCTGAACGACTGCTGTCTTAGGAGAGGGGGAAGTGCACGAAGAGTGGAAGAAAGAATAAACATAAATCAGCACAGAAAAGTGGAAAGACGGGTAGTTTTGGAGTGCGAAATGCTCCCGAAAAGAAGGATGAGTGGGACTTCGAGTGAAGACGGGAAACACGAAAAAAATGGGAGACATCCGGTTTCTCTCAGATCCATGGTCATTTTTTTTCCTTTTTATCCGAGTGAATTCCTGGACTATACTTTCTCTCTTTTTTAACGCTGTTTTTTGTCAGGGAAATTATTAGAGCATGTGTGGTGGAGGGTCGTGCTTCGGGAAAATCTTTTGGAATATAATAATAATTAGAAATGGAAATAGAAGTAATAGAAAAGGAATCATATGTTCAGTGTTAAGGCGATTCGTTTAGAAATTAATTTTTGTCTGATGATGTTCCTCAGAATGGTTCCATTAATTCCCATAAATGATCAAAATTAATAAAAAAGATTCTTTATTTGCCGCATTTCATTAATCGATAATTAATCCATATTTATAATATCCATAATAAATAATTAATCGATATCTATAATATAGGAAAATCCATTTAGATCCCTCGCTACTGTTTAACGTAATACATAACTAATATTGTGGAAAAACTTGAATACGAGGAAACTCGACCTCAAAATATTATGAATATCATTCATTTGATGACTATTTGAGTGAGATCTTAACTAGGGGAACTTTAATTGAAATATATTTTCGAACAACTTATCCTTAACAACCTATCCCAAAAAAATAATGTTTAAATTTGTCATACTTGAAAATCGTTTATTAAATAATCGAATTACTGATATTAATATTGATCCATGATCTGATTAGTAGTGCAAATGAGTTGGTGGTGCCAATACTTTAGACCGCGGAGTATATGGACAGTATGAGTAGTTGGCAGCTTCGTCATACAGGAACGAAAAGAAAGATTCGTTACATATTTTAGTCACATAAACGATACAGATTCAGGAGTAACTTTGTGGTACTTCTTAACTTGTAAAAAATCCATCGTGAACAAAACTTTTACTAGACCACTAATTAGTGGTCTAGTAAAAGTTTGTTTACGATGGATTTTTTAGTCACATATTTTCTCATGGTCAATGTTAGTACTCTGCCATCGCAGCTTAGGTATAACTATATGGTTACGAACGTTGAGAAGGATGAACATTAATGGAAAAGTCATTATCTCTTCACTCTTTACTTCTAATAATCTAAATTACATTGCGTTATGTTATGCAGTTTCATTTTCTCGTTGAGAACGGAAACTAAGTCATTCTTCCATCGTTGATACAATGAAGGAGATTCTTCATCGACGTCTTATTTTCCTTCATTTTCTGTCTATTTATTTTTGATATTTTGAGTTTCACATTACAAAGTGATGTTATCTTTGATAACAACGAAAATAAGTCCAGGAGTCTCTAATAGGGACTTCAAATATATTTGCAAGCTTAAAAATCTTTCTTTTTAGCCCCAAATGGTTTCGTAGAATTAGAACCGAGAATTAAAATCCAATCCGTTTCTTACGGTGTATGATCAAGTCCCTTTGATCTTTCTCGTACAAAACAAGACCAGCTCTACAAGTACTGTATCATTTTTACTCTGCGGATGAGGCAATAGCCACGCATTACCTCACTCAAATGAACTTCGTTAGATCGTAAACGCTATCGCGCCTGGTTTTCCTTCTGCGAACGTTATCTCGGTTCGCTGGGGTTTTTACACGCAATTCGTGACCTTGCGTGAATTTTCGCGGCTTGTTTGCGAATTTCAAAAGCGGCGTATCTCCCATCTTGAGCCTTTAATCTTTCGATGCTTTCATGCTTCTTCATCGAGTGCAGGCAATCGACCTCGCGTTGACTGGTGAGTCTCACGCCAAGGCGTATTTTTACCTTCTGAAAGTCGCTTACAGAATCGAAACCGACCGAGTGAATCGCTTTGCGTAATTTCTTATTCTAATGGCGGCAATTCCGAAAAGAACTAACTAACTGAACGGTCCCACTTTCTTTCGCGAGATCCTCATTCAACAAATCGTCGCAGTTGCATCGTTCCCTTCAAACCGCTTTTTCCTTTGTAATAATTAATTAAATGTTTATTTTTCGCGCGAATAATATCATTATTTTCTATAATTTTTCAATAAGGATAGTTGGAAACACGCCCTTCTGCCTTTAATACGAATGACCTCAGGGAAGTTTCACTGTTTGCAGCAGATGTGGTATGAATTAAGTCAGAAGTTTTTACTTCTACCCAAATGAGATGAAAATCCGCTCTCTTTGTGATTTTCGAGTATCGAACGTATAATACACGATTTATCCGCTTTATCCTAAGTTCCGCGTGTATTTATTTGTGTTTTTCCTTCTACGTCTTCAAATATCACCAGATAGCTATCTCTCTGCTTCTTAACGTGACTAAAGGGGTTGAGAGGGTCTAATTCCTGTGAATGCTTAGACATTTCGTCGAGTAATTAACTTATGGAACTAATGTTTGCTCCAACGATTCGACGACGTAACCTGAATTCCCGAAATATATAAAGTAAAGTCCAATTATATTCTTACTTTAAAATAAACCTATTTTCTTCGAATGGTTTCCATCCTACCACAAGGATTTAAGAAGCAATTCCTCATAAATTTGTTGGCATTGTGCCTTTCCTAACTAACGAATACAACGTATGTTTGCAGGTTCACAGATTCCAGATTAAATTTAACTAAATAAAGGCAGGATTGTTCTTATAAGCAATATACAACAATAACTTATAAGCCATTTATAACAATAGCAATATAAAGCACATAAATAACAACTATAAGTAGTAAAAATTTCAGAAAAAATGAGGACTACGATACCATGAGGATTTTGTTTAGTAAATATTCAACTGAAGAAATATTGGCAATAAATATGAAAGCAGCAAATTCCACTTGATGTGAAAGTTGAAGATCCTTTGTCGTTTCTTCCTCTTGCGGAATTATTTAGGTTGATGAATAAAAATAATTATTGAAATAAGAAAAAGCTTAAAATAACTGTCAATTACTCTTACTAAATTCAGTTTCTCCTCATTATATCCGTTGTTAGTGACTTATTTGGCACAAGATATCTCCAATATAAGTTCCAGAACATGTATTTGGTTGTTTCTAAACCTTTTGGTACAATGAACCCCTTTCAATACTTTCCTACTGGTCTGAATACTTCAGACGAAGGTGATACGATATATAGTGATTTATGATAACATTTCTACGTAAATAATTACTCTTCATGAGTGCGTTGTCGGTTTAAAAAAGTTTGAGATAACGCCTAAGACGACTTCTGCGGATAATTTCTGCCCTTATTATCCACTCAATATGCTGACATAACCGCTGAATATAGTATATGATAACCCTCCTTGTTGCAGGCGTCCTCTCTTTCTCCAGCCGTTTGTGCTATTCGAAGAAAACATTCTCCTGAAGAAAATATCTGTTCCGAAAGGGCGATTATTTGGAATCCCTTAAGACACAATCTCACATACACTTAGGATATTGCAGCTTGAGAATTGCCGCTTTCGAAGAAATTACGAAGCAATTCTTAAACCTGGCATTAAATCAATATTAGACCTGCAATTTTGGGTACATCGAGATACCTCGGAAAAATATTTTCCTCGATATTTATTTCTTTTCGTTCGAGTTTATTGCATTAAATACCACCCTCTATTAACCTAGCTTACCTCTCTTAATTCCAATAGTTTCTTTTCATCGATCTCATGAAGAACATCTTCCTCTCTGTGGGGGATTTTCGGTGGTTCGTAGAATTTTATAAGATCTCCTGGTCTTGAATCCGTAGATTCCTTCCTCGGTGGTTTTTCTGCCGCTGCGTCTCCAGTGCTAGACTTCTTCCGCTTAGTCTGTTAGTGAGAGAGGAGATTGTCAGTGACGGAAGTCTGCCGGAGGTCTCGTTGTTCTGAAGGTTAACAGATAAGGATTAACGTGGTAAACACTTCCAACTGGAATTTTTCCTCGCAACCTATTTGACAGGTGTTCTTTGTGAGGCGATGACAAACAACGAGTGACGCTTGTGTAAACAAATCAGAGTGCGGATTGTGCGGAATCGAGTAGTTCTTGAATTGTTCTCCCTCTGAATTCACGTAGTCATGTGTTGGAAATAAAAGTTCGATTGCCTCTGCAATGTTAGTAACATATCTTCAGATTAGTATTTTTGCACCAACGGTATTATAAGCAATGAAATTACTTCATCGAATTACCAGGATATTTATCATTATCATATATTCATTATTTACAAGGGAACGGAATATTTATTAATAAATATGTTTTTAAGCTGGCTACAGTTTGTTTATTGTTCCAATCATACATATAATTTTTTTTGTATTTTCTCATGCATGTTATTTCAAATTTTTCTCCTCCTCTATAGAAGTAATAATTGCAAAATCTTCCCATTTAAAGCGCCAGAACATTTTCTCTTAAAAATAGGAATTTGTTCTCAAAAGGCAATTTCTACTTGTTTTCCTGTGAAATAAACCGTTAGCTTAATTATCGAGCTGTCGAAGATTCATGACCTCGATTCGTTATCACATTTTTAATAACACCAGATATTACATTTTCATCGAAATACAATTTCAGTGTAAATTTGTGATACATGTCTTAATTTGCAATGTCTTGCAATTTGGACTCGTTAAAATGGAAACCGCGCTGGAAAATAAGAAAACTGGGCAAAATAACAGAGATAAAAAATCGTTTCGAAATTAGGGACTCTTGAGGCTTATAGAAAATGAATTTGGAATAGGTATAGATTTTATTTCTTTCCTGAGTACAACTGATGATTTCATCATTTTTTCATATAAAAGGACAAATATTTTCCTTCGATGCTTCGGAAGTATATGAAAAGAAACTTAAAAAACCCAAATGGTATAGGCGGGAAAAGAATATTTATCAGCGTTTGAAAAATAAAAGTTATTTTGCCTTCAAGAAATAGAGTTTTCACGCAAAATGTATGCGTTAAAATACACCCAAAATTAGGATTAACCATAAAACTCATGAATTGTTAAATGAGTGGGGTTGAAATGGATTGGGTATGAAAGCTTCGAAAACCAGAATATAAAGATTTAGTACCTGAAATTCACTCAAACCATTATTAGATTTAATTTGATGGTAATATCTCTGCTGAAAAGTTACATGACGTTCAATAAAATCAAAGCCGGTTTTAGTGTATTTTGTAATATGTAACATGTAAGAAGGTAAGAAAGCTAAACCGGTTTAAAAAATACACGAGTGAATTATTTCCCTGTTACACAGTCATCTCCGATATCCTTACCTTCTGCCCAGCATCACCCATCTTCACAGCAGAGTCGGAGGACACTCACTGACTTCTTCTGGATGAAGGAGACCGCTATAGACCTCCTTCCAGAGAGTCGCGACGCGTCCTCCAGCAACCCCAACCTCTTCCTCTCCCCTTTCCCACATCCACGTCTTCAAACACCACGCCTCCGTCCCCGCCCTTTTTACCTAATTTCGCCTTACCCCACCCCCAAACCACCCACTCATCACCAGAATGGCGACATCCAAACCTTCGTAGAATCTTTTCCATCAGGCACTTGTGACTAAATATGGGTGGGTGTTGAGGTCCCTCGAGTCTTCCTCCACACCTGGGGTTTATCCTCATTATCTTTTGGGGGGAGATTGATGATGGAGTAAAAATCTGGAATGATTCCACGGTTGCTTGCACCGCAAAATTGTAGGTGTGGTCGAGAGAGGATTTATCGTGAGATTGTGAGGCCGATTGCTCGAAAGGGCACGGTCATGTTTGGCTCCCCTCATTCCATTGGGGAGGAAAGATGTCATCGATGGGAGAAGGATATCCAAATATTTATTGGAGATCTTTCATGGGTTTGCTTTTTTTTAAAGGCTATACAAGCAGAAGTGATATATTTCGAACCCATTTATTCCATCAGAGTCTAAAAACCCTTGGAAGGTTGATTTTTCGAGGGAAACCGAACATGCTAAAACTATTGGTCAGGTCAATTAAGTAGATTTACTATAGATAATTCAGGTAGATTTTCAATTGTCTCTCTCTATTTTTATTCTAATAATATGTAACTTTTGTAATCGGAATACTTATCTTCATCGAATGATAAAATTGTCTAAGTTAATAATTAATAATAAATTTCTCCCATAAAAATTGTGGCACGCTGAGAAGTCTCAGTAAAGAAAGGTCTTGGAGAATTAGAAGAGATATGTTTATTTATTGATGGGACCATAGAGAGCCTTGGATGTCTCGGTATAGAGTCTTGGATTCGCACGCCATATCTCGCTTTTGGTGCAGAATAATTTCTTCGAGGCGCGTTTTCAAAAGGTTTTCGATTAAGGAAAGTCCTCTTCTTCGGAAAGATTAGTGGGTTAACAGAATGAATTTATTTCACTTTGTTAATAAGAAGTAAATTGCCCATTCCGTAAATTTACTGATAATTTATGCTAGCAAAACAAAACCATATCCTTCAGTACACAAACCACAAAAGAGAATGATTCACAACACCTTTCTCCGAGAAACCCTTTTGGCGAATCGCGAATAATTTCCCTTGTTTGGTAGCCCCAAATGCTGTCACCCTATTAACAGCAAAATTCCGTATACGATTTAACTCAATGTAGTTGATAACACCTCTAAAACCGTCTGCCAATGCCTCTTTCTACTATTAAGGGCGAACTGCATGGAAATATTTTCTATAATAAAGAGTGTATTATATCAGTATGTTTCCGAAACTTGCTTCTGTTCAACTCTGTTACAAGCATAAGTGAAATTTGCGTTATGAAAACGCGGTAAATATCTATAAATATACATAAAAAATATTTTACGAGAAAACCTTTGAGAATAGTTATTTTTAAACAGAATAAATTATAACTTCCTGAAAATTTTTACGTTGAGGAAATTGCATTTTAATGATGATGTATCGCTACTGGAAACAGGTGTTATAAAGTCATATATATATAACCACGGAAGTATATGAGTATTATTGTAAATATACTACCATACCCGATAATTTGTAGTTTAAGGTAAGGATTAAAATCTCAACTTACATTCAGGTAAATAGTATTGTCAACAATAAGAACGTATTAAATATTTTTCAATATTTTTCTCATTTTAATTTTTCCAAGAATTCTATCTCTCTTTTAAGTAAATCTTCAGCGTTGGATTGTAATAACAAATATCCAGCTGTTTAAGTTGATTATTAAAATGTCTCATAAAACCGTCAAGCTATGGTCAATCGTCATTATTTTCTTTATAAAGGCATTTTTGCTGTAAGTAGATTATTAGTTGTTTAGGCCTTTATATTTCCGAGCTTCTAACCCAACTGTTTAGATTTTTTGAAATGATTTTGATGGAATCAACTATAGATTGAGATATGTTTTGATTCGAAAGAAAGCTAAACAGAAACTAAACCGAAAGCCTAAAGATGAGCCATCCTCGAAACCGGTCGTGTATTTAGCTAATATTCTTGTCTGTGGACGTAGTAAGTTTCTGCTTTCCATTAAATTTAAACATGAATGAAAGCCACCATGTATCATTTAATTATTTAGTTCGATTGACATAATTTTCGTTGCAAGGAGAGAATAAAACAGAGATGGGGTGGGCGAATGGTTGTGAGTGGTAGACGGTGGAGAAGGCGGCAGCTGTGATATTCACGCAATACCGTTAGTCTGATTCTGCCAAAAAAAACCCCATTCCTCCCGCCCCTGCATCTCAGTGGCTTCCGCTCGTTCCCTTCACATTTTCCCGCCCTTGCGACGTGTTTGCGTTGCCGTGTCCCTACTGGAAGATAGAAATATAGAAAATAGAGGGGGAGATTTCTCATGGAAACATGCATCATTTTCCCTCAGCAATACAGGAATAGCCACCTAAACTCCCATCTTTCCACCCGCGAGGTCACACACTCTGGCGGAAATGAGCGTGGGATAATTTTTCTCAACCCTGTGAAATATTTTGGATCCCGAATATTGCTCCATTTTCTATTTTATTTGGGGTGCTCTAGAGGTTTTCTTTAATCGAATATTCTTTCATCAATTGAGAAATTCTTCAAAATTTATTGTTAAACTTTAAATTAATTTAGCCAATTTGTTCCTGAATATCTTCGTGATATCTAAAGAATCATTTTCTCTTTAATGTGACTATAGAATTGTTGATGGCCGAATAAGTGGTAATAAAACGTTAGTTAACCGTAACCGTAATATTATAGCCGTAAATACGGTTATTATGTAACCGTAATATTCA
>KZ308346.1:278804-290361 GCA_000376725.2 Ladona fulva | reverse complement strand
TATATATATTCCTTCCTGGAAATTTTACTTGTTGGCATCAATCCATCACACATCATGTCTTTATAAAGTTTAATTTTGGTTCTGTCAAGTCGAAATTTTCTAACAGGTGCAACTTTTGCATTACTTCAACTACTACAGTTCATTCAGAAAAAGTAATCTACGTGGAGGACTCATAAGTTCTTCGCCATTACTGAGGTGAAGGGCTATTATTTGAGGAAATACGACAAAATCTATATATGATTGCGAGAGATTCTCTCGATATTCTGTATTTGGTATTCTGATTTATCAGAAATATATCCCAGCTTTTGAGTTAATATTCCTTATTATGTTTCGGTTTTTGCACCAAATGGAAAAATTCTAAAATGTTCACAGATTCCTCAAGTAACGCTACCGATTGTCCCACAGCGGCATAGTGTGGCGCCGTGAGGTGTATGCATCACCGCAACATTTTGTGTCTCGCGTGGAGTATAAATACAGGCGGCAGGTAATGTCTAAAGAACATCCATATAGAATTGGATATTTCAATGGTATTCCAAATGAAATAGACTCGAAATTGAAATTCCAATGATCGTGAAGGTTTTTCATTGAAGACATCTTCTTGTGAGGAAGACGAGGTGTAGATATTAATACGGAATTCTGCTTACATATCAATAAATGTTCACATTCTTATATCAATAATTTCTAATTAGTTTTTATGCCTTGAGTCAAAATGGACATACTAAGTTAAAATTATAATTCTTAAACATGATAAAATGGTAATTTATACTTGACCTTTCTTGTATAATGGCTGGTTTATTTGGGTCCAAGGAAATTCGAGGTCGAAGTTTGATGAGTAGCTTCAGTGTGTAACAGTTGAAGTAGTAGTGAAATATACGCATGATTTCCTAGCAAAGTATGACTGGAAGATTTATCGGTCGAAATCTCATAATTTTGGTTCCCAGTTGTTGAAATCTAACTTAAACGAAGCATAAAACTTATGTGTTAGAGAAGCATGAATAAAACTTCGTCGAATGCACAGCAAAACCCTAAGAAATCAAATTAAATACCTAGTAATTAAATCGCGTTAATAGCACTGCGTATTTCTTGCGGTGGAGTAAATTATTCTCATTTTCCATCGTCTTTGTAATTATGGATTACCACAAAATGGATGTAGAAGCCATTCTCCGTTAGACTGAGTTTCTCTGATGAACTGCCTTAACCTTTCAATTTTTGTGCGGGGACAATTTAGATCCGCAGCGATAGGAGGGAGAGGGTCTTCCACCCCTCCGAAGGGCTGAGGAGATCTCTATGGAGACAGTTTTTGGATACGGGTCAGAATGTATAGGCTGAGCTTGCGGCAAATAGCTACCGCCATGGAATAGAAACAGTGTTTTCCCACCAAGTTCCCGCCTTAGGATTGAACTGAAGATCATGGCCGTTTTAAAGGTTAGTGAAGATTTGAAACATCTGTTTGAAATTGAAATTATCCATCGTATTTAACACAAAATAGCCTCCTCATTATAAAAAAAATGTAATGCTTCAGAAGTAGTAGTATGCTTTATGATGCAATCTTCAAAGTGGAGTTCTTCTTGGAAGGGCCCCAAATTTTTTTCTACGGAACTGCTGTTACTTGAGTCTAACAGTAAGCTTGGCATTAAGGAAATTGCTCGCTGCGCATAGACACAATTATGTCTTAGAGCTTTCTCGTGCCATTTAAAAGTGAATCACTTAGCATAGGAGAGGTTGAAATTCAGTTGGCATCTTAACATTTTCATTCCACTTTATTCTGGGATTATGAAAAGCCTTCAGCTTTCCTATCTTCTGAATCACGGAAGCGTTTGAGAATCCTCTGATGGACAAGATTAATTGCACCGAGCCGACTGAGGCCTCTTTCAGATGTTCCCTCGGATGAAAATTGATGGTGATTGGGAGCCAACTTCTGTCGTTTGAGCGATGAATTATCCGGATATAATCATACACGGAATAATTCACATTTTAACCTCAAATCGGTTACCACAAAGGCTGGCGTAATTTTCGACCAATGATTGTTTATAAAAATAGTGTAATTTGTAATTCATTGTAATAAGGATTATATTAAACTAGTTAAAGTATAAAAGCGTACAGTATAGTAGTAAGTACACGTATAGAATTTCATAGGAGTCGTACGTTGCGACTGCTTTTATTAAAAATTAGCTTATTCCCCATTAGATGAAAGGTTGATAATGTTAGCTATGAACATTTTTAACCGTATTTCACTCAAAATAAAATGAGTGAAGATGATATCACAGCTAATTTTGGCAAATATCAAGTACTACGAATTTATTAAATAAAATCCTTAATTCTTCATCGATTCAGGTTTTTCCATCATGCTTTATATAATTTCATTTAAATTTAGAACTTACCTTGTGAAGTTGCACTCTAAAGCATTACTATGCGAAACTAACCGCCAAGATTTTAATGTGTAGTCATTAATTTTCTTTGAAAAGATGTATTGCTGCATGGTCTCTGCATTTAACCATGAAATAACTTGCTGAAATAACTCATTGAATGTCATTAGGTAACCCTAAAATTTACATTGACTACCATTTCATTTAAATAAAATTTTAACGCAACACTTCTTTCTAGTTGACCCATGCCTTTTTTAATTAATGATTTTCGGATATTTTAGGGAAACTTATCTTGCCATCTGGAAAAGTTTCCCGTTTCTTGCATTCGAATGATCACATATACAGACAGAGACTCCATAGACCATATTTTCTCTCATCAAGATAACCAAGATATACTTAGCCCGGTTTATCTTCATTCCTCCCTCAGAATCGTTCATCTCTGTCGTGGAAAAAGGACTCCTTTTTACCGAGTTCACTTGTTTTGCGCGTTTCTCATTCTACTGTCTGTCGTATTCAGCGCCGTTGAACTGGAAATTTATATACCTACACCTTCTGTCATTTTAAATGCTGAGCGAAGCAGCGCGTGTTTTAAGAATCCGTTTGTTCAACTTTGTTGAATATTTGAGAATAGTTATTGGTTGCTCGAACTATTTCCTTTGATTTGATATTTCAGTATATTTTAAGCATAAGTCTTGTGCAGAAATTCCTAAAAATATAGCCAACGAAATCCAAACATCTCCCTCTATTATCTTTGACCCTTAATTTGGAAAGAGTGGCTTCGATTGACGCCAAAATAATCACTAAAAAATGATAAATGTTTAGCTAGTTTTTGAAGATCGAATATTCTATACTTTAGCTAAATGCGGAAATGGACCTTAAATAAATATAATCAAGTATGAAATTGCGGAAATGAAAATGCAAACGTTCTCATATGAACGCACGCACAGAATTGTGAATCGTTGAAAGATTAGAGCGAGGTTTCTCATAATTACACTATTAAAGAAATTTGTAATCAACCAAAGTCTTTTTAAGGAAAAGTCTATCATTTGAAAAGTACTGAAGATTTAGTTATTACTTCACTCACTATGTTTACATATTGTTTTGCATGCTTGAATTGATCTTTTTCTTGAAAATAAGTCCTAATAATCAGATTCAGAAATAATTTTTTTCCATTAAATATTATTAATTTCCATTAAATAATATTTTTTCCAATTTTTTTTAAATTAAATGCACATATGCATTCACTTAGAAACACTCAATAAGACTCCTCGTAATATAATCTCAAATTTTATCTTTAGATCTTCTAATTGTATAAAAATCATTCCACCAGAAAGGAATCATTCTTAATACAACCCATTTGAATAGCAAAGGATTTTATGCAAAAAATTAAGCAAATTGCAGCATACTGAGATCTACTGAAGGGTTGGGGAAACGTAAAATTACAATGCATTCGTTTTATTTCGGATTTAAAATTTTACGAAACGAAAACTTAGCTATGAGTAAGAAAATCCCTCGTATTCGGAACTCCAACTTTTAAAAATGTAAGAGTGAAGAAAGGAAATTATAGCCTCTGCTGTTGATAGTGAACTTTTGTTTTCTTTATCCACTTGCGCTGTGGTCCATTTATATATATAGGAGAACGCGAGGCTATTGTTTGAGGAAAAGAAGAAAGATCCTTTGAGGTGGTCAAATCGATTGCAGAATGGAATGAAAGAGAATAGAATCCAGAAACTGTGATCTTGGAAATGTTTGGAAAGAAAGGGAAAGCGCTAGCTTTTCGTTTGGAAGTTAGGGTTTGGTGGAAAGGGTTGAACTGTAAAAGAGAGAGAGCTTGATGTAGATCTGGGCCTTAGCCAGGGCCTCCTCGCCGTGCCCGTCATTCTTTTATACGCCCACATTTTGCTAAACCTAATGCTTACGATAGACTAAAGCTGATGCGACCCACCCACTCAACCTTCAGGTGCGAACCTTTCATGTTTATCATCAAATTATATCATCCCCTTTTGTATAGCGCTTCTTTAATTCACACCTCCTTCCAAAATTATGATTCTCTGCGTTATACTTGGATTCTCTTGTCTCATATACGGATATTAGGAATCCTTTAAGGATAGGCTACATTTTTCTCATCCTATTAAAATTCCTTGTTTGGTTATATCTATGGTGTCGTTCAAACGAAAGGTGTCATTTAATTTAGCCTTGTGTAAAAAAGTGAATTGTGTAAGCTTGCGAAAATGGTTTTAAATTACTGCAATAAATGCTTGGGAAGTAAAGGAAATTAAAATGGTAGAAAAATATATGAGTGGAGAAATATATTCTGGGTTCTTTTCTATTATTGACTATTGGGTATTAAAATCCTAAAAAGAAATCCATCATTCTTCATTAACTGATATTTTTAGTTTCTAAGAAATTTTAAGTTTTTAAACCTTTTCATCATAAATTTTGGAATATGTAAATGCCTGTATGAAGATAGCATTTGTCTTTTTATTTGGTTTTTTCGTTGATTTTTAAGTTTTCTTACACTCGAGTTTTGCTGCGAATATTTATTCAGTCATATACTTTAGAGTGAACGATTAAAATTTCAGAGATGTTCATTATCAGGTAAACATAGTTAAATGTATTGTCTGAAGTACGCGTAAAGTAGTTCGCTTAATAGATTCATTATATTAATGTAATATGAAAAAGTCGATTCTCCATGGAAGTTTTCATTATATAAACTTTCCATTTTCTTCCCACCCACCCCAACCAAAACTTTCATTTCTATCTTTGTGAATCTTTATTTTCTTTCCACATTTTTTTAAGGTTTCGTTATGTTTCTTCCTGCCTCTTAACTTTCTATTTATCGTAAAAAGATCCTCTCTCCTCTATAACTTCTATCACAGACTTTCCTTTCTCTAGTTTGCTCCTTCTTTTCCCTTCCTTCGGTTTCTTTTTCATTTACCTTTTCACTTTTCTCTCTTGGTTTCTGTTTTTACAATGTTTATCAATTTTAAACGAATTTGCGTCACCGTGTGTCTCCGAATTCTCTATCGAAATATGCACGTACTCCGTTCCCTTAAAATCTCTCACAGAGATAAAGAGCACACAGCTGCCTGTCGTTGGTAGAGATTTCTTGGAATTAGAGATAACCCAAAATAAGCCTTAGATTATCGATAGAGAAACGTGTTCAATCATCAAATCATATGTGAGTCTATGAAAAGCTCTGCGAAACACATAACATGAACGTGGATCGTTTAAAAATCGTTCATAGGAACGTATTCATAAAACAAAATTTAATAATGGTGACGAAGTGAATAAATGTAATAATATCTTATTTCAAATGTAAGCGAGATATTTTTAATAAATTTTGAAACTCGGCCAGGAAATGTTATGAGAAGATTTAGATTGATTTTGCTTCAAAATGTGTACTATTCCCTTTTTTATTGACATACCCTAACTTTAAACAATGTATACTAGATATACATAAAACAAAATGAAAAACTAAAGCCAAGTTTTCCAAAGTTTTAGTTTATCTTTCGTTTTGAGATGAAGAGGCCTTGCCAAACCTCCAGGGGTCATCATTACCCCATCATTTTTTTTAACCCCACCAAAAAAGCTTTAAACGTTTTACTTATGTGTAAGTTTTCCGTTATATCTTGAAGGAGGAGGACTAAATTGAAACTTAAACAAAATTGAAGAATGTTTTGCTGCGCAAGAATTAGCAAAAGAAATTTCATCGATTTTTGAATTAATACTATTTTATTTGATAAAATTTCATAGAATATCGAGAAAGACATTTAACCTGTAATTTATTCACTTGTGCGCTCAAATATTTAAAAATTTAGAATCATTCGATGTCACGTTAATATTTTAAGTTTTAGATAAACCACCTTCTCATGAGTTGTTGCGCCAGAATATTTATAACTAGAAAATTATGAATGGAAACTATCTCCGGTTTTGTTGCCAGAACGGAAGCGTGGTTTTCAAAATAAATTAAAGTTTTTTTTTTGACTTGGCTTTTTATAAAGAGTGAAAGCGTGAAGGATGCGGAATTTCGAGCCTCTTCATCTCGCGATGCTCATTTTTTCATCTCTTGCTTTTGGGCGGTGGGCACGTGGTAGCGAAGAGTGCTCAAGAGGAATGCGAGCAGATCCTAGTTTAAGACATTTAAATCCTGTGTCCCATTCACCTATTTCAAAGTAAGCATTTCAAAGATTATTTACAGGAACCCTTCGACTAAAAGGCATTGAAATTGAAAAAGTCCTTCCTGTTCCTAGGAATATAGGATTATCTTAGAAAAAAGGGATGTAGATATGTAATCTTTGGAATATGAAGATCTACATCCACATATTCACCCTGCAGCCTTTTTGCGTGTGGCAGGGGGTGCATTTATCAAGAATATACTTCCCTAATGGATTACTTTCGCGTATAGTTCTTGGAATAAATGAATTTCTGAAACGATGAGTTCTAGCATCTATTTCCCTGATTTTTCTCGTAGAATCAGAATGACCTATATAACAGGTAGGACGCAGAATTTCGGCTTCATCTTCTGAGAATGAACTATTTCTGAACTTATTAATAAATGAGGCCTTTATTTAAATCTTGTATCTTCCAAAGACTCCCATTCTGGGCCCTGGAGCACCTCAGTGACACACTGATGTGTCGTAACAGTTTATTACGAAACTTATCGACTTTTAGCTGTATATTTTCTATTTCTCGATTGCAACACTTTCAGGATCGTCAGATCAAAGAAGTACAAATATCCATGCATTTAGAATATTAATAATTCAAAGGAAATGTTGAAATAATCTCGAGATTATACATTTCCGTATTTCCTACCATTCTCATGCATATATTCAAATTTTGAAATTAACGATTATATAACGATAAATATCCATTTCTCGAGGAGAACGTTTTTCATAAAATAAGCTTTACCGACAAATTCTGTTCCGAGTCTAGAATCACATTTTCCGAGAAGAAACATGTGAACAAAGAGGAAGTAGCCAAAGGCAACGATCGCTTTTTTTCACAAGTGGACCTTCAATAGATCGAAAATCCGGATTTAATTTTCCAACTTACAGAGCTTAACCGTGCTCCATGAGAGCGAATTTTAGACATGCCGTTTTCGATATTTTTAATGTCGATTTCCAAAGATAACGGGTGAAAATCTTCAATCGAAATCAAATGTATCAAGGATATTCCATGTTAATTTATTTAATTTTGATGCTGAGCTGAGAGTTTTGTTCTTTCAATGAAAAGTGTTTTTCCTTTAATTGATTTTCAACCGCTTCTTGCCTGGTAGCTTAATTTTCTGCTGCAATATTTTAGATTGAAGTCAAAAAAATCTATCTGTGTCAAATACAGAGTTCCATTGAAATGAATTCTCACCATTCCTTACTTATAAAGGTGTCATTAATAATAGTATATTCCTTTTAAATAATTCTAGCGAAGGCACTATGGATTTACGAAGTTTATCTTTAGAAATAAATAGCAAGGGAATTCATGGTTAAAAAAATAGTGACATGAATAGTAAAAATAGTAATAGAATCCTTTTTTAGAATTATAGAGATCCACTATTCTGAGTTACTTTGCTCTCTTGAATTTATTTTTGGATTGAAGTTGCATNGGAGGAGGACTAAATTGAAACTTAAACAAAATTGAAGAATGTTTTGCTGCGCAAGAATTAGCAAAAGAAATTTCATCGATTTTTGAATTAATACTAATTCTGCCAAAAAAACCCCCATTCCTCCCGCCCCTGCATCTCAGTGGCTTCCGCTCGTTCCCTTCACATTTTCCCGCCCTTGCGACGTGTTTGCGTTGCCGTGTCCCTACTGGAAGATAGAAATATAGAAAATAGAGGGGGAGATTTCTCATGGAAACATGCATCATTTTCCCTCAGCAATACAGGAATAGCCACCTAAACTCCCATCTTTCCACCCGCGAGGTCACACACTCTGGCGGAAATGAGCGTGGGATAATTTTTCTCAACCCTGTGAAATATTTTGGATCCCGAATATTGCTCCATTTTCTATTTTATTTGGGGTGCTCTAGAGGTTTTCTTTAATCGAATATTCTTTCATTAATTGAGAAATTCTTCAAAATGTATTGTTAAACTTTAAATTAATTTAGCCAATTTGTTCCTGAATATCTTCGTGATATCTAAAGAATCATTTTCTCTTTAATGTGACTATAGAATTGTTGATGGCCGAATAAGTGGTAATAAAACGTTAGTTAACCGTAACCGTAATATTATAGCCGTAAATACGGTTATTATGTAACCGTAATATTCATTCATTTCACTTCATGAAACATGCGAAGAAGATATGAAATTATGGGTAAAAGACTGCACCGCAGATTTAAAATAATAGGAAATTTTGCTAGGGGCCTTGTTTTAGCTTAAAGTTTTCATCATGAACACCTTTTAATTCAGATTTTCTCTATTGTGAGAACTGTAGCCTTAAAATACGCGGTTCTTTCTTAGAATTTTAATATATAGTGATGAATATTTATTACCGCACCCAATTGTGCGATCTTCTATTAATTATCGCTATAATTTTTTCAGGCGTTCAAAGGAAATTTGAATTTTTAGATGCAGTCAGAAATGTCATCATAATTCTACCACGTGAAAATAAATATAATCTATTATTTGTATCTCTATTTGAATTTGTTTTTAAATAAAAAAGAATGGCTAATAAAAGCCTCATTTGCAAAAATAAACCTCGAAGGGAAAATGTGTTTTTAACAATAAAGATTATGAAGCAAAGAAATTTTGTTTTGCATTCAACGCATTCTCAATTTAGACTTAAAAAGAAAATTTTAATTTGATTTTGACAGAGATTAAGATTAAAAAGATCAGTGCGGATTGCCAAAGGAATAGTATTATTTAGAGTCATCAAGGGAAGCTGTAAAATTGAAGAGGCGTTTCACTGGAATGACACATATCTTCGGAACGAAGTGCACCGCGGTCGAGTTTCAAGTTTACAAAGTGGAATGGCGATTTACAGCCTATTGCAAAGGGGAGATCATAACGAACAGATTCCTCCACACACATCTGTTTTTGAGTCATTTTCACTCACTGCTTAAAAGGGTTATTACTCTTTTAATTATTAGTGGATACGATTACTTTTACGGTAAAATTAATGAGTGAATATTTTCATTAAAAGGTCTTGGAGAATTAGAAGAGATATGTTTATTTATTGATGGGACCATAGAGAGCCTTGGATGTCTCGGTATAGAGTCTTGGATTCGCACGCCATATCTCGCTTTTGGTGCAGAATAATTTCTTCGAGGCGCGTTTTCAAAAGGTTTTCGATTAAGGAAAGTCCTCTTCTTCGGAAAGATTAGTGGGTTAACAGAATGAATTTATTTCACTTTGTTAATAAGAAGTAAATTGCCCATTCCGTAAATTTACTGATAATTTATGCTAGCAAAACAAAACCATATCCTTCAGTACACAAACCACAAAAGAGAATGATTCACAACACCTTTCTCCGAGAAACCCTTTTGGCGAATCGCGAATAATTTCCCTTGTTTGGTAGCCCCAAATGCTGTCACCCTATTAACAGCAAAATTCCGTATACGATTTAACTCAATGTAGTTGATAACACCTCTAAAACCGTCTGCCAATGCCTCTTTCTACTATTAAGGGCGAACTGCATGGAAATATTTTCTATAATAAAGAGTGTATTATATCAGTATGTTTCCGAAACTTGCTTCTGTTCAACTCTGTTACAAGCATAAGTGAAATTTGCGTTATGAAAACGCGGTAAATATCTATAAATATACATAAAAAATATTTTACGAGAAAACCTTTGAGAATAGTTATTTTTAAACAGAATAAATTATAACTTCCTGAAAATTTTTACGTTGAGGAAATTGCATTTTAATGATGATGTATCGCTACTGGAAACAGGTGTTATAAAGTCATATATATATAACCACGGAAGTATATGAGTATTATTGTAAATATACTACCATACCCGATAATTTGTAGTTTAAGGTAAGGATTAAAATCTCAACTTACATTCAGGTAAATAGTATTGTCAACAATAAGAACGTATTAAATATTTTTCAATATTTTTCTCATTTTAATTTTTCCAAGAATTCTATCTCTCTTTTAAGTAAATCTTCAGCGTTGGATTGTAATAACAAATATCCAGCTGTTTAAGTTGATTATTAAAATGTCTCATAAAACCGTCAAGCTATGGTCAATCGTCATTATTTTCTTTATAAAGGCATTTTTGCTGTAAGTAGATTATTAGTTGTTTAGGCCTTTATATTTCCGAGCTTCTAACCCAACTGTTTAGATTTTTTGAAATGATTTTGATGGAATCAACTATAGATTGAGATATGTTTTGATTCGAAAGAAAGCTAAACAGAAACTAAACCGAAAGCCTAAAGATGAGCCATCCTCGAAACCGGTCGTGTATTTAGCTAATATTCTTGTCTGTGGACGTAGTAAGTTTCTGCTTTCCATTAAATTTAAACATGAATGAAAGCCACCATGTATCATTTAATTATTTAGTTCGATTGACATAATTTTCGTTGCAAGGAGAGAATAAAACAGAGATGGGGTGGGCGAATGGTTGTGAGTGGTAGACGGTGGAGAAGGCGGCAGCTGTGATATTCACGCAATACCGTTAGTCTGATTCTGCCAAAAAAAACCCCATTCCTCCCGCCCCTGCATCTCAGTGGCTTCCGCTCGTTCCCTTCACATTTTCCCGCCCTTGCGACGTGTTTGCGTTGCCGTGTCCCTACTGGAAGATAGAAATATAGAAAATAGAGGGGGAGATTTCTCATGGAAACATGCATCATTTTCCCTCAGCAATACAGGAATAGCCACCTAAACTCCCATCTTTCCACCCGCGAGGTCACACACTCTGGCGGAAATGAGCGTGGGATAATTTTTCTCAACCCTGTGAAATATTTTGGATCCCGAATATTGCTCCATTTTCTATTTTATTTGGGGTGCTCTAGAGGTTTTCTTTAATCGAATATTCTTTCATCAATTGAGAAATTCTTCAAAATTTATTGTTAAACTTTAAATTAATTTAGCCAATTTGTTCCTGAATATCTTCGTGATATCTAAAGAATCATTTTCTCTTTAATGTGACTATAGAATTGTTGATGGCCGAATAAGTGGTAATAAAACGTTAGTTAACCGTAACCGTAATATTATAGCCGTAAATACGGTTATTATGTAACCGTAATATTCA
>KZ308346.1:259528-278720 GCA_000376725.2 Ladona fulva | reverse complement strand
GGTGCATTTATCAAGAATATACTTCCCTAATGGATTACTTTCGCGTATAGTTCTTGGAATAAATGAATTTCTGAAACGATGAGTTCTAGCATCTATTTCCCTGATTTTTCTCGTAGAATCAGAATGACCTATATAACAGGTAGGACGCAGAATTTCGGCTTCATCTTCTGAGAATGAACTATTTCTGAACTTATTAATAAATGAGGCCTTTATTTAAATCTTGTATCTTCCAAAGACTCCCATTCTGGGCCCTGGAGCACCTCAGTGACACACTGATGTGTCGTAACAGTTTATTACGAAACTTATCGACTTTTAGCTGTATATTTTCTATTTCTCGATTGCAACACTTTCAGGATCGTCAGATCAAAGAAGTACAAATATCCATGCATTTAGAATATTAATAATTCAAAGGAAATGTTGAAATAATCTCGAGATTATACATTTCCGTATTTCCTACCATTCTCATGCATATATTCAAATTTTGAAATTAACGATTATATAACGATAAATATCCATTTCTCGAGGAGAACGTTTTTCATAAAATAAGCTTTACCGACAAATTCTGTTCCGAGTCTAGAATCACATTTTCCGAGAAGAAACATGTGAACAAAGAGGAAGTAGCCAAAGGCAACGATCGCTTTTTTTCACAAGTGGACCTTCAATAGATCGAAAATCCGGATTTAATTTTCCAACTTACAGAGCTTAACCGTGCTCCATGAGAGCGAATTTTAGACATGCCGTTTTCGATATTTTTAATGTCGATTTCCAAAGATAACGGGTGAAAATCTTCAATCGAAATCAAATGTATCAAGGATATTCCATGTTAATTTATTTAATTTTGATGCTGAGCTGAGAGTTTTGTTCTTTCAATGAAAAGTGTTTTTCCTTTAATTGATTTTCAACCGCTTCTTGCCTGGAAGCTTAATTTTCTGCTGCAATATTTTAGATTGAAGTCAAAAAAATCTATCTGTGTCAAATACAGAGTTCCATTGAAATGAATTCTCACCATTCCTTACTTATAAAGGTGTCATTAATAATAGTATATTCCTTTTAAATAATTCTAGCGAAGGCACTATGGATTTACGAAGTTTATCTTTAGAAATAAATAGCAAGGGAATTCATGGTTAAAAAAATAGTGACATGAATAGTAAAAATAGTAATAGAATCCTTTTTTAGAATTATAGAGATCCACTATTCTGAGTTACTTTGCTCTCTTGAATTTATTTTTGGATTGAAGTTGCATTCTTTTACTCGTCCCATTCTAGGGCTTCCATTTTGTTTATCTATCGAGAATAGAATCAGAAGGTATAGGGAAGAGAGAAGACCTACACGTAAAAACTGTTGAATAAAGTAAACATAGGAAAATGGAAAACGCTTCGATTATTTGAGAAAAACAAGGATTACATCCTAATTCAAGTATTTTATATTTGATATTCTTTTGCTGCTCTCCGTTTGATTCATTAAGGTAAGGAGGTAATGGAATAGCTAGCAAGAGTTGCTAAGGTAAACATCTTATCTAAAGGCCCTCTGAATTGGCCTTCATATTGAAAACAGTGAATAAAGGCTTTTCTTTAGATTATGCAGAAGAGTTGGCGTTTGTGAGAGATTTCTCAAGGTTGATAGAATTCTCGGCTATTTCCATTTGCTTTGTTTTTAAAGAAGTTTCTATAGCCTTGAAACTAATGGGAAACTACCACTCTCCCTTTTATCTTCAGATTGAGTAGACAAACCCTGCATCTTCTTGCGCCATCAATCGTCATAACAAATTCTTATGCTTTCCTTACGAAAGTTTTGTTTTCCTTCGAGTAAATATATCTGGAAGTGTTTTTAACTTTCATATAATAGGCGATGTTTTGGACGATTTTCGATTTATATTCAGCTGCTTAGCACCGTCTTATCACAAAAACGGTTTTCCCGGAGTTGGGGGGAAAAAAAAGTATCAAATTAAATAAGTTATAAAAATCTATGCGAAGTAACAAGAGCACACGGAATGGGTTTCACTCGGAAACTATAATTCTTTCAAGAAATATATTTTTTTAATGTTCGAAATTAGGCGAATATTTGGGGTTTTGGGCGATAATTACTTTCTTTTAGTTTATCTTTCGTTTTGAGATGAAGAGGCCTTGCCAAACCTCCAGGGGTCATCATTACCCCATCATTTTTTTTAACCCCACCAAAAAAGCTTTAAACGTTTTACTTATGTGTAAGTTTTCCGTTATATCTTGAAGGAGGAGGACTAAATTGAAACTTAAACAAAATTGAAGAATGTTTTGCTGCGCAAGAATTAGCAAAAGAAATTTCATCGATTTTTGAATTAATACTATTTTATTTGATAAAATTTCATAGAATATCGAGAAAGACATTTAACCTGTAATTTATTCACTTGTGCGCTCAAATATTTAAAAATTTAGAATCATTCGATGTCACGTTAATATTTTAAGTTTTAGATAAACCACCTTCTCATGAGTTGTTGCGCCAGAATATTTATAACTAGAAAATTATGAATGGAAACTATCTCCGGTTTTGTTGCCAGAACGGAAGCGTGGTTTTCAAAATAAATTAAAGTTTTTTTTTTGACTTGGCTTTTTATAAAGAGTGAAAGCGTGAAGGATGCGGAATTTCGAGCCTCTTCATCTCGCGATGCTCATTTTTTCATCTCTTGCTTTTGGGCGGTGGGCACGTGGTAGCGAAGAGTGCTCAAGAGGAATGCGAGCAGATCCTAGTTTAAGACATTTAAATCCTGTGTCCCATTCACCTATTTCAAAGTAAGCATTTCAAAGATTATTTACAGGAACCCTTCGACTAAAAGGCATTGAAATTGAAAAAGTCCTTCCTGTTCCTAGGAATATAGGATTATCTTAGAAAAAAGGGATGTAGATATGTAATCTTTGGAATATGAAGATCTACATCCACATATTCACCCTGCAGCCTTTTTGCGTGTGGCAGNGTAAATTTGATTACTGTTATTAATAAGCGTATTTATTCAAATACAAAAAGAGTAGATTGCATAGAGTAAACATTTCGATGAATACCAATAAATCGTATCCCGAGAAAATACAATATAATTAACAAAGTAATAGAAGTTAATGACTGCATAATATAAGGCAAAACGTCTTTCCGTCTGTTTTTATGAGATGATTATTTGGCTGATTTCATAAGAATTTGGAAAGGATGTTGGTTTATTGATGTGGTTAGTTAGGAAAGGGTAACTTGGTCCGAAGATAAAGGAACGCCAGAAGGCTCTGGCCACCCATCGATCGTTTTTAAAACGTGGAAAGAATAATTCTGACGTTAGAGGTCGATTTATCCCCGGAAATTTGGTTTTCCTTTGGGACCCGAATACCCGGAAAAATAATGTCAATAAATTCTATGAAAAGAACTATATAAAAGTCCTTCCTGTTCCTAGGAATATAGGATTATCTTAGAAAAAAGGGATGTAGATATCTAATCTTTGGAATATGAAGATCTACATCCACATATTCACCCTGCAGCCTTTTTGCGTGTGGCAGAGGTGCATTTATCAAGAATATACTTCCCTAANACGCCAGAAGGCTCTGGCCACCCATCGATCGTTTTTAAAACGTGGAAAGAATAATTCTGACGTTAGAGGTCGATTTATCCCCGGAAATTTGGTTTTCCTTTGGGACCCGAATACCCGGAAAAATAATGTCAATAAATTCTATGAAAAGAACTATATCAATAAATGACTAATAAAAAAAACGCCGTGCGTATTTTAGGAATATCAATGATCTTTACTTACTCTTACGGAGATAATTTATAATAATATATTTAAGTGGTTAATCTATTGGTTAAATTGATAATTTAAAGAAATGAAAGCCACAAATGCAGCTTTAATCAAAATCTTGAAGAAAACCTCAGTAAAAACGTTAAAATGATATCTTATTAAGGATTATGCAAAAACATTTGACACAAATTAGAAAACACACATGCGCTACCGGTTTCGAGGTCCCGTCATCATCTTGTAACGCGGAGCTGACAACAGATTGGCAGATGATGAGGTCATTACCTCCAAACGGGTCGCATATTTGCTTTCTAATTTATGCAATTTGTCCAATTTTGTTTTATAATCCTTAGTAAACTATGGAGATGTTCCACCAAGTATGCTTAGTATTTTTCGTTAAAATAATCAAACAACTCTTAACTTTTTAAATGCGTCGATCCTTTTGAAATAATCATTAAAGATTAATTAATTTTACTGAAGAGAGCTTTAGCGAAAGTTTGAAATTATTATCAATGTAGAGTCTTCTTTGATACCAATGTCATACTTCTGTTTCTGAGCAGCATTTCTCAAGGTTTAGTCATCAATTGAAGTCCCTCTTCAAAAACTTCCTGAAAATTAAATCATTTTCAGATAAAAGTTAAAGCTTACTTACTCATTTTATAGATATAAAGAACAGAACCTTTATCCCAAGGAAGAATGGACTTGAAAAAGTCTGACGGGACCGGGAAGATTCCTGGTCCCGTCAGACTTTTTTCAAATCCATTCTTCCTTGAGATTTTTCCTGGGTGCGCACCATCTTGCGCAAAACCACCCTTTCCCGTTTTCCTGTGAACAGAACCTTTACTTATCTTAACCGTTCTCACCTGTAACTTTCATTTTCTTATTATTTAATGATATATTTCCACTACTCTTCCAAATGTTTTCAAACATAATGATAGTTTCAAACTGTTTTTGCCACCAGAGGTATGCTTTTAATGTTTTTATTGAATAACACATCCATTTCATTAAACGAGAAAAAGAGGAGAAACATTCTGAATCGACAACATTGCAAGATTGCAGATTGCATTCAGTTGAGGAAGACAACCATTAAAAGTTAACGAAAATTACGTCTGGCTGGAGATAATTGTGTTGTAGAGTATTTAAAAAACTAATTAGCAAATAATTGTGTACGTCATTTGCGTTAAGTAAATTTGATACAACGAAAGCTTACTCCGAATTTATTATTTCCCAAAAAGAATCATTCGTCCCAGCATTTGTGAATGAATGCAATTATAGATTTATCACAAGGTCCTAAGATTATATGAAATCTTCCCTTAAAATTGGTAAAAACTATAGGCACTATCATTTTATAGCAACCTTTTCTTTGATATTCTACATCATAGAAAAGGGATACTTAAGCCCCCTCCACACCCTATTAGATTCTTGACGTTATCTTCCCACTCTTAACAGCTAAGAAGGGACGTTTTGCATCCTCTGCCGGCGAACCATTTTCTCCTTCCCTTTTCCTCGTAAATCCATCTCAGAATTCTCTTCCCTTCGACGCTAACTTGCCCATATTTCTCGGCTCTCCCACCTGCGCTGTCTCTCCTGCAAATAACGGTTTGCTCGTCCTCTATTTTCCCTTACATTTCCGCTACACTCTCGCTCGATTCTACGCCTCATTTCTCTCACTATCCAACAAAATCGTTTCTTTGATTTTAATGACGTCTCTTAAGAACGCTAAGTTATCACTTGCGATAACCGTGCTCAAGATTCTTATAACGGAAGCAATTATTCATCTGCGAATCACGATTCAAGCGAGGGTACTTCCGTACCGATGTACTTTCTTTCATTCATGAGTAAGTTTTATTAGTTTCACCTGTTTTATAAACAAATATGAAGGCCATATTGCCGTACGTTATCCAATGGATAAACATATAGCAAAGATATTTAAACAGAGTAGTAGATTTCTCCTTCAAGTCTCTTAATGAGATAAACAGATCGATTCTCCACTAATGTAATCCTGGTTGTATTACAGTGGTACTTTCTAAGATCCGTCGTAATATTGAGGAACCTCTTCTCCTATCTTCATAAAGGTCTTTTTCCTCGTTTGTTTGAGCAGAATTAAGCTTTTTTTAGTTCCGTAACATCCTTCATTTTATTTAAGTTTTTAAATTGGATCAGATTACTTAACTATACTCAGATACTCACAGTTTAAGCGTAACACTGTAAACAGCGCTTAACATAAGAAAGCCAGTCGTATTCATGTGCCATTTTCGAGAAATATCCTGTCCTCCATCCACCTCCATTCCTGTTCTGAAATTTATTTTTTACTATTCCTATGAATTCTAAGTGTGTACCTATAGAACTCATGAGCATTTTTGTACGTAAGACATGGCGACTTCCTTACGAACATGATGGTGAGAAAAGTATTAGGGAAGAGGCCTGCCGAGAATGTCCTTCCTTGACACTTGAATTTCGATTACCAACTGCAAGCCATACGAGGAGATGAAAGCAACAGCTTCAGACCGAGACGAGTGGCTAAGGCACAAGGCATTGCCTTTTGCGTAAAGAAGATAGGACATGGGAATCACAGAAATAGTAAAAACGTAATAGCACACCAATACGATGACACTTATTCCTTAAACGATCATGCCTATTTTAATATTACTTCAAATGAGAAATTCATAAGCAATGGCTTTCTAAGAAAAAACGTCCGTTGTATTTTCATTGGCGTTGTTTACAACGTTGCTGCGACGTTATGAAAATACGTCATATAATCTGCGAAAACAAGTCGTCTAATTCTGCGAGATATTCTCTTTTGAACAAAGGTAATTGGAAAGAAACGGACACGTTCTATTGATAACACTTAACGCTCAAGTCTAAAAATAGGAAAAATGTTAACGGGCAAGAAGACGTTTCAAAAATGTCTTCCTTCATAAAAGTTTTAAAACAGCTTTGCAACGACACAAATAGTGTCAGGAATGTTGTCATGAAAGAAGAAACGGAGTCCATCGAGTGGTCAACAGGTCGGTAGTATCGGTTCTTTTTAGAGATCGAAATCGACGTTCTATCTTCATAGATTACTTCAATATAAGTAAATGTAACCCTGATCAATTTTAATTGAATGGCTAGGAATTAATCAGGGACCCGCGTTAACGTTACGTTTGAGAGATATTCCATTGATATTCTAAGTTACGTCAAACATTTCCCGTTGGTAGACATTTTCTATTGAATTGGGAATTCTATGAGCATATATCTGGTTTCTGAGTTTCAAATAATTTTCGGATTACACCGAAAGAAAAATTGTGAATTGATATTACTAAGAAAAGTCTCTGTAATTAATATGTATTATTATTACTTCCTCGATGACTAGTTAGTTATTTTTACCCCGATCGTGATAATGAATATTTTCAAATTTGAATCATGTAATAGTTGCTGTTAGCAACCTTACTATTATTCTTAAATAAGTGTGTGTATTTGATGCAACTGTCGCATTCTGAGCGTGAGTTCTTGTGAACGGAAAAGTTTTCTAGTTCAGAAGTACATTGTTTGAGGTACAGTTAACAGCAAAAGGTCCAGTTCGTATTTAAACGCTCGTTTACCGCCTTTCCTTCCCTTCCGGTCTAAATACCTCTCCACAGTCCCTTTCCGTTCCATTCGTCTTCTTTCAACCGAAGAAATGTGTTCACTCAAAAGCTTTCTTCATTAATCCGTCCTCTATCGTTGGCCATCTGCTCTTTCACCGCGTGGCGGACGACGAAAAGCTTGCCGCGTGTTTAAATTTAGTCACGCCCACTTCAAGTTTGCGCTCATAATTACGATGGAAGGAAACCGTCTTCGCTTACACACATATTTCATCAGAGGGAAGTTGATTCAGTGTACCAAGTACTTTATACTTTTACCTAACTTTTCCATCCCCTTTTTAGCAGTGTAGCTAAACTATTCCAACGAAGTAGATTACTTCTAATTCAAAATTAACTTCTATACACATAATTACGACGTAAACAACAACAACAACTTAAACCGCCATCGGAAATGGATGCAGAAAATATTTTTTTTATAATTTACTGCATTTTCCCGCAAGAAAGCAATATAAAATTACAGGCTTTATGGGAACGCCTGATTGGTTATGAAAATGTAGCTATACCTTGACAAAAGTATCCTGAGTTTGACGCTGGACGGCTTGAAAACACTTCCATAAAATATGCACTTAAAGTTCGTTTTTGTCTCTTACAGAATGTAGTTCTTTTACAAAACTAAATTAGAAATTTCGGTTCTGCAAATCCAAGATAAGAATCAAGAAAGGGAAATGGGGTAAAGATTCTTACTTAGGTCGTAGGATACCGTTTTTGATTCGAATTTGGGAGATTTTAGACAGAAAAGACGAATATTTTGAGACTTTGTGGTTGTAAACAACCCTTCCGCCTGACGACCGAGGCGATTGAATTCGAGCTCTTGCATTTTTCCCATAAGAGTAAATTCATCCGATACAGAAAAAGGCTATTCTAAAAGGAACAGTAATGAAATGATACGCTTTTTAAAAAGGAGGCAATCTTTTGTGATTCCATCGTTTCCATTTACGATAAACTAATAGTATGAACTAACTGACAACCAAGCATAAGTGTATCTTAATTAGCCCAACTATCAAAAGGACAGTTACAAATTGCTTTGTCAGGATTGAAGATACGAGGATATATTAACATATTTATCTGCACTGGGGGAGAATAGAAAACATTTTTAGGAGACTTATGAAGATTAAGAATCCTCAAAATATGAAGACGTAAAAAAGAGGAAAATGATGAATTTCATGGAGCTAGGGAGAGTTTAATTCCTTGGGCAATGTACTGAGACATACTTAACAGGCTAAGAAATTGTTTTAGAGGGAAAAGTGTAAGGAAAAAAGGAAGAGAACTAAATAACACTACACAATTGGCTACACAGTTCTTCTTTTACCCCTCCAGTAATATACTCTACCCAGAGGCGTGCATATTCTTACCTAACGAACCCAGACACATTAACTCGCCTTCTATCTCTCCTCTTTCGAATCACAGCTGCAATATAATGGACACCACCACCGATGGACTTCTTAAAGTTGCCTCTCTTCACAAATAATAACTTCTAGCCATTCACATGAATGCTCAAAGTTTAATAGATTAGAACTATCGGCAAAATTTATGTTATTGACATTATAGGAGTTAGTGAATCCTGGTTACGTCCTAAAATTTCCTCATCACTTGTCAGTATTCCAAATTTCAAGTTCGTAAGAAACGAAAGAATTGAGAAGCATAGTGTCGGTCTTGATTACAAAGTAATTTCTAAATCTCAACAGAACAATTGCTCTTCCCTTGAATATATTATGATTGAAGTTAAGTTTAAATCCCGTAAATCACTTTACTGTGTCGTTTATCGGCCACCAAAGGTTAGCTATTTCTCTGATATTGAAGATGCTATATCCGAAATTCTACATCTTTAAGAAGGTCATAATTATGGGTGACTTCAACATTAACCTTCTCAAAGATAGAATCTAATAATTTAGCTCACCTGTTCAACTCCTTAAATTTTAATATACCCCCTGACGAACCTACTTTTATAACAAAACATTCTGCAACGCTATTAGATCTGACCATCGTTAGTAATCAAACCTAAGTACTGAACCACGGGCAACTATCGGCCCCGGGAATGATAGCACATGATCTGATTAATGTGAATTGTGCAATTTACACGAAAAAAGTATTTATATCTATATATAAAATTATATCTTATAACGACTTTAAAAACATAGACCTGAATAGATTGCTTATAGCGGCTTATAATCTGCCTTTTGAGGATATATTAAACACGGATGATATTGAAGGTAAAGTGGAACGGCTTACTGAACTGCTCACTCGTTTAATGGATGAACACGCGCCAACCCTAACCAGACGCGTAAAAGATAAACCTACTCCGTGTATTACTGACTTCATCTTATCTCTAATGCGGGAAAGAGACTTAGCCTTCACGTATTATAAAAAATTGAAATTAATATCAGATTATGACAGATTCAAAATTCTTCGTAATAGAGTCAAGAAAGTAATTCGAGAAACCAAAGTCAAATTTGTTAATGAACTATTGAAATGCTCCAATGGGAGGGCTTATGGAATGGACTATCTAAACTTAGAATAGGAAAAAAAAGGTCTTCCTCCTTTCCTCTAAATATAAATTCCGAAAGTCTGAATAACTATTTTACAAACAATTACACACAGATCACAGAGCAAGACAAAAAAGATTCATTGCACGCTCTCATGAATCAAGCCCTTCTCACAAAATCTGAGTTTAAACTTACCCCTGTTTCCTGCAATGAAATGAAAAGGTCCCTGCTATCTGTTAAATCCACAGCTGCCGGTATCGACAACATCCCTATCACAGTTATTCATAAAATTTTCCCTGTATTTCTTCCTTACATTACTCACATATATAATTTCTCTCTCGCTCTTGGCGTACTCCCAAACCAATGGAAAATTTCGATTATACACCCTATACCAAAATCCCATTCTCCATCTGTTATAAATGATTTTCGGCCTATTAGTATTCTGTGTTCATTATCTAAAGGTCTCGAACGTCTAGTAAATCAGCAATCTTCACAGTTTTTATTAACAAATAATCT
This sequence comes from Ladona fulva, assembly GCA_000376725.2. Lineage (NCBI taxonomy): Eukaryota > Metazoa > Arthropoda > Insecta > Odonata > Libellulidae > Ladona > Ladona fulva. The sequence goes on along the minus strand of KZ308346.1, from coordinate 268,353 downwards.
CTTTGATCCTTTTCAATCAGGCTTTAGACGCCATCATAGTACTTCTACTGCAATAACTAAAGTCACAGATGACATCAAATTTGCTATGGACAATAAGAAACTCACCTTCCTAGTCCTAATAGACCTCAGTAAAGCCTTTGACTCGGTTGACATAGATCTACTTCTAACAAAGATGAGAGCATTTAATTTCTCCCCATCCATTCTCTCTTGGTTTTCCTCCTATCTTGCTGGGTGGTCACAGACGTGTCTCACCAACAGAACATTTTCCTCCATCCGAATGAATTACCACGGGGTTCCTCAAAGATCTGTTCTCGAGCCTTTATTATTCATCCTATACTTTCAAACCATCTTCACAACTGAAACACTCATCTTACCATTTATATGTGGATGATTTGCAAATATATCTTTCGACCGAGCCACAAAATTATCTCAAAGCAGTTGATAATATAAATGATGCCATTTCTAGGATAAGTGCATGGCTAAAATCTTTGGCTCTTGAAATCAATCCAACTAAATCCCAAGCTATAAACTGTGGGAACTCGAAAACCCTGCAAAAAATGAACCACTTAAATTTACCAAGAATAAAAATCTATGAGATGGAAATAGAGTATAGCTCATCAGTTAGGAATCTTGGCATCTGGCTGGATCAGTCTCTCAACTACTCCACCCACATAGCAACTGTCTGCAAGAAAACTTATTCAGCACTTCATAGCANGTACTACTTGCAGTCTTATTGTTTTCTAATTTGAATATTATTCAACAAGAGAAAGTAAAGAACTTATTTTTCACATATCTTTTTGCTACAAATTATAAGATTAGGAAGATATAAATGATAAAATTGTTTGTTGACGATAAAAAGAACTTCCCATACATATCATTTACGAGTATTTCCGAGTCGTATAGAGTCAAACCAAGGATACAACATTAAAAGTAATAAAGATGGAATCAGATTTATATTTACATATATGTCTGCGAGTCTCCAGGGGCGTTCGTATAGGATATGTGCGAGAAGCTAATCTTTCCTTGGTTTCGTTTATTGTTGGCTCTGTCCTAATGGGGAGGGCTTTTAACTTCCAAAACCACCCTATTAGCTATGCCTCTGCCCTGATTTCATTTTGTGTGACTTACTGTAACCCGATATACAAATTAACACCTGCGGGTAGTAATTATATTAGTGAACAGCCTAAAAGTTTGTAAGCAAGATCAATCGCTTTGCATCACAGGAACCGTGGTTTCGTAATGCCTTCTTTTGAGACGTGTATCACAGATAAAGATTGCGACGGCGAACAATGGGCTAGAATCAAAAAAAGCTGGCCAAAAATAAGAAAATAGATTTTTGGAGTGAGGGTTCTGAAACTTCGCACGGCTATTTTTATATAAATTCTGAAAATAATTACCAAATAATTTACTTTTACTTTTTACTTTACAGGGGGTCAAAATTGACCAAATTTTACGAAAAAACCTGTCTTCGATTTTTCACAAATGTCTTCAAATTCAAGCCAACACTGAACCCAAATGAGCAAACTCATCGGGTAAGAAACGATGTTGTTATATAAAACTATTCTTTATACTTCATAGTACTCGACTTGAATGATCTTAGTAAAATGTTTGCATAAGTTATACAACAAAATGGCGAACCCATATTTTACGGAAAATTTTCACCTAAAGCGAGAAAAATAGTAGTGATGCACCTCGATGTATATGGGCTAACTTATACACGATGTTCTTTAAGGCTTACTATAGAGGAATCTGAAATAATATCCTGCAACAATTTTTGACGCCGATTTATATACCGAGTTTTCTATGGCGATGCAAGAGCCATATCCGCGCGGCTGAGCGTCACCCTCCATGACGATCTCGGATTTAAGAGGATATACGGACCAACACGCTTCTTAATGGTATTCTTACTGGTTTATAAGTATGATTCCTACTCTGTAAACACTTTTAGTTTGAATTTGTTTATTAAAATCACAATGTCATGAAGAATCCTCGTTTTTTTTCGATANATCTCAGCAGAACAATTGCTCTTCCCTTGAATATATTATGGTTGAAATTAAATTTAAATCCCGTAAATTACTCTACTGTGTCGTTTATCGGCCACCAAAGGTTAGCTATTTATCTGACATTGAAGATGATATATCCGAAATTCTACACCTTTATGATGGTGTCATAATTATGGGCGACTTCAACACTGACCTTCTCAAAGATAGCGTAGAATCTAATAATTAAGTTCACCTGTTCAACTTCTTAAATTTGAATATACTCCCTGCCGAACCTACTTTTATAACAAAACATTCTACTTTGCTATTAGATCTGACCATCGTTAGCAATCAAACCAAAGTACTGAACCATGGGCAACTGTCTATGTGAACTATGCAATTTACACGAAAAAATATGCCCCCAAAATTATATCTTATCGCGACTTTAAAAACATAGATTTGAATAGGTTGCTTATAAACTATATATATATATATAAAGCAGAAATTCTGTGGGTTTGTGTGTTTGTGGGTTTTTGTGTCTGTTTGTTTGTCCGCGATTGGAGTCCACACCGTTTGTCCGATTTGCGTCAAATTTTGCATACGTGTTCTCTGAGACCCATAAGGAAGCACTGTCATATTTTTATTTGATAACTTTTCTGGGTTTGATCCAAGATAGATTTCAATAAGGAATACACGTAAAGTTCGATTTTATCGGTTACAGACTTTATTTCTTCTGCAAAATTAAATGAGAAGGAATAGTCGTATCAAATCAAAATAAGCACCAGAAGAAAGGAAATTGAATACAGATTCTTATTATGATCGTGGAATATCGCTTTCGATTCGAAGTTGCGAGAATTTACATTTAATATACGAATATTTTGTAAAATTTTGAGGATGTAAACAACCCGTCCCCCTGACGACCAATGAGATTGTTGATTCCGAGTTCAGGCATTTTCCCATAAGAATGCATTTGTATTTTGGCCCATATAGAAGAAAATGACGATATGAAGAGGATGAAAATGTTCAGAGATTTTAATTATATCAGTCACGAACAATTTGTAGTGATGAATTACAGGGGCAACAAACATGCGTAGCACCGTAATAAATTAGTGGAGATGGAGGGTAACTTTTTATTTATCATTTCAGACTCTTGACAATTATACGACTAAAGTTACCAGAATCGGAAGTTGAAAATCTTGCAAACTTAACCATTACTTTGAGACATGTTAATAATAAGAGGGAAATTCCATAATGATTCACATTCTTATTGTTGACTGTAGATTTGATAAGAAACTTTTTGTTTTCAATAACCTGATCCATTGGACTAAACTAAGATGCAAGACGTTATTTTCGCTTATGTACTAATAGGTATACTATATTTAATCCGACATCTATTTTCCCCTTTCTCACGAATCAAGCCCTTCTCACAAAATCCGAGTTTAAACTTATCCCTGTTTCATGCAATGAAGTGAAAAGGTCCCTGCTATCTATTAAATCCACAGCTGTTGGTATCGACAATATCCCTATCTCAGTCATTCATAAAATCTTTCCTGTGTTTCTTCCTTACATTACACACATATATAATTTCTCTCTCGCTCATGGCGTCTTCCTAAAACAATGGAAAATTTCGGTCATACACCCTATACCAAAATCCCATTCTCCATATGTTATAAATGATTTTCGGCCTATCAGTATTCTATGCTCGTTATCTAAAGGTCTCGAACGTCTAGTCAATCAGCAAACTTCACAGTTTTTATCAATTAATAATCTCTTTGATCCTTTTCAATCTGGTTTTAGACGCCAAAACTCTAAATCGTTCATGGTGCTCGGTGCGAAGTACTGGAATCAACTACCTAATACCAAAATGGATACTTTACCATTTTCTTCCTTCAAAAGGATTGTAAATTATTTACTCCTTAGCCACGAACTATCGAAAACAAGCTAATTAATACTTGGAAATTATTTTCTTTATGCACACATTGTTCTAACACTTAACTCATCTTCGAGTCGATTTTGATTTCATGCTAGTTGTCAGTCAAACACTTTTAGTGAATATGTCACATAGTAGTGTTCATTTGGTCAATACCATCTACTCTTTCTCACCAACTTCATTTTATGCTCTGCTCAGTATCAACTAATGACACCGACCATCACCGATGGGACAGATACTGGGGTGATACTTGGCAAACCACATCGGCATCTGATTTTCATTTTCAACTTTAGAAAAGATTTATATTTGCNTAAGTTAGAGCAAAGGTTCGTTTTAGCATATACTCCAAGAAACATAACCATTAAAAAGCGCGTTGGTCCGTATATCCTCTTAAATCCGAGATCGTCATGGAGGGTGACGCTCAGCCGCGCGGATATGGCTCTTGCATCGCCATAGAAAACTCGGTATATAAATCGGCGTCGCAAATTGTCGCAGGATTTTATTTCAGATTCCTCTTTAGGAAGCATCAAAGAACATCGTGGTATAAGATAGCCCGTGTACATCGTGGTACATCACTACTATTTTCCTTTCTTTAAGTGAAAATTTTCCGTAAAATATGGGTTCGCCATTTTGTTGTATAACTTATGCAAACATTCTACTAAGATCATTCAAGCCGAGTACTATGAAGTATAAAGAATAGTTTTATATGACAACATCGTTTCTTACCAAATTATTTTGCTCATTTGTCAATTTTGACCCTCTGTAAAGTAAAAAGTAAAAGTAAATTATTTGGTAATTATTTTCAGAATTTATATAAAAATAGCCGTGCGAAGTTTCAAAATCCTCACTCCAAAAAACTATTTTCTTATTTTTGGCCAGCTTTTTTCGATTCTAGTCCACTGTGCGGCGGCCTGTATTATTTGTTCCTAAATCGTCGTATATAAAAAGAATTATCTCTTGCTTCGAATATGTTCTCATTGTCCTAAGTCCTTTGAATTTTTCCAGTCAAAAATGGGATAATCAAAAGAGAGATATGTATTTTTTTTTGTTTGGGACGATTTCATCTAACTTTATTTTTTATTTAATTTATTTATTGATTTCCCAATGCCCCCAAAAACATCCACTTTACTGTACAATTACAGTGGTGGGTTTTAAGCAGTAACAATGGAAGAATACACTCGACCATTTTCTCTTACCGGAAAAAAATGACCGGGGAAACCGATAGCTGGGATTCGAACCCGGAACCTCGGATAACACTAGCACACTAATCACTGCGACACCACGGCCAATTGCTAAAACCTTTCTTAATATATCCTCCAACATTCACGTCACTACAAAAATACCTCATTTGTCAAGAAATGAATAACTGAAAAAATGTAACTCATTGGAATTATATTCTCAAGTCTCAGAGAGTTTACTGAATGTTTTAACATCCGTAACCCTGCAGTGATTTCTCAGTATTAGCTCTATTCTGGCCGAAGTTGACGTTTCGTTAGTTGCATATCGATATACGCTGATACGATCTTCTTATCAAAATTGGGAAAGGTTTGTAATACATGAGCGGAGCGTGGCGAATCCTAATTGAAACGAAAGAACCATTTAGCAATCGTGAAAGCTGGTAATACCCTTCCACATCCTCCCACGCGATGAGCGGAATTACGGCCCACGTACCTCTTTACAAGTTTCGCCCGTATAAATCTCCTATCGCGAGGGGCGTCGGAGTTGTTTCATGACACAAATTCCACTGCCGTTTGGGAGGGAACCTTGGGACCGCACATCCCCAAGGGTAAGGGTATAGGACGAAGCGGCAAAGTTTTTCCGTTGACGAAAGTTGGTATTGGTGCACGCACACGGATAAAAAGTGGAGAGGGAAGGAAAACTCTCCGCTACAGTGCCATAAGTCAGTTGCTACCTGGAGAGACGGTGGGGTTACGAGGACGAGAGAAATAGGGTTGGAATAAGGTGGGGATTTGGGGAGAGGAAAAGAGCCCTTGAACTCATGCTGCGCTGGGAATTTAATAAGCCAAAGGTTTAGTGCCTTCGATATTATCCTGCGACAACGTGTCTGGGACCTAAGGATATCGAGTTTTGGGAAGGAACACATCCATCCATCTTTGGTTTAAGAGCGCAATTCCTGAGGATGCCCCATATTTGCCCCATTACTCGGCACCCGCAACATCTTATGTTTATCAAGAACTAGATAAGAAATTGTAATAAATCTTTCAATTATTTTCTTCCCTACGAACCTGTACACAGCAAATCTAATAGAACATTAATATTTGTTTTCATTCCTTAACGATTTTTAGTACTAACATCTCCTACAAGTCAAATTCTACAGTTAAATCCTACTCAAAACTTTAATTACCTTCACATAGTTAAGGTTAGGCAAGAATATTGAAAGTATTATGATTTTTAAACGAAAAGGATAGTCAATATTTGCATCCACTATTATATGATAAGAAGGATTGACGAGAAATTACTTCCAAGGAAAAATAGACATAAGAAATAGGCAAGGCCTTTGTCTACAAAGTCTCCAAAACAGTTTCACAAAAAAATCAGAATGTTCTGGCCCGATAGCGAAATTGTTTGAAGCATCTGCCCGTGAAGCGGAAGATCGGAAGCATTTTGAATAATCTCTTATGATTGCATGAATCGTGAACACTCTTTCTTTCCCAAGCAAGAAATTTTTATTTAAAATAGCAGGTAGTCAAGATGAATAAAGTAAAATCACCGTTAGGTTCTCCCTGAGCCAAAGTATGCTCTTCAGTAAGTTCCGAGTTACCAGTATACAAATTATTATTTATAATTATTAAAATTTCGAATTAAGACATTTAAATTACAATAAAAACAGTTATAATAACGTCACAAGTAACAAGTAATATAAATGATAAATTTTTCATATTTTCTGTATCTTAAACACTACATCTACGATTCCTCAGCTCCTCCCATCGAATAATATGGACGTTTTACCAAAAGCAAAGTTTTACTGGTTCAAAGATGTAACAATTGTAAAGTTTAAGGAACTTTTATATGCAGTGTCTGCATACGTTTGTCTACACGTACACCTGCATAAACTTGAGCACAAATGACTGCAAACCAATAGAATAGATATCCAATCTTCTCCTTCAGCATTTGGGAATAGTTGATAAAGAGCTGGTAAAAGTCTCTAAGATAGGCATTTGTTAGCAGATTACAGGAGAGTAAAATGCTAATCGAGAGTAAGGAAAGGAACGGGATTTTTTGTGCGGAAAATGGAATGGATATGGAGCTAAGATAATGCGGCCGAAGGTAACTGGCAATGCTGAGGGAAATCTGAGAAAAGTGATGGTGGCGAATTCGACCAATCTCTTCGGAAACTGTGGGTGGAGGAAAGAGGGTTAAATGGAGTAAAAAAGAAGATGAGGGCATAAAATACAAGTACGGATCGTAATTAATGCCCCAAGCCTGCCATCTCGGGGTTATTTACCGTTTTTTGCTCATTAGAAAATAAAAGGAGGAAAATCGCGTAAAAAATTAATTTTAAGCTTTCTGCCTCGTTTTCCTTTTTTGTACCCATACCTCTGAAAAAGGAGACTCAGGGAGAGGGGCAGTGGGCGTGGGAGTAGGTGTGTCTCCAATCTATCGCAAGCGGACGAGCCTCCTCTTTAAGACCATGCCACTCAGTCTGAGAATAGCAAGCTCCTACTCGGCATTAGCTGCCAATGCCCTCTTCCTACCAACTCTTCCTCTGCCCCTTTCTTTTAATCAATGTCCTCTTCATTCTTATTTTATTTCTTTTCGCTCTATTCATTTCTCCAGCAAATATCCTTACCTCGTTTCCTCTACATTTCTCCAGACGGCCATTTCTTCATTAAATTCCTCTTTATTAATTTTTATGTCTCTCCTCGTTTCCTTTAAACGCATCTTCTCCAGCTCTTTCTCATCTTAACCTTGAAGCCAGGGTACCACAAACTTTTTGAGTGAAGAGCACCATACAATGCTTTGCGAGGCAGATGCAAGTGAACAACTATTTAAGGTCGTTAAAATTACTCATGATTCTCTAAAAAGGAATGATGAAAGATATTACAGTTAAATATATGAAAACTTTAAAAATGTACGTATTAATCAGATTTATTTTTTAATCACAAACCGTCCATTCCTACAAGTGACCGTCATTATCGGTCAATGAAACAATCAAGAAAATGAAACACCAGAGGTATCCTACCTTCTTCTTACATGCATCCCACAATCCTAGTATATCTTCTGTCCCCATCCCTTTCTCTGTTTATCCTTGTATGATATTTAATTAACATTACTGACCCTAGTTTATATCCGCTGTTTTTTATTATTATTTCTTCCCACTGAACGCAATTAAAATCCATTTTGAAGATTCTAATTCTTTAGTAGCTATAGCATACATTTTTATATAAAAATTTAATCTCAAGGTTAACCTAATGACAGAATGAAACACTTACTAAATGCCCACACAAGATTTTATTTTGCGTCCGGTTTCGTAAAAGGACTTACATCTTCAGGTATCATCGCCTATTTACCAAGTATCTCATTCTGCAATGGCTTTCTACGAAGTCACGCCTGCGAATATAGATTTTACCGCAGCCGGAACTTTGGACCAAAATTCCGGGGGCCAGATTTTACTATCTTAATGACCTTAAGATTGACGAACGCAGTTTTATCCTTCCCCATTTCATTCCACAGTGACCTCAATAGTTTATAAATTGGATACAAAGAATGAAAAAGGCACTTCTTTATTTTCTATAATTCCTGTCATAAACCTTATACATATACTTCGTTATCAGAATAGTTATTGCCGACGGACATCATTCTATTCAGAATCCTACTTAATGTAAAGAAAAATAAATTTTGCTTATCGCTAGAATAAGATATTCTCCGAAGGAATTGAGAATCAGTACTGGTTC
>KZ308346.1:228018-241815 GCA_000376725.2 Ladona fulva | reverse complement strand
CCACATGGGCCTAACCTCGCCGAATAAAGTGTTTTATAATAATAATAATAATTTATCAATTTCTGTAGAAACTGATGAAATATACGTGATGTTAGATTAAATACATATTTTTTACTTTCCATTCATTGAAGGAAGGTGGAATTTAATTATATACAACGTAATTTATTATCGTATAATTTAATTTGCAATGTATAATGAAAGATCTTTATTTATATTCTTTATTATACATAAACTAAAAATCCTCTAAATAAATAAACTATGTCATGCACCCAATGAATTCTTAACGCAATTTTCAACTAATTTCTTCCATATATGATTATAATTAGGTTATAGTTGGCCGATAGGAGTCACACGTACAGTAAAAAATCTTTCTGTAGATAATTTTTGCAATACTTAACGGTAATGACATTCTTCAGAGTACCGTTGCATCGATTGCTTTCAAAACGATGCGAAGTGTAGAGACAATATTGAAGAATTGTAAAAATGCATTTTTTATGAAAATGAAAAATTCAAACTAATGTGAATAATTTATTGCAAACAGAGAGCGTTAAGACGAAAAATGCTGCATGCAGGATTCTAGCGCCGAGTGCGCGTTTGTCGCTGAGAAAACGCTGCATGGTCCTATTCGTCCTATTCCTCTGAGCGGAGAAAAATCTTTGGTGGGTTCACTCCCATTTGAGAGCATTGCATTTAGAACACCGCGGCAAGTCCAGGTAGTGCCATAAAACTAGATGCCGAAGCTGTCGCGTATTTGCCACCCCGGTGGGTTCAGCGGTCCGATTATTTTACATGCGAACATATTAGCAATCGTGAATCATCATTTAACCATATCTGATATAAGAAAGAAATCCAAAGGAAGAATGAACTTGAAAAAACTTTGCCGGGACAGGTAATCGAACTGGGATCTCCCAATTGCCGGTCGGGTGCTCAGTCCGTTCAGCTATCCCGGCAGAACATTTCTCCAAGCCATTCGGGAGACTTATTGGGCAAGGACGTTGCGATTTAGTCCACATAGTGGCATCGTTCGCTGTCGCTGCTTCATAGAAGCACCGGCCACACACGGTGATGGAAAGGTTACCCCTTTCCTCACCTCAGGATGGAAACACAGGAAAACGGGTAAGGGTGATTTTGCGCAAGATGGTGCGCACCCAGGAAAAAATCTCAAGGAAGAATGGACTTGTAAAAGTCTGACGGGACCGTTTTTTGCTTATTCAAAAAGCATCATCTTTGAACCTTCTACTTTTATACTTTTTCTACATTTATTAAACAAAATAACTTTTCTACATCTATTAAACTAAATATCGGATATACTAATTGAGAGAACTTAAAAAACTGGAATGACTTTCATCAACATAGCTCATTAAGCCATGAAATTTCAATGAATCATAATCAAAACTGCACAAATGGAGTTTCAATTCACATCAGGTAATGAGAATAAAGAAGAAATAAGATGTAGTACTTCTATAGGAGAAAGTTATTTGTCGTGACAAAGGACTGCTAGAATGTTAATTTCGCAACGGTCGAATTTATTTTCGAACTTTCCATTTGCTGTGTTTTGGGAGTGAAGTATTCCTTTTTGAGAAGGGAGAACCTTTGATACTGGAATAATATTTTTGGCATCCGTACACTGCTGCCAGAATTGATATAACTAATTTTATAATGACGTGCATAGGTACATGATTCGCATCGAAGAAATAGATCTTGGGGTAGATTCAAACATGATGCCTGTTAAACAAAATGCTTGACTAAATGCCATTTGTTAAAGAAAATTAAATTAATAGCCTCCAATTATCTAGAATTTTAACTTTGACTGTATTAAACCAAATAAAAACCAAGAAAGGGGAGAGGTAAAGCTTTGGAAAATTAATGCATATAAAACAATAATATTATTAAAGAGAATATTTATATTTATACGCCATTTATTGTATAGACAAATATCATCTCACCTTGACGTGGGAAACCTGCAACAATTCCAAGACTGCCGCAAAAATTAGATTACTTGGAATATTTCTTGTGTTACAGCGTATATGTTCTAAATCTTCTGCTATTTCTCAACTCTTTTGATTTGACATGATAGAATTACCATTTCTGCATAACAGAATTCCCAACGACGTAGAGATACAGTGTCTTTTTCTACAGAAATATTTTCTATATTTTACATTATTTGCTTAAGTATAAATATTGGTTCTATTATGCGTCAATGATTGTTCCTTCTATAGCATCTTCATATAATTCAAATGCTCCGTAAACAGTGTCCGGGATCTTTGAAGCGGCTGGTCCTAGGTCAACGCCATCCAGGAAGAAGTGCAGAGCTGCGTATTTACTCTTCATAACGCCAATTGTCTGCCCAACCTGAAGTAATGAAATGAAAAAAAAACTATATGACGGATTTTTTTTCCTATGAGCCAACCTAATTTAACCTATGCTAACGAATAACTCAAAAATGAATAATGAAATGAAAACAGTCTGAATCAAACTCTATGTATTGAAAATTTAAGACCAATTTTGGACTTCATTATCTGGTGGGGAATAGGTTTCACCTACCTTTACATCACCTCTTAATGAATATTTCATGTAATCTTTTCGTATAAGAGTTGAGTTTCGGTAAATATTAGTCTTGATGATAATCCATGTGCCAGATCTGAAATATGAAAATAAAGAAATATGATACTGCTTATTACAAAATACAAATTCAGCAAAACACGCTTAAGACATTTTTAGGGGACTTAACGAAAACCGCGGGATAGCGTTTTTACCCAAGTGTGATAACGTTGTATTTTTTGCACGTTAGAAACTAATAGGTGACCGGTTTTGGCTTCTTAAATTTTCATTCTTTCTTTAAAACTGAAAACGAAAAGTATCATTAGAGTATTTTTTTCACTTTAGCTGAACATGGAATGTACACGGAGAAGGTAAACTATTTCTGTTCCACGTGATTGACTTCCCTCTTGTTATAATTCATAGAAAAAGTCAAGTTTTCGTGGAAAGAGAACAGACCCTCCTTTACTGATTCATTTTGTTTCTTTTCACTCTATAATAAAGTAATATTTTATCAGATAAACAATGAAAGGAGAGCGATGAATTGTTCAGCAGCAATGATGAGAGTTCCTCACGGAGAAAAATCTCTCAGGGATTACTCCCAACACCCCACCATGCACTACGCAGCTAATCAGGTATATTCGATATTCGATGGTTTCCGAATTTTTACCTAAAGTTCTTCTCTGAGGCGAGATTGATGGGGAAGTTCTCGTCGAATCTGTCAGAGCTAAAATCAACTCAAACAGTGGGATGGAAATATTTCTGTTACGCGATAGTAACATTTCTCGCTAAATTATTCTTCGCAAACGAGAGATTAGAGATGTGATTATTAAAAAATAAGTCGGAAGAGCATAGCGGAGGATAACGATACTGATAAGATGAAAATTTCTGTCCGTCAACTGAGATGTACGATTGGCTTTAGCGTTGAAATGCATACTGAGACGCGAAAAACCCGGCATAACCCATATTTGTAGCATGTATTTTGTGCGATAGAGAACGAGACTTGGAGAATGCAGCTAACTGGGGAATTGGGGGATATCAAGCTGGAATGTTTAAAACGGGTTTCACTTCTCTAAATTCATGCAAAGGATAAATAGCTCCAACCGAGAATGCGTTCCGAAGGAAGAAAATTTGGCGGCGCCGTGTTTTCATCCTGCATTATATGACGTACACATATATTATACTACACACATGAATATCATTCCCGGAAATTTTTTTTAACTATGCGTATTAATGCAAATATCACTTTTATGAGAAACTGGATAATGTTAATACGAAGATCAGTAATTTTAACTATACTATTAGTCAATATCTTCTTAGTGATAAAAATCGATAGATTCCAAGTGGGTTATCTTTACATACTTTAGGGCATACAAGCTATTGGGTAAATCAATTTCCTCCGGTGAGTGTGTTGTAATTCCGATTACCAACTCTGCAACTCCTTTATTCAGACTCTTGTCGAATCGCACCGTAAATACCTCGTCGTCCATTAATGGCCTATGAGTTAGTGCCGAGGCACTCTTCCCACTGTAAAATGAGAAATTGGTATAACGATATTGAATTCGGAAACACTGAAAGAATCTAAACAGAGCAGTATCTAAGAAAATATTACACTAATTCTAATCATACTCAAGCTGTTTCAATGTGCGGCCGTTATTCATAATGGCTGCGTTGTCCGAACACTTTTTGTGAAAAAATAACCTACGGTCCACATATTTCACGGAAGAATCTAGAAATAAATACGCGATGGTTAATTTAATTGCGCTGATCATTATTATTATTAATATTATTATATACACTGTTTGTGTTTATATAAAATATAAAAAGTGATATCAATATGAATATATGGTTTGACTATTTGGGGACATACTACTAGGTAACATACGAATAAGATCTACTCACTGCAAAATTGAATTATAAAATTAATTTATGAAGTTGATAATAAGAAAACTAATGATAGATGTAGATGTTTACCATGCAAGCCGCCAGTGGCGTATGACAGGGGGTGTACTAACACCTTAGCTAATCTACTCTATTAGATTCTCTGATGCTATTCGGAAAGAACGACCAGAAGTAACTATCTGTTTAAGCGATTATTTCCTTGTAACGCTTGGTCGTCGCCTCTCGAAGATCACGCTCGCTGTTCACAATGACAATATCCTTTATTTCACCAAAAAATTCTTAACCGATGAATTTTTCGAAAAGTTTTCGTCGGTAATCAGATCTTCTCTCCTGCAGTGAGTTCCACTCGAGTGATTTTACCATGGCCGTAACGCTACTGTCGAACCTGAAATCTTCACTGACAAAACGGGCTGCTCTACGTTGAACTATCTCTAAATCTGAGACTAACCCTACTTCGTGTGGATTCCAGATTGCGCAGCATAACTCAAGACTTGGTCGAATGAGGGAAAAGTACGCAATTTCTTTAACTCTAGATGGGCATCCTCTCAGGGTTCTACTTATTAATCTTTGCATTCTATTCGCCTTTCCTATAGAATCTCGAATATGTTCCTTGAACGATAAACTACTGCTGAGTGTAACTCCTAGGTATTTATTGTGACGCACGAACTCTAAAGGATATCCTGAAATTTGGTAGTGTTCGCTAATAACGTTAGTGGAACGCGTGAAAGATGTAGCAACGCACTTATTCACATTTAAATAAAGCTGCCAACTGTACAAAGTTAAAGATACATGTGGACGATATATATGCCAACCTGGAGATACTACAAATGGAAGATTCATAAATATGCTTTAATAGTTGAAAATTATATTTCTGATAAGAACAAAATTATCAAACATAAGGAGCATGATTTGAAAACCAGACAAATGATAAATTGGGATGTAACCAAATGCTACAATAAAAACGGTGGAAGCAGATTGCTTATAGTTATTTCTAGTATTTTCATAAATTCCCAAGTGATTTGCTGAATTTAAGTGTTATACGGGAGCATAAAAGTAGAGCGAAAAAATTTTTATTGGAAAGTAATACAGTTCATTTAAAGTCTATATGTGCTGTTGCTTATTTATATAGGCTCAAATTGTCACTAATAACATGTCATTCCTTGGTGGTGTATTTTGTGAACTTTTGAGAAACCTTATTTGACCCTCCGCAGACTCAAAGGACTTCATCGTTATCTTTTGACCGAGATAAGTACTATAATTGAGCACTGGCTGACAAGTCTCTGACTTAGCAAGACCTGAAAGTATGTTCTTTTCTGGAAATATGCATTTCAATGTATGTACGAGTATGCACTGGATTCCATTACCGTAAATGTATTATGTGAAATACTTTTGTGTTATATTCTCTAATGCTACGGAGATCTAATATACTGCATTGGAATTCATTTAAATTATTATTATTATTAAAAATTAGTACTACTACAATTATTATCATTTCTTTAACGGAAACAGGAGCTGCAAATTATTTCTGTTTGAATAATTTGAACTATCACAGACACAAAGAAGCAACACATACACCTATGCCCTGACCCGTAAAAACTCTGTCAGCCGGGACTCGAACCCGGTACCTTAGCGTTAGAAGTTTGTGATATAATCATTCAGTTATTTATGTCGGCAAGGTTGGTTTTCAGAGAATAAAATTAAATCCATTCAGTTTATATCTAAATTTCTATAGTTTATGTGCTCGCAAGAGCTTCCTTTCACAATAATTATAATATCGGATACTTTCAATACAATTGAAGGTTACCCATTAGTTCATCGAGAATTAGTTACCCAGAATTAGTTCATCGTTGTGATACACCTATTTAATTTGATGGAAACAAAGTATTAAAGGGGATTGTGAGGTTTTTAATAGATATGTTTAAGGTAGACATGTTTAAGAAAATAAACGGTTAAAATTTGATTTTACCTTTGATAGTTCCCTTGATGTTGATGAAATGGTTTCCCCGACACGCCGTAGATGAACGAACGAGAACCACGTCTATATTATTCGTCACACTACTTGTGTTCTTTGAGGCAGAGAACCACGTGACCCATTCCCCACTTTCGTTTCTTCTATTGGTAACGGAGAGACTTAGTAGGTCGTTTTCGCTCCCATTGATGCCACATTCAGACTGAGTTGCTTCAGAGCAATTTAGGCTGTGTAACGTGGTAACCATTACCAGAAGCAATAGGAAAAATATATCCATTTATTCAATATCGGTACACTGTCTCTCACCAAAAATTACGATGAGCTGCTGTTCATAATTTGCTTTATTATATATAGATGCATATGGGCACGTTAATCATCTCTTTGACGTCAATCCGTATCAAAGATTGCAATTCTTTCATCATTCCCATAAGTTTGAAATTAGAAAATATCTCTCTATGTTTATTATTCGTTTTGTGCCTGTCTCAAAGAGATGATGCAAGGCTTTCACCATTTAATTGTAGTCAATTAATTTTGGCATTATTATCATGCAATATCTCTAGAGGTTAGCTGGAAGGTAAACCAGTTTGGCACATCCTTGCCATAAGAGTAAATAATAATTATTTACATAAATGCATTGCTGCACCTCCTTCGAAGAAGTTTTTTACAACTGTCAAAGGAAACGGTATTAATGCTACATGAAATGTAGAGCCTAAACTCTGTGCGCCCTTAATGTTCAATATATTGCTGGCCGCGAGTAGTTGTTGCCCCGTATGCTTTCAGCTGGCTCTAATGTAGGCGATATATAACCTTACACGCGCTTATACTTCTGAATGCACGTTATTTATATTTTTAACTTTATTAAGAGACAGTGTTGTAGTGTGTCTTTTATCGTTTTTTTAATATAGATGATATTAGTGGATTTGTTGTGCTGAGCAGTTGAGAGTTGTGACAGACGTTGCGATGAACATGGTGATCTTGTAAGCTGACAATTTTATTGTGTCACCGGTTGGGTGTTCCTGAATATTTTCACTGCGTTCAATGAATTATTTTCAAGTAGATTTTCAATAGTGAACCATAACCATCGGAGTAGTGTTCTACTTACGGTGTCTATTTACAATAATCGTAATAGCGATACTTCTGAGATGATATTTTATCGGATATTCGCAGATAGTATTTCCCGTTCAACCCGTAATGCTTGTTTACTCACAATTGAGAATCCGATTTTACCACGTTCCGCAAGTTTGCTGCAAGTATATTGTTGTGCCACTTAATAAGCAAGTACTGCAGCACTACTGTTAAGAAGTAGTAGTGATAATTTTAAAAGTGCTTCGATAGCTAAGTTGATTTCGCACGTGAGTCCCCTCCATAAGTTTACGATTTTAATATTGCTATTTTTATTATGTGTGCGGTAATCTGAGAATTTTATTGCTGCTGAACGTTGTTTGGAATCCCACCCACGTCAACTCTCCCTAGTGGCCAGTTAAAACTGGAAGCACGTTGCAACATTAACACTTTGTAATATATGGTTGCTAATAATAGTAATATTAATATATAGTACATAGTTATTGAGTTTAGGCGTTGTCCAATTATTTGCTCAGTTTACAACATATTAATTTTTTTGTAATTTTATTAAGTTTCTCTTAAAACTATTTCTATTCTTTGGGAAGGGACTGAGAATGTCCTTGGGGTAGGCATTCCATATGACTGCAGTTCTGTTAAAAAAAGAAAATGTATCCACTTCTTATTTGTGACCCTTTATTCTAATTTTGAATTATGGTAATTTTTCTCCAATAAAGGAGGCATTATCTTATCTTGCAGGTCATTCCAAGATGGATATTTTAAAAGGTCATACAAGTAGCCTATTTCAATAAAGTAAATTTAATTGAGTGATAACCATTGGCATGATAATGTTTTACTCTTTATTATAAATCGAATTTTTTACGCATTACTAGAAACTCCATACGCATCAGGTTTTTCCTAACTTCGTTCTGAGTTCTCTGTACTGGTCATAGTGTATCTTGTGCACCTTCCTAATACATTAATTATTCTAATAATTAATTAAGGAGTATTATATCTCAATGTTTTTTTTTATTTTTCAACCATTTGTTTATATAGACTTGTAGTTTTACCAAAATATTTGGCGATTCGTAGCAATTTTGAAGAAAATGTAATATAGTTATCAAGGAAACGTACAAGGAAATAGCTTAGAAAGCGCATTTCAGTCTTAAAAGCCCAAATTGTTTCTGTGATGCTCCTTCCATTATAAGGACACCTTGATAAAAATCGTTCCAAAAGAAACCAATTAAGGATTTCCGTTGTCTATTTTTGTCTTTCTAGGGAATGGCAACTGTCGGTTTCAATCTTTCCATGAAATTATGTTGGTATCGATTAAAGCCACTTGCTAAATAAAACTAAGAATTACAGTTTATCATTTCTGAATGCATTTTCGATGTCCATTATGAGAAGCTTCTCTTCTTCTCAGCCGACCAATAGATTGTATCAAAAGTTATATGCACGTCCATTGTTAATCCTGTATATTTCCTTTCAATTATTTATTAGTGATAGCTATTCTTTACCTTCCAATATCTCGATAATAGAGAAAAACAATGAGTCAGTTCTAATAATCGATTCCGGTTAAAAATATTCACCTCGTTCCTCTATAAGTTGTTAGCCTGGGAGGCCACCCAACTGATTTTCCGAACGACCGCTGTTTCTTGAGAAATTTGAAAGCTGTTACCATGTTATTAGTAATTAGGATTGGAATGTCACTCACGTTTAATAGTATAAGTGGGTAATTTGATTAACTTTTCCTTTTAACAGACAATAATCATAAATCTGCAAACTAATGTCTAGTTTGGCAACCAATTCTCTAGCGTCTCTTGTAATTTTCTCCCGACAAAAAATAGTATAAAAGTAATTGAAAATTAGACAAGGTCGGACTAGGAGCCTACTACAGGTGACCTGAATCCGTAACCCTGGCAACATGTTCCAGTTATTTGTTTCCCCTGGTCAAAGATTCGCTAATCAGGGTCTCCTTATAAATAAAACTTTACTTGTGAATGTGAAAATGAAGTTCCACTAAATTTTCCTTCAGAAGAATAAGATTTTTAAATGCTCATTACGTATGGATTTATCTTTTCTTTAGAACTTTATCAATATGCGGAATCTTGTCCTAAATATGTTTTAAAAATGAGTGTGTGAGGTACATTCCGACCATATAAACGAATTTTTTATTCAATATCTCAGGTAAAGCAGACACATAAGTAGCTTCGTTAAGAAGGTGAAAGAAGCAAAATAATACAGTATGTGAGATATTAGATAGTCATACACCGCGAAGTTAAATCTAGAGCATATCCCTAACCGTACAAAAAATTTAATGTTTCCTCCCATGACCCTGGAGCTCAGAAATTGCTTCGTCGAAAACAATCATCCTCTGAAATACTTTGAAGTTGATAGCCAACCTTGACGTGCATTACGCACTTTATACGCATTTTAGGCTTACATTTGAGAGTTGAAACTATAACATAATTCATTGAGGAATAAATTAATGCCCCCGTAGAATAAGTATTTTTAGTTTGTAGGTTGTATTGATAAACTTCTCAGCAGACTCAATTTCATATCACAAGGCATACGGAGATGATAGGAGGAAACTGACCTTATTCGAGGAGAGAATCGGCCGCTTTGAGCATCTGGAGAGGGCATTTGGTAACAAAATTAACTCTACAAAGGCAAGTCGAAAAAACCAGTGAGAACTGAGGCAGAGATAATTATCAGAGAAAGGAAGAGGGTACATTCGCGAAGTTGGAAAAAGAGAACAAAAGGATTTAATGAATTAACAGGAGGATAAGAAGAAAGAAAAGGGCTGAATGGGTGTGGGAGAAAGCACGAAGCTTAGAGAAAAGCAAGAGAAAGGGGGCCCCAGAGAGATTAGTCTTTGGAAGAAGGAGGAGATAGTGAGCGGGAGGAGGGCATATATAGAGCGGAGGGTGGAGAAGGCAAATGAGAACGAAATGGATAGAGATGGAGTAGCCCCGGGGGAGGTAAGGTTTTGATGGAGGATAAGGGTAAGGGGACTATCATGGGAGTTCTGGTAGAAAAGAGAGTGTAGTGAGGAATAGCATTGCAAAGAGGAAAATGAGACGGAATGAAACTTCCAGACGAAGAAGGAGAGAATCGGATAAGTAAGCGAGGAATCTTATGCGAGATTTGGTGGAGGCGAGCCTAAGTGGCGTGCGCGACAAAAGCACACGAATGTCCATCTGAGGCCTACGATCAGTCACTGATGACTTATAAGTTATGAGTTATCTCTTGCATAAAAAATACCTACCTTACACCTGAAAAACATTTGGAATTTAGAGGAAAATCATTCCGTAAAAACTTCTAGATTCTTAGAAAACAGAACTTTCAAACGTACAGCTATATACGTACTAGGATTGTGGGATGCATGTAAGAAGAAGGTAGGATACCTCTGGTGTTTAATTTTCTTGATTGTTTCATTGACCGATTATGACGGTCACTTGTAGGAATCGACGGTTTGTGATTAAAAAATAAATCTGATTAATACGTACATTTTTAAAGTTTTCATATATTTAACTGTAATATCTTTCATCATTCCTTTTTAGAGAATCATGAGTAATTTTAACGACCTTAAATAGTTGTTCACTTGCATCTGCCTCGCAAAGCATTGTATGGTGCTCTTCACTCAAAAAGTTTGTGGTACCCTGGCTTCAAGGTTAAGATGAGAAAGAGCTGGAGAAGATGCGTTTAAAGGAAACGAGGAGAGACATAAAAATTAATAAAGAGGAATTTAATGAAGAAATGGCCGTCTGGAGAAATGTTGAGGAAACGAGGTAAGGATATTTGCTGGAGAAATGAATAGAGCGAAAAGAAATAAAATAAGAATGAAGAGGACATTGATTAAAAGAAAGGGGCAGAGGAAGAGTTGGTAGGAAGAGGGCATTGGCAGCTAATGCCGAGTAGGAGCTTGCTATTCTCAGACTGAGTGGCATGGTCTTAAAGAGGAGGCTCGTCCGCTTGCGATAGATTGGAGACACACCTACTCCCACGCCCACTGCCCCTCTCCCTGAGTCTCCTTTTTCAGAGGTATGGGTACAAAAAAGGAAAACGAGGCAGAAAGCTTAAAATTAATTTTTTACGCGATTTTCCTCCTTTTATTTTCTAATGAGCAAAAAACGGTAAATAACCCCGAGATGGCAGGCTTGGGGCATTAATTACGATCCGTACTTGTATTTTATGCCCTCATCTTCTTTTTTACTCCATTTAACCCTCTTTCCTCCACCCACAGTTTCCGAAGAGATTGGTCGAATTCGCCACCATCACTTTTCTCAGATTTCCCTCAGCATTGCCAGTTACCTTCGGCCGCATTATCTTAGCTCCATATCCATTCCATTTTCCGCACAAAAAATCCCGTTCCTTTCCTTACTCTCGATTAGCATTTTACTCTCCTGTAATCTGCTAACAAATGCCTATCTTAGAGACTTTTACCAGCTCTTTATCAACTATTCCCAAATGCTGAAGGAGAAGATTGGATATCTATTCTATTGGTTTGCAGTCATTTGTGCTCAAGTTTATGCAGGTGTACGTGTAGACAAACGTATGCAGACACTGCATATAAAAGTTCCTTAAACTTTACAATTGTTACATCTTTGAACCAGTAAAACTTTGCTTTTGGTAAAACGTCCATATTATTCGATGGGAGGAGCTGAGGAATCGTAGATGTAGTGTTTAAGATACAGAAAATATGAAAAATTTATCATTTATATTACTTGTTACTTGTGACGTTATTATAACTGTTTTTATTGTAATTTAAATGTCTTAATTCGAAATTTTAATAATTATAAATAATAATTTGTATACTGGTAACTCGGAACTTACTGAAGAGCATACTTTGGCTCAGGGAGAACCTAACGGTGATTTTACTTTATTCATCTTGACTACCTGCTATTTTAAATAAAAATTTCTTGCTTGGGAAAGAAAGAGTGTTCACGATTCATGCAATCATAAGAGATTATTCAAAATGCTTCCGATCTTCCGCTTCACGGGCAGATGCTTCAAACAATTTCGCTATCGGGCCAGAACATTCTGATTTTTTTGTGAAACTGTTTTGGAGACTTTGTAGACATAGGCCTTGCCTATTTCTTATGTCTGTTTTTCCTTGGAAGTAATTTCTCGTCAATCCTTCTTATCATATAATAGTGGATGCAAATATTGACTATCCTTTTCGTTTAAAAATCATAATACTTTCAATATTCTTGCCTAACCTTAACTATGTGAAGGTAATTAAAGTTTTGAGTAGGATTTAACTGTAGAATTTGACTTGTAGGAGATGTTAGTACTAAAAATCGTTAAGGAATGAAAACAAATATTAATGTTCTATTAGATTTGCTGTGTACAGGTTCGTAGGGAAGAAAATAATTGAAAGATTTATTACAATTTCTTATCTAGTTCTTGATAAACATAAGATGTTGCGGGTGCCGAGTAATGGGGCAAATATGGGGCATCCTCAGGAATTGCGCTCTTAAACCAAAGATGGATGGATGTGTTCCTTCCCAAAACTCGATATCCTTAGGTCCCAGACACGTTGTCGCAGGATAATATCGAAGGCACTAAACCTTTGGCTTATTAAATTCCCAGCGCAGCATGAGTTCAAGGGCTCTTTTCCTCTCCCCAAATCCCCACCTTATTCCAACCCTATTTCTCTCGTCCTCGTAACCCCACCGTCTCTCCAGGTAGCAACTGACTTATGGCACTGTAGCGGAGAGTTTTCCTTCCCTCTCCACTTTTTATCCGTGTGCGTGCACCAATACCAACTTTCGTCAACGGAAAAACTTTGCCGCTTCGTCCTATACCCTTACCCTTGGGGATGTGCGGTCCCAAGGTTCCCTCCCAAACGGCAGTGGAATTTGTGTCATGAAACAACTCCGACGCCCCTCGCGATAGGAGATTTATACGGGCGAAACTTGTAAAGAGGTACGTGGGCCGTAATTCCGCTCATCGCGTGGGAGGATGTGGAAGGGTATTACCAGCTTTCACGATTGCTAAATGGTTCTTTCGTTTCAATTAGGATTCGCCACGCTCCGCTCCTGTATTACAAACCTTTCCCAATTTTGATAAGAAGATCGTATCAGCGTATATCGATATGCAACTAACGAAACGTCAACTTCGGCCAGAATAGAGCTAATACTGAGAAATCACTGCAGGGTTACGGATGTTAAAACATTCAGTAAACTCTCTGAGACTTGAGAATATAATTCCAATGAGTTACATTTTTTCAGTTATTCATTTCTTGACAAATGAGGTATTTTTGTAGTGACGTGAATGTTGGAGGATATATTAAGAAAGGTTTTAGCAATTGGCCGTGGTGTCGC
>KZ308346.1:165361-227277 GCA_000376725.2 Ladona fulva | reverse complement strand
TTTTTTTTAAATATAACTGAAATAACCTTAAGAACGACGGTTTACACAAAACAGTATACAGTAAAAATAAAGAAGAAAAGCTTTAGCTGTACTTATCACTGGTCTGCCTCTCAGCTTTCACGGGCAACACTGAAAAACAAACACCGGATAATGAGGGCTTGATGGCCGTTGGCTTCTCACTCAGGGGGTCCTTAGAGGAGCTCCGGAGCACACGTCCTTTCACTTCGACTCACAGGTCAAGAATGAATGATACGGACCAACGCGCTTTTTAATGGTTATGTTTCTTGGAGTATATGCTAAAACGAACCTTTGCTCTAACTTAAGACACGAAAAAATAAGATATATAAAGTATTTCCACGCTCAATCCTTAACGCAAGAGTAAATTTAGCAGTAACGTACCGTTTCCATCATATCTCTGGATAGATATAACATTTGCGAAAGTTTCACTCCATGAAAAAAATTTTAAAGCTATTTTAGTCCATGTTGCTCTTTTTTCCCTCTCTCCTCAATTGCAACGACAACAAGCTCACATCTAGCCATTATTTGGAGGTCTTAGAGCGCCCTTAACCCTGATTAAAAATCTCTAAGGGGCTCGGTTTATGATTCCCAGCTGTGTTTGTGTGTTTATTTGGAAACGGTTGTGCGAATATACACGCAGAGTCAGTTACATTTTGGTTTAAAGTTCATTTCAGTAGCTTTACGGTGATCTTTCCGTATCTTATACAGTTCGATACGTCGCAAATTCTACGAGTTGTTCCCTGTAGTTGTTCTCTGCTTGTGGTTTGGATATAATTCCCGGAATTGGAGTTAAGATTTCTGGTCAGTTACGTTTAGTTAAATATATCACTTTTCCTTTTGTGAGTCAAAATCAAAACTTCAGTGGTGAAATACGAATATTTTTATTCATGTTACTAAATGTCTCCATTTTGTAATTTTCTGCTGTCACTTTTTTAAAATTCATTTTTGGGAAACATTTGGCATTTCAGCGCTACATTGTTACATTAGAATTTGAATGTCTTCTATACATTTCCTATCGATTGAATTTTAAGCAGTGGCAAGTGAGATTGAACATTGATGGCTGTGATGTAACTGTCTTAAGAAGTATCCATTTAACTCATCATAGCATTAACAACTAGGCTCGTGGTAATAAAAAATTACTACTCAAGGAGAGGAAATGTAATCTGCAAAGAAAATTTAGATAGAAGATGGGGTTGATTGTGGATGTGCCCAAGCCGGGATATGGAACTACCAATGACGGGTATACAGCTAGGCATTTATTTGAATATCAAAATCTAGCAACTGAAATTACAGGTGCGAATTTGAAATCGTTATCCCTGATACATGCTTGTTATTGAAAAAAAAATTGTGCAGATGATGAATTATGCATGGATAAATTTTGTTATTTGGAATGATAAAAATATTGTTTTTGTAAGTCATTTTTTGAAGTGTTATCGTTCATATTTTGAAGTGCATGAGTCTTAGTTTGATAATCCTCCTTCAATACTTATTCATTAAAATTTAATTATCAGGGATCGACGAGAATCTCATCAAAAGATCCAATCTTGAATCCAATATCTTGAAGGCAGTCTCAAACGGTCTGAATATGAATGAAAAAGCATTCGAGGACTGCTCTCCATACTGCTGGGCTACCGCGTTGTTGTTGGTGAAATTATATCCCTGGCACTATTTGCCACCAACTATCCATAAAGTTTTAATTCACGGCACAGAAATCTCAAAGGAATTCATTCTTCCTTTGGGGCAACTTGCGGAGGAGGCGAGGAGGCCCGAAAATAAAAACACGAGAAAATATCGTGGGCGATTCACTAGGAAACACTCGCGAGTTGCCACCAATGAAGACTTGCTTCGGAGATTGATATTAACATCCGATCCAATGATATCCATGTCAGCACCTTTTATTGTTACGAAAGAAGCAAGAAAAATGGGCAAAGAAGTGAAGGAGCTCCTAATCATGAGCCATGAAGACGGAGATGAAGAGATACGTATGGAGATGAAGATTCCTGTGACGATGAGAGTATTTCAGGCTGAAGGTAAGATCTAATTAATTTAATTAGATAGATATTTAAATATTACCAGCTTAATTTTATCAAAAAAAATAATTATAGGTTAATATTATCGAAAAATTGTCAAGGTAGGCGTAGGCAAACAAAGTATTTTGCTATATTTAATTATCGAAAAAAAACGAGGATTCTTCATGACATTGTGATTTTAATAAACAAATTCAAACTAAAAGTGTTTACAGAGTAGGAATCATACTTATAAACCAGTAAGAATACCATTAAGAAGCGTGTTGGTCCGTATATCCTCTTAAATCCGAGATCGTCATGGAGGGTGACGCTCAGCCGCGCGGATATGGCTCTTGCATCGCCATAGAAAACTCGGTATATAAATCGGCGTCAAAAATTGTTGCAGGATATTATTTCAGATTCCTCTATAGTAAGCCTTAAAGAACATCGTGTATAAGTTAGCCCATATACATCGAGGTGCATCACTACTATTTTTCTCGCTTTAGGTGAAAATTTTCCGTAAAATATGGGTTCGCCATTTTGTTGTATAACTTATGCAAACATTTTACTAAGATCATTCAAGTCGAGTACTATGAAGTATAAAGAATAGTTTTATATAACAACATCGTTTCTTACCCGATGAGTTTGCTCATTTGGGTTCAGTGTTGGCTTGAATTTGAAGACATTTGTGAAAAATCGAAGACAGGTTTTTTCGTAAAATTTGGTCAATTTTGACCCCCTGTAAAGTAAAAAGTAAAAGTAAATTATTTGGTAATTATATGCAGAATTTATATAAAAATAGCCGTGCGAAGTTTCAGAACCCTCACTCCAAAAATCTATTTTCTTATTTTTGGCCAGCTTTTTTTGATTCTAGCCCATTGTTCGCCGTCGCAATCTTTATCTGTGATACACGTCTCAAAAGAAGGCATTACGAAACCACGGTTCCTGTGATGCAAAGCGATTGATCTTGCTTACAAACTTTTAGGCTGTTCACTAATATAATTACTACCCGCAGGTGTTAATTTGTATATCGGGTTACAGTAAGTCACACAAAATGAAATCAGGGCAGAGGCATAGCTAATAGGGTGGTTTTGGAAGTTAAAAGCCCTCCCCATTAGGACAGAGCCAACAATAAACGAAACCAAGGAAAGATTAGCTTCTCGCACATATCCTATACGAACGCCCCTGGAGACTCGCAGACATATATGTAAATATAAATCTGATTCCATCTTTATTACTTTTAATGTTGTATCCTTGGTTTGACTCTATACGACTCGGAAATACTCGTAAATGATATGTATGGGAAGTTCTTTTTATCGTCAACAAACAATTTTATCATTTATATCTTCCTAATCTTATAATTTGTAGCAAAAAGATATGTGAAAAATAAGTTCTTTACTTTCTCTTGTTGAATAATATTCAAATTAGAAAACAATAAGACTGCAAGTAGTACTTTTCAAAAAAACTGATTTTCTTCCTTAAGATAAGAAAGATAAGTAGGAATATGAAGAAGAAATAAATTTAGGAAATATTCCGTCAAAAAATTTTGATGAAAAATATTTCGTCAAAAAGTACCATTCCTAGTTTCGATGTTTTTGTGTTGGAATTCCACAACCCTGGGCTGGTACTTTGAAAAATATTCCATTCAGTTTGATTAAGTTATTTTTTTTTCGACCTTCTACTAATGTTTATATCTTTAAATTCCACCATAATTGATTTTTATAAGAATTTATTGTACGAATGTATTTAGAATTCAATTATTACAGGCTATGTAATAAATTTAAACTAACTTTAGTCATTCTTGACGAGGCAGGTTATTATATTGATATGTATGCGGTAACTGACACTTTTCATAATATTTAATGAAATCAACGATAGAGCAACATTGACTACATGAATGCTTTATCAAAAAGAACCGTCATTAGTTTCCAATAACCTTGCTTGATATGTTTCAACCTTATAGTCTTTTCCTATCTTGTATTATGGGATATTTTAAAATTGAATTTTAAAAACTTAAGTCCATGCCATATCCCAAAGTATAGTTAATTATTGTTGTCACGCTCTCATGTATCCTTTCCTCACTATCTTCAGGAAAGATAAATATACCATGCAGATCTTCCCTCTGTTTCCCATTACAAAGATATTCTGGATATGGAGTGAGTAACCAACTGTCTCTTACGGTGCTTCCTTTTCCTCGGTTTTTCAGGCCGAGTCTAAGCTCACATTCCCCCCTTCCATCTCGAGGATTTATTATCTTCAAGTCTGCTCCTTCCTATGCTTCATCCCATCTTTCCTTCCTGCTTCGCTTTGCCCCTTAATCTTATCGGTCCATCATTCACCACAGTATTACCATGAAAAGTACTGCACATCCTCGGCACTCTTTCCGTCTACGAGACCGAAGATAAGGGTATCTCTCAATCTTTTATAGGTGCACAGGAGATGCGTATCCATTACCTTTCCTTACCTTATTCGACTCCCCACTTTTCTCATATTTCCTTATTCACCCTTACTTGTCACTGCCAGCGTACTACAATATTAATATTTCTCATTTCCCTCCACTCCCGTTGTGGCAAGTAATACTTTCTGATAGACTTGAAATTATGCTAAAATAACTTTTTGGCGGGTTTACTCTTCAACCTCGACCTGTGTACTGGGGACGCCTCGCAGAACGCTGTGGTTTTTGAATTTTTTTCGGCAGTTAATATTTTTAAATATTAAATATCGTTGTATATTCTAATTTATCAAGGATTTTAGTTGCTTTTACTTGTAACTACGTGGTTTTTTTTATTTATTTCGTTTGGTCTGAAAATTTGCGAACTTTTGGTAGTAAGGTGAGTAAGTTTTATATCATGCTGAATAATGCCCATTTCACGTGTATCAAGCGAAATTCTGGTAGAGTTATGGTGTGGAGGATATTATTTCAACCGCAGACACTGCGGCCATCTTCAGGGCGACATACTCGCCCTGAGGATGGCCGCAGTGTCAGCGGTTGAAACGTCGGTGATCCACTAGGAAACCACCCGGTCAGCAACCCGTGAAGAATTCCTTCAGCAGACCATCCACCGGGAAAGCATCAAGTCTTACTTGATATTTATGTTAAGAATTTATTGGATTTACATCTAAAATTACCTAAACGTGTAAACATGTACTAAAATAACGAAGGATGAAATAAAAATCACCTAACAGATAAAGAGAACTAAACTTTGTATGTTTCGCTAGACATTTTCATTGCCTACCGGTTTCGGCCATTGACGGTCATCATCAGGTTCTGTTTAAAATACTTCACGAAGTACAGCCGTCTCATATCAATTTCATATCAAATCAAAATCACTACTATGTAAAAAATCCCAATTAAAACATTTTACCTAACACACGACATATTTTGAACTATTCAGTCAATCATCCTGATGATGAACTGAATAGCTTGAGCGTATGCGTGTATTGTATGAGATCCTTCCAAAAAGTGTAATATTCGAGAATTAGAAAAGTTGCAGCGAAAGAGGATACGTTTCGTAAAAAAATTGTTACGAAAAATCACTGAGTGTTACTCATATGCTTCAAGTAGCAAGATTGGAATCTTTAGAAGATAGAAGATTGAAACAAAGACTTGATTCATTTAATAAAATCAGAGAAGGCACATTCTTAGAAGATGAAGCTGATATTATGCGTCCTCCCAGTTATATAGGCCGTTCTGATTCTGGAAGAAAAATCAGAGAAATAGATGCTAGAAATAGTCGTTTCAAGAATTCATTTTCTTCTCCGGGAACGATATAGAAGGCTATCGATTAGGGAAATAGAGTCATGGTGCATACATCCCCTGCCACACGCTGAAAGAAGGCTTGCTGGGCACATATATAGATGTGGATGTCAGTTAGTGCAGAGTCATATTGAAGCTCTCTTACCATGGCGCATATGAAAATCATACGTATGTACTTGTAGCATCCCACTGTCCGTCCCCCTCTCTATCTCAATAAACGGCTTGATGTAGGGATATGAAACAAACTGCATTTTGTTTCTACGAAGTTGAAAGGTCCACCAAAACTATTGAACCCAAGCCCATAATACGTTTTTATAAGAAAGGCACTTTAAGTTCGTTTCCATGTCTTGCAGAGTATTTTTTGTGAAATTAAATTAGAAATAATGGTCTACGATTACTTTAGTCATAAAAAACTATTAAGTGCAAATAGTAATGAACGGCTACTCAGTATTTTCACTTTAGATTAAGGTAGCAATGGTTTGGTTACTTGGTGGAACTTCTCCATGTCCTAATACAAATACGATGTAACGAAACGATGCAGAAGAATTAAAATATATTGTTGTGGATATCACGTTGAGGTTTTCTTTACGGTATCGTCATGTTAAATTGCGTAGAATTTCTAGATATGCTAGGGGTATGAACGAGAGAAAGACTAAATGAAAGGTGATAAAACAAATAACCGTAAGTCAAATGAGAGTAAAAGTGAATGAGAGAGTGAGTAATGAGACGGAAGTAAATCGAGTATTTAGAGAAAGTGTAAAAAAAGAGTAAAGGCGGAAAGATGAAAAATATCACCAAAGGAAAAAATAAAGCGAAAAAGAAAGACAGCTAAGAGTTATGGTGAGCCAAAAAGGGGAAGGGGTGCGGAATATTAAGAGGTAAAAATAGTTTAAAGAGGAAGTGACGAAGGATGGAGGATGAGAAGTTGTGAATGGATCTTGGCTTTAGTTCAGAGCTCCGTGGGCATCTCAACGCTGCAGCAAAGTGATGAAGAGTTTGACATTTAGCGGAAGGCCATGCATATGGATGATGCAATAAAGCAATTATCTTATAATGAAGATTATGTACGATCCCTTTCCATTTGGCATCTGTACTTTATCTGACAATATTTTAAGAAACTAGGGCTCCAAGAATTTGGTTATCCAGAATAGAGGAGAAATTAGAAGGAAAGCAAATCGAAGGTTATTGACTACTTCGCAAGGTGCGCAAGCCATGTAAAAATTCCTCAATCCAAAATTGCAGCTAACTCTATTATCTCTACCTAAGTGTCTTTTGGTTATATCCTTGATTGCTACTAGAGTCCTCGTGGTACTGTCAACAACGATCCCGTGATAAATTCTCTCGTTATATTGCTTTATAGCATTCTATATTGTCCGCGCTTGACCAACTTTCGAGTACCTCATTTCATATTCTCATTTTCTCTGTAAAACACACACAACTTTTTACTATCCCGTCAGATAAGCCCTTTATCCATACCTGCAACTCGCTCTTCCCTTTGGCTTTAATATTTCTTCCTCATTTAAAAATGATCTCTTCATTGTTATTATAAAGTGTCGCACTAAAAAAAGGTTATCAAGAACATGTCACTAATAGACGTATGATACTTTTTTGGTCGTTGCTCATAGCATGCAACCAACCGGCAATTGGGAGACCCGGGTTCGAGTACCGTCAGACTTTTCATGTCCATTTCTCCTTGGTAATTTTCCTAGGTACACGCCTTATTGTGCCAAGTCACCCTTTTCTTTGTGCTAAAAGAAGTGGTCGCTGTTTCGAGCTGTTTAACAGAGCTCAGACTTTGGAGTTCCATTTTTCAAAAAGTGTTATTCAATCAAAACAAAATACAAAACTTTAATTCGAATTTTGGATTCCTTTTTTTTACTCAAGTAAAAATTTCAGACTATGTCTGTCGCACGATAACAATTTGTTTTCTACTTTCTAAAACAACCTTTTCTTGGTGGGAAAAATGGGAAAATTGGTATCATCATACGCTCTTGAAAGGAGTTCTGAAACGTTATAACGTCAACTTAATTAAAACATAGCAATTTGTTTTATACGAACTTTTATTTGTGACTGAGCGTCATTCGGGAGTTCCTGCGGCAACTCCTTCCGCATTCCACCGCGTTACTATTATAGGAGTTTGACCACCTAGAAAATATAACTTCGTATAAATGCATCGCAGATTTGTAGCTGAACTAAGATATAACTTATGAAAACTCCTTCCAAAAGGTTTATATCGCTGCTAATCTTGCAACTGTACTGTCCATCCATCACAATGAATAAATTGCGCAAAATGTGTGACGGAAAAATTTTGGTCTCTATATAAGAGTCTCGATTAAGTATTCTAATATTGTATTAACGGTTTTTGTAATTTAATCATTCTTAACAGTAATATGATATTAATGATTTCCAAGTCCGTTTTCCGTCCCAAATTTCCTTTGTAAATAGTGAAAATAAGAGCACTCTTTTCGTTCTATCTGTGATACAAAAATGCAAATACATTTGCATTAAATGGTTACCCACGAGATGGAACATGGTAAAACCTGTTGGAACTTGTTTTTCTGTGGAATCTTTGCCTTAGTTTTAATCCGACTCCAAACTGCAGTATTCACAATAAAATGTTCAAAAATAAATCCATTTATTTACTTTATTTATGAAATCTTGGTCGAATCTTAAAGATTTAGGTCCACTCGTTTCCTTGGTAACTTCCAAAATGGCGAGGAAAAGCTTACTTGACACGTCAGAATATATATACTCTATTTTCCCCAGAGGTGTTTGAAAATGTAATTATGAATCCATTGAAAGCAAAATTCGTGGAAGAATAAATTAGTGATTTTTTTCGTTTCCTTTGCAAATTTTTCTTATTCACTCAAGTGTTTCCAGGCCAGATTTGGAGGCATTGACACGCGTGATTAATTATAATCGCATTACTCTGAAGAGATATTTCTACAAAGAGTTTAATAGAGTGGAAAATAAAAAATTATTAGTAAGTCTACCTAATATGTTCATAGGATTTATTAGATTGTAAAGTATATCCGTCATTCTTTGTAATTTATAGAAATAATATGCATTGTAATTCATAATTTGTTTACCTATTTTTGCCGTAGTGAAGCGACTGAGGCTTCTAATGGATGAATATTTGTGTATTTTATGAAAAAATCCAACTTTTACATAATTCCTGGCGAAGGCCTCAATCTAATCTTTGCGCCTTGTGTCTCTGATAGGTCAAATCTGACCCAGAGGAAGAAGCAATCACTATTTCAAATTATGCATACAAACTGTGTATGTACTGAGGTAGCAATAAAAATAAGCACGTAATATTTTTGACAATAATGTTAAACGAATGTCTTTGAGTTTCCCGATAATTTATCAAGTAATTTCTCGATGGAATTTGATACTAAATACATGCTAAATTTATCTTCAAGTATAATTGTGATAATAAACTCCAGTAGCATTATTTTTCGTCAGTATGTAAAATAATTTCGTCAAAGAGCGCAAATTCTATTTCAAGAAACTTATTCTCAGAGGACGTAAATCCTAACTTAAGTGAAAAACAAGAGTGAGGAGGGGAAGAGGAGAGAGACAATATGTGATACAGAATTCCCCTCACAGAAACTTTCCGCTGCTAATCCCTCGGAGTTCTGCAAAGAGCGATAAAAGTTCTACGACTAAATGACCCGAAACAGTGGGACACAGTTCAACCACAAGCATTCAAATGTCATCTGGGGGAAAAAGGAGCGTAGAAAGGGAACGGTTAGAAAAGCGCCCGATGTAAAGAAGAGAAGGAGATGAAACAAAAGAAATGGTAGAGGAGAGGAAAAGGCAGTAGATGAAACAGAGGAAGGATGCGGAGTGATGAGAAAGGCAATTTACTTCCATGATCGGATGGTCTAACAGTGGACAGGTACTATTTGTTTTGTGGTGCATCTATTGAATTAATCGAGCTACAGGTAAATCATATCACGTATGACCATAGATAAGATGTTTAAAACAAGTAACAAGCACAAAATCAAAACTTTTTCTCGGTACATTCATATAGATGAAATGAGTGCTGAACGAACGAGCATCTTACGTCTATCATCGTTTAGTTTTAGATTACAGATGAGAGTGAAATTGAGTTAAAATGTATTGCGAGAATACAAGGATTCTAGTAGGATAGTAGTACAAAGAAGAGATCCAAATTAATTTATAATACTTTGGTTTTAGATTGAAAAGGATGCCATGAATTAGCCTTTTTGAAATAGACAACAAAATTGCGATAGATACATAGAGTTCATCCCTGGAAGTTAGGGACATACATCTCAGTGTCGCGGAAAGTTGGCGGAATATTTTTTTAACGGGCCCAAACTTACAGAACAAGCACATTTGAATAACTGAAATCGATTTATATTCGTTCAATAATTTTAATCGATTCGATTCGATTGGCATCGAGTTCTTGCTTCAGTCCGCTGAATCCATGAGGGTTACTTGCATCAGGTGCTTGAAATCTTCAGTGCGGCATTAACAAACTCATCCTTAAGGCTTAGCTGAGATAAATTGACATTCTTATTATATAAACGCAGCGCATTAATCTGCATCTCGAGCTAAGAACATGAATGGGTTCTGTTTGTATACAACAGTCGTAAGGTACCTTCACTGAAACTCGCCTTTCGGACATCACAAGACAATCTAAAGTTTAAGGTCGAATGGCTTCTTAGTGAATGTTTGGGGCCACAAGAGGTTGGAATAAATGACAAGAGGAGGAAAGGAGAAAAGAGCAAACAGTCTGATTGAAAGGATTTTAAAAGTTGGTGAGAGAAACGGTCTCAAAAGAAGGTGGAAAGGAAGAGTGGAAATGGGAAAGCCTACGAAGGAAGGAGATGAGTGGAAAAAGTTGATGTTGCGGTGCGATAGCTAGCCTCGAAGTCTCTGATTGTAAATCGAGAGACGGAGGAGAGGAAACTAAAGTTTTACCGGAATTTAAGGATTGATGGGAAAGTGGAAAAGGGAGAGAGGGAAGAACGAAAGAGCAAAGGTCGAATGGTTCCGAATTCTGGGGAAATTTGGTGGAATCGTTCGTTGGAATGATGTAGGACGGTAGGGCTCTATTTCAAGTGATATAGTAGACTGGAGGATTCCTGCTTGAACTTGAGAATATCAGAGAACTAAGTGAATATTAGTACTTGTTATCGATTCTTAATCAATCGATCTATAAATCTTCTCTCTGTGTTTTTCATTGTTTGATATATGGGTAACAAACACTGTCCTTAGCTTTTTTACCCGTGGAAATTTTTTCCTTAGCTCTTGACGTAGGGTTTTTATCTACGAACAGTATCTACTTTTTCACCTTTTTACTGCTCTATCCTTTCCTTATGTTAGAATGAAATGGGTTGAATGTAAGAAGGGACTTGATAGTCCCAATTTCGCCCGCAATAAAGACATTCTTAATATAATCTAACTTCCCTGAAATGCAACGAAAGAAAAGTGACGCCTGGTGATACGATTCAAGACTCTAAGGATCTCGCTGGTTTGGTACAGTGAATGACCATACCAAAAGAAGACCTTAGCCTTGTGTTTAGCCTTCCGAGAGGTTATTTTTCGATTACTTTGCATGCCCGGTGCCTCTTTCAACGATGTGGCTGTATCGGACGAAATTATGCGCCTTATGGAGTCTCCTGAAAGGCATTTTTATCATAGATGCCAAATTATTTAAAAAAATAAAATAGGTTTCATTCTTTCCGGCATGACTTTGTGGAGTTACATGTTTTACTTACTTTTTTTCATTCTTTACTTATTCCTCTCATTCATTTTCTTTTCTTTCATTCTTTATTGTAAACGTTTCATTTTTTGGAAGAAATAGCTTTAATTTGCTTCTATTAATGGAGTATCATTTCAAGAATTACAAAAATTAAATTTATAATATGATATTTATATCTTATATAAACCGCAAGCAATATTATTTTAATTTAAAAAAGGCAAATCTATTGTATTAAGAGTTGATAGAGGAGGGTTGGTTTCATGGAACATGTTATATAGAGAATGCGATGTCACAAAAGCAGAAAAGAGTTCGCTAGAAGAAGGAAAAAAGTCGCTAGATTTCTCTACAATTTTGTCGACAAAATCTTTAAATTTACAACTATAAGTACTCTATATTCTAGCCGGATAGCATAATGGTGAAAGTAATCAGTGCAAATTGCAGACCTACGTAAGTTCGTTGTATTCTAGCATAACATAATGGGACATTGACTACTTTTTGAAGCAGTTGAGCATTATAGCCGCTGACTAATGAATGTATGACAAACGAACTTCATACCTATATAAAATCTTGTATTTTGGGGAGCCTTTCTCATTAATTTTCATCCATCACCTCAATAATTGCTCTCTGCTTAATTTTGCAATATAGAAGACGAAAGACTCGAGTAACCTTCAGTAACCTATTCATACTTTACAAAATATTGTATAGCAATACCTCTCTACTTAGAAAGTGTATACGTGACATCTACATTAAGGCGTGGACAACCGGCTTCCCCGGGTCCGATGTGCCTCTTGTTTATTTCAAGTGACCTTCACAGAGTCGTTTTATACCCGAATATGTTAGGCCATTGGAAACTAAATAACACATTCTAACTAGGTAATGAAATAGCTTTTTATTTATTCCTTGGGATTCAGCCGCACGGCTTCCTCTGGGGGTTACCTAACAAGACTGCTTTTGTGAGTAGTCTCAATAAGAGCCATCTGGCGGTAGTTTGTGCCACTATGTGGAAGGTACTCATTCTGCTTATTATGGCATTCCCGATCAGTGAGGAAGAGAAGCGATCAGGTGATGGTTAGAATACCTGCTATGAAAGAGGGAGACCTGGTTTCAAATCCCAGACATATCGCTAATTTCCACACCTGTTATTCTTTGAAATAGCTTTCCCTTATATGACTTACTCACCGGTCAAGAGTGCCCATACCAACTCTACATAGGGCTTAAAATTCTCCGCTCGCATATGATAATCAAAGTATTAGCCAACCGGCCGCGTTGGCGGAGTAGTTAGCGTGCCACTCCAACCCCAAGGTCCCTGGTTTGAATCCCGGTTATTCGGATTTTTCCTGTTAGCGTGTGTGTTCGTCCTTATTATCGTTTGACATTGCTTTCACTTTAAATTGGTAACTTTTCTGTATGTGAAATATGAATAAATAAATAAATATGCGTTGATATTAGGTATCCGCTTAACCTAATAGGTGGTGCGTCCAGCTATGGTAAGGGTTGATAGGGATTGGTGGCAGATAGAGTATTTGACCGTAAAAATTAACGTCATAACGAAATTCATCACCATTAGTAATTATCCAAATCATCAGCCTACCTCATAAGAGATGGGAATAAAAGGCAAAAATCCCAAAGTTCTGCCGGGATAGCTCAACGGACAGAGCACCCGACCGGCAATTGGGAGACCCGGGTTCGATTCCCGGTACCGTCAGACTTTTTTCAAGTCCATTCTTCCTTGGGATTTTTCCTGGGTGCGCACCATCTTGCGCAAAGTCACCCTTACCCGTTTTCCAAAAGGCAAAAATTTGCATTCAAATAAATGAACCATTAGATACTGCCTTATTTACGCTGCCTCACATTTTACAGTCAGTGGACCAACCACAAATGAGCATGTCTGAAAGTAGTTTTAACTCGCTAAGTTTTACTGCGACCACATTTTTGGAGGCGCAGATGTTGACTCGAATATTTTAAGACAGCCTATTCCAGCCGGAAGAGTGGGAGCCCTGGAATCGCTTCATCTCAGCAACTTCAAAAGGACGCGGGAGAAAATCGCTAATGCATCGAGGAGTCCATTTTCAAGGAAAACACCGTTGGTCCAAAGGAACCCTTCCTTTCGGTCTAAAATTATGAAGTTTCCAAGCATTTGGAGCGGGAAAAAGATACGGCCCGCCGCTATTAATATGCGTCGTCGTGGATGGTCTTACGTGAAGCGCGGACGGAAATACCGTCAGAGGTGTGGCGGAGGGTTTGAAGTGCTCGAGCGGGGGTGTTGGGAGCGGCGGGGGAAAAATTAAGTGGCTGGGAAATGGAAACCGGTGCGGGGAATGGAACAGGTGTTCTATTGGCCTAAGAAAAGAAGACCGGAAACGAGACTCGCTCGCTTGGTGGCCTAAGTGGACTTAAGTGGATCCTTCAGCGGGTGCAAAGAAAAGGAAGAAGTAGCTGAAGAAAACACTGATTTGTTTTTCTCTTCGTAGAACACTTGATAACCAGTATTTTTACATGGAGTTCCTATTGAGCGATTTGTTTTCAGGGAAAACACAATTACCTCAGTATCTATGATTAATACCAAATTAATGATTCAGAAACGAGTTGGATCACCTAAATGCATTTTGAAATTATCTATTAAGTATACCGATGATTGGTTCCATTTTTATTTTCATGATCCGACATACCAAAACATACATGACATATTGGAGGTATATACTAAAATATATTGGAGGAACTAGATTAATTTGAAGGAAACGGTATTACCAGAAATGATTGACGTTGAATCGGTTCAGTTTCATTTCGGCACAGTTGCATTTCGGCGAACGGTTATTTGTATGATAATTTAAAGTGACTTTAATATTAATGTTCAAATATGATAATCGAGAACTGTGTAAATCAGGAATGCCGCTTTGGCTTTGGACAGTATTTCGAATGTTAATAACAGGATGTAAATAAATGTAAGTTTAGTTGATTACTTCAAATTGAAACTACTTCTAACTCTTTTCAAAGAATCGAAACGCTTTTAATACCAGGCATTGAAATT
This sequence comes from Ladona fulva, assembly GCA_000376725.2. NCBI lineage: Eukaryota > Metazoa > Arthropoda > Insecta > Odonata > Libellulidae > Ladona > Ladona fulva. Next base: position 212,734 of record KZ308346.1, on the reverse strand, counting down.
CACGTTCATTAATATTGGTTAAATAGATAATGATTCTCATTACCCAAGATATTGCAGTCAGAATTTGTAAATTAAACACGTCCTACATCAGGGCTATCCAATCAATATTCGGAGTATTAACACAATTAAAGAGGGCACGCAGTTCTGGCTGGCGCTAAAAATGGACCTTCTCGCACCGTAAACGTACAGGGCAGTCCTGGGACCAAAAGATACTCGGCCAGGTAGCAAGCCGAACCCTTACCTGCCTCATCCTGGAATTGGGACGAAATGCAACGACGCCGTTGAATCAATTAGAAGACTCATTGATGGTAATATGTGAATTTACTTCAAGTAATGATTCTAAAGATTAGTTGAACATTAGCTGTGAAATCACAGAAGATTAGCAATTCCAAAATCTTGGAGCACCCAAGTCCTATCTCTCAAACTTGCTGTCATTATAATTGAAGATGGACAGATGAAAAGATATTTAAGATAAACGCGGGTACCGATTTGGTAACGATTACCAAAAGCGGGTTGTGATGTACCTAGGGACTAGTAAATCACGCCTCATAAACGATTATCATAGCGTCTTATGGGATATTTTACTATAAATATACTTCGCGTGTAAGGGATGGGACCGAGAGAAACCTGTCTCTCAAGTGGGAGAGTTTGGAACGGGTTTTACTGTATTTTGAAAATATCTGTTTAGCGCCACTTTCTATAATGATGTTCCATCTTGAGCCTTGATTATTTTTTACCTTGTGAGGTTACAGTACTTGATTAAGTTGAACCAATGATGTTTTTTTTCCTAGTTGACGAATTTATTTCGGATTCCTCATTATTTGGTAAAGATATAGAAAAAAAGAAAAGTTGTACGAGAGTCACGTCTCTTTAAGTGTCAGAAGTTATCCTAGATAAATCATAAATTACCAATGAATAATTTCAATTATCAGTATATCAAAATTATATATTAATCGACGATTCATTATACTTTGTATTTATTATCCGATACTTCTTAGTCTAATATAAATATTTCACTTTCTTTCAGATCTAAAAACGGGAATCAGCAAGCAACTACCTATCACGTAACTTTATGTTTCTCTCTCTTGCTCTTCTCCTCTATTAATCCGTATCGTTCTATTTGTCTACTTCTTCTTACGTTAGCTTAAAACAGCCCAAAACATACTTCAAATCTGCTATTACTTAGCCCACAGTATGGAGATACATACAAACAGTTTCAATCAAGTCTCCCAGGGTATTTTATTTATTTATTTATCAAAGAAAGCAGAGAAATGTAAATTTACAGCGATGAAATAAGAAGTACACCAACATAACAGAAAATAAAAATGGAATAACGAAAAATCATAATGAACAAGAAAATGATAAAAGAAATTAAGGGCAGTAATTACAAGGATCTGGTTAATCTGCGTTAAACCTAATTTTATGAATGTCCCTTTAGCTACGGAGAAATGATCGGCAGAAGGGAGGTAATTCAGTAAAGGAATAAGGCGAAAGAAAAGGGAACGCTTGACAACTGAATATCTAGGTGGGACATAGTGCAGTGGAGATTTCAAACGGGTATATCTGTTTGGAACGCGATTAAGAGAAGATAGTCAGAAAGGGTTTTGCAGTGAATATAAAAAGGATAATACATGTTTTGTTCTATTGGCAGAAATATATTCAAAGGAAAGAGAAAGCAGTATAGTAATATAGAAAGCTTGGGGGGGGAGAAGTAACTCTGGTTGTCACAATTCTGAGAAAAGGTTTGTTATTTTTCTAAAGAGGGAAGATGAGTTGTAGGGAGACATGGACCTTATTGAAGAGCAGTAGAACAGAACAGGAAGGATAAAGAAGGAAAATCATTAGGAAAGAACCAGCTTAAGATAAAGAAACGATAAAGGATGCCTAAGAAGGACATGGCGTAATCTTTTATTTTCAATGTATATTCTGAAAAATAAGGCTTGGAATCAATGATGAAGTCCATATCCTTTTGCTGTGATGCTCTGGAAAGTGTGGCTTCATCCAGCTTATATTTGAATTCGATGGGCTTTTTCATAGAGAAGGAGATTACCTGGAATTCCCTTATGTTTAAATTTCGTTTACAGAACTCTTACCACCCTTCACCATTTTTGTCTCTCTGTCATTTCTGTATCTATATGGCATCTTTTTTCGACGCCACTATCTAAAACCCGATCGATCCAGTCTCCCCTCCTTTTACTACTATCTCCTTGCGTTCTCTCTTTCGCTACATCATCTCATTAAAATGTACTTAATTTCAATTATTCTCGATAAACAGTAATTTCAATTATTCTCGATAAACAGTTCTTAATCCTCCGCTTTATTTGCGGTATTGCTCTGCCATATCTTTTTATCCATATTTTCCCTTGGTTCATCCTTTATTATATCAACGATTTAAATGCTAGAAGACATAGTAACTGAGTGATTAGGTACTTGCTGGCTAGGCGCTCTAATAGCCCGTCATAATTGAGTAGGTATACAATGGAAACGGTAAAGTAAAGCACATAGTGAAAAGCTTTCATTATGAATCAATTCCTACCAGCATTTGCAAATATATTCGGTTAGCACCTGCGGTTGGTATGAGTTACAATATTGACAGGACAATTACGTTGAAGACCACCACTCATCAGCATTCAAATGAATTTTTTATATTTTTATTTACTGCTGGCAAATCACACATATTTTAAAATTTTAACTACCGAAGGGGCTAAAGACCTCTTCCATGGATTTTCCTCCTCGACGTTGCATAATAAATGCCCGGTTCCATTCCATCGGCCTCTGGAAACACTACCATTTGGCCAACTAAAACTCAAAAAGTCGATGCAGCAGAAAAAAATAAAAAGCGGGATGAGCCACTCACACACTCTATCGAAAGCCTACCACTCTCAACCTCAAAATGGCTTCCAACTTTCCGCCTTTCTCTCTCGTCACCGCTTCACTCAAGATCCGCAGGATGTCCACACCTCTAGCTTCCCATCAACGCCCCACTTTTTCTCTGTATACAGTCTTTGCCCATTACTCCGTTCACCACCGTCTATCAAAAGGATCTCCGCTAAGTCTATTTCTATATCAGAGGCTGTAGCTCCCATGAGGGATTCGTCACCTTCTCCACCTGCAAACTACGTTTATAAACCAGGCTACATGCCTTCGTAGAGAGTTTTCAGATGTATCATAAATACTAGATACAATAGGAGCCCACATTTTCATCCCTAAATGTATGATTGCTTACTCACAATCACAATTTTTGTTGTGTTAGAAATAGTAAGTTTGGGGGCACACAAACAATTGTTGCCTCTTACCAGCATGCTGTATCCTCTAATATACATTTAGAAGGGTTAAAATGTTACTAGAAGGACAGGAAAAGAACAGGCATACTTTGGGCCCACATAGGTCCAACAGTTTCGCATAAATTACTCTCTCCATTTCTACGAAATTTTGCTGTACATATTTAGCATTATAGGGTATTGATATCTTTACTCATAATGGTAATGTTTATTTTTTATGTCTTCGATGGTGACAGTAAAAGTACCTGGCAAATTGTTTACAATTAATTACAGAGTAGTTCGATTAAATTTCATTTTCCTGTGATTCCGTAAGCTAAGCCCTCAAGTAATACTGCAGATTTCACATTCACATTCAAATTTAGAATGTGTTGCATTGTGAATCATATAATAGAGTGTCATTTAGCTAACAACATTGTTTCCTAAAAGGGACCATTTAGTATCTCTTACATAACATCTACTTCATTTAAAATACGCAGCCTCAGCTCCAATTAAATTAAACATACTAACTAATAATAAGATGATGAAGTGGGGTGAGTGTTTGGTACTTCTTACGTAAAATTCAACTATCTTTATCCTCTTATATTCCGGTAAATAACCGGTTACCTTTCTTTAAAATGAAACTACAGAAAATGGTACAGATATTGGGCGTGTAGCTTCATCTAATAAAGTTTGATACGATACGAATATAATTGCGGTTTAGAGATTAAGGAAAGGTAATTGGTTTGAGGTAAGTAGATTAGTGGCTAGAATACCTTCCCGAAAAGTGAGAGACCTGTGTTCGAGTCCCAATCATGTCGATATTTGTTCTTCATGATCTTCTTGGGATAAATATGTTTGTTTACAAAACATATTTCCAATTCGATAAGCATTTATACCCCGAAAGCCACCTTTTAGCGGAAAATAGCACGTGCATTAATTAAAGAAATATATGTGTAATATGTCTTCATAGACTCGTGGTCGTCCACCAAAAAGATTTTCATACTAATTGTCGATTAATTGAGAACATTTAGCATTGTGATATCTTAAAATCAAGGCTAATTTTAGTTTTCTAATTGAAACAAAGGAAAAGTAAATAACAGTTGGCTGTGTAGCTTACTTCCCTCTCCCCACTTATCATCAATAATAGTGAGGCCGAAATAGAAAATGTTCGTATTTATCGAGGAAAACCCATTGAGAATTTACTGAGTTAAAAGGTAAACCATTCAAAGCGGCTTCGCCGTAATTGATTGGAGACTCGGGAAAGCACATTAAAACACGTGCGCTCGATGAAATTCAAATTAAGACAGCGGTTCTGCAGCAGTTACCTTCGCATGGTCCATTACATTTCCGTGGTTGGAAGCCACAGCAAAATCGTGGCGGTTATTACTTTGATGACCGTGGTGTCAATTCGGCGGAAGTTCAAGCAAAATCGAGTTCTGAAAGGTTCCCATGAATCCCAAACGAAGTGTATTAATTTCGAGTTTTCAATGCAGTTGTCCAGAATTAAGCCTGGGTAACATCCATATTCATTAAAGTGTAATGCCTGGGACACTATCGCGTCTCCGTAATAACATGAATTTCGCAAACGAATCCGGACACGACATTTCGAAAACGTATTCAAGCTGCCGATAGATAGAAGTTTAGAAGTCAGAAAAGTTAGTTCTATGACTCGTGCAAATTATATGCAAGGATAATAGTGAAAAGTGACAAATTTAGAAAAAAAAACAAGTGAATGAAAAATATTGAAAGATTACAATATATTTTACCAGTCGCGGTGGCGGAGTGGTTGATGTGCTACCGATCCAAGCCCAGGTCTCGGGTTCGAGTCCCGGCTAGTCGGAATTTTCTATTTAGGGAATAGTTAAGTGTGTTCCTCTATTCTTATTGTTCACAGCTTTTCTCTATCAGTCCGATATGTTGATATTTGTAGGAAAATGAATTTTCAAATGGGAAGTCAATCCATTTGAGGATATACTAAATACAGAATGCATCACTGCCTCTCCCCGCTTTCACCACCTCCATTTTTCTTGCTTTCTTTTAGTAGAACACGGCTGAAGAATTATGGTAAATATAATAATCCCAAGGAACCAAACACCATAAAACCATCAAAAAGTATATATGTGTAAATAGTAATTGCTATTAAAATGGACGTAAATTGGATATTAATTTTGTCGTTATTATTAACTAATAGTCCGGTGGTATCTTAACTAAGATATTATGTTTTCATAAAATCCACTGTTTCGGCATCGACTTTGTGGTAGCTCTTCATGATGAAAGAAGAAATGAAAATCTTAAATCTTGTGGTAACGTGTACAAGTCTGTTTTTATTTCTTCTTTCATTATGTTTTCACTAAAGGGGCAATACAAATTTATGGACAGAAACATTTTTCCTTTAAATTGCATCCCTTATTATCATACAAGGTTTTGCAAATGTGGAACAAAAATAATAACTGAATTATCTGAAATATGAGTAGCATATGACACAGAATAGGCAAATAATTTGACCTAGAAAGTCTTCCGGCAAGTTCCATATATATAGGGCAATTAAAACGCGATTCTCTTAGGAGTAAATCTCCTTTTTGGAGATGGCATTCCTTTATTCAGGATCTCCAATTCCTCTGCAAGAAAGATCAAATAGGTGCCCGCGTGCCCAATTGGAAAATTTTGGCTTCAAAAGTATAATTCATCTTCCGGTATTTTAGAGAAAAGAAAATATGGAAACGGGGAATGTTACAAAAAATATTTAATATTCTCAGCGTAGCTCTTCAGCCAGTTACTTATTTCAGTCATGGGAGTTACTTTTAAAATTAAAATGCATTATATTGCCAATAATGAAACATAATTTGGCTTTTCTTTAGCGCAGATTGCACATTTCCAAGAAATACAATGATGAACTGATGTGAAAAATTTTTCTTGGGGGATTTTTTATTGTGGGGATCCCTTACGGTAGTTGGTGCTACTATGTAGCGCGCCACTAGTATTGCTCACAAAACCATTCCCGAAATGGTATGGTACAATTATACAGAATTATATTCTGATATTTGTTGCATACGGATATGTATATATACTATAACGTTTATAATTTCGCTATCCTTTATGTAATCTATATCTCTTTTTCTTTCGACTTCAACTTTCGCAGGCTTTTCACGCCCCCTTTTTCTTTGATTTTTTATTGCAGTGGTAACATTTTTTCTGTGATAAAAGAAATGTGCTTATTCTCCACAAATGCAATTCTATCTTTCATTCTTTTATTTCTATTTACACTGAGCTTCTTAACGTCTGTTTTATTTATATTTTAATTTAAAATATCATAGAATTATGTATCCATATTTGTACAAAATTCTCATCTATAAGGGGTACTTCAAAAACTATCAAACCAAATTCTGTCCGATGCTATCCGAATTCGCTATCTAAGATACCATCGCATCATATTTTAACGGACGTGTTGTTACGGTCCCTGATGATGTTATCTTAGATAGCGAATCGTACAGAATTTTGTTTGACGGCTATTGTGCTACTTATAGATTTAACTCAACCATCATTGGGATCTTTTATTCTTCTGGTAAAAAATTCTGACAAGGGTTGAATGGAATATGGGACCCTCTAGTCCTAATTTCGCCCAATAAAGACATTTGTATTGAGGTTGTTTTGCAGTTGGTTTTATGGAAGAATCTGATCCACAAAGAGAGCCGCGCGATGGATGTAAAAACCAGCCACAAAGTGGAATTTGAACAATAAAGTATTAAGTGTAGGAGAACCACATGAATCTTGACCTTACGTGAGACATTTCATACGCGTCACTTGATGTTATTCTAAAATTCGTACGGAAGGAAGTTAAAAACGTCCCCATCCACAAACTAGTCGCCAACGACTCCCTCGTCGGTACCGGAATTTTATTCCCCACATACAGATCGCTGCATAATTAGGGAAATGAAATGCCCAGGGATAGGTTTGGAGACACGGGATCGGATGGCTTGCGGTAAGCGATACGGGAGGGCGCTGCATCAGCTAAATGCCGCTTCACATCCACCCACGCCTCTCTGTTCACCGCCACTAATGAAAAGCTAGCGTCCCCTTGTTATGTCTTCTGAATGACGGCGCTCCGAATCCCACAGACACAGACGCCACCTGTTTAGGCATAATTATGCATCGGAACGATATTTCTGGGAGCTCTTTATGCCACCCAATGCTCGCACATATCCCTTCCTCTCCCCCTCACGTCTATCAATTCAAGTTTAATTAAGCACCCGTACACGGTGAATGAGAGAGAGACGAGAAACAGGCGAAAGGGAAAAAAACAGCGGAGCGGTTGAGAATGTAGCGGTGAGGTTTGAAATCAAATAAACCAAAACCTATTTAAAGGGATGTACTGATCCAGAGGATGTTATCGGTAAATACCTTCACCCAGGGAAGGTTGAAAATGGAGGTGGGACATCTTGATTAGAAAATATAGGAAGATATTGAGTAAACTCCCATGAAAGGAGGAACAGTGATTTAGAATGTCATAACTACGGTTTCTAATTAAATAAACATGCTGATAATATCATGATTAACGATACATTTGTCGTCAAAACTCGAGACAACTTGCACAATCATTATTGTCAAACAAAAATTTAAATATTTATGGACGACAAAAGTAGTTATACGATGGCTGAATACGTGTCAAATTGTTAAGGTTCAGGTGTGTTGGTATCCAGGAGGCTCGAAACCAAAACAAAAATGGAATATCAAGTATTACCCGGGAAGAAAATGGAGAGAAAATACAAGCAAAATGGACAAAAATAGCCTTCTGATTATTTAAAATTCTAGGTGCTTACGGAGATACGATGTTTTCATAAATATTTACAAGAAAATAGCATCCAAATTGGCGGTACAATAGAAAAATTAAAATAAGATAGGTAAAATAAATGAAATAATCTTGATCTGTTACAATGCCAAAGTGCTGATGATAAATTAGCTCAATGTCTCTACAATTTTCCGGTAAATAAATTTTCGATGAATTTGATATGCAATAGACTGCTTGAAAGGTAAATCAAACAATAGATATGTAGGAGGGTCTTCATTGCGGACAAAATAAATAATAAAAAAATAGTAGACAAAGATTGGCCATGGATCGTGGGACAAATCATGGTTCAGTAGCCTATTTTGTTTGCTATCAATACATACTAAATCACAGAAATACATAAAAATCACGGTCCAGTGATATCATAGTTTATTGTGTGTAAAATGCTTTGGAATTTGGGTCAATTTTAGTTTATTAGCATCTATTTACTCGAAGGCAATGATGAAGATCCAAACTAAGGCGAAGTGTCACCTGGACAACCTCAGACAGACGTGAGTTGTCCTAGAAGACGAATAATTCAAACTCCTAAAAAGTAAAACAATAGCGATAAAATTCAGTCAAAGAACAAAATCTGATGTTTCGACAGCCAGACAGACATCATCAGCGGTGAACCAGAAGTGACGAAGGGTCAGGGAAGGGAATTCGTGAGGCTGAATTTCTTTTACTTCTGATGGATATGGTTGAACCACATAAATTCTAAAATGAAAAAGGAAAAATAATATCTTGCGAAAGATACGTACATACAAATTTCGAAGACATAAGTCAAAGCTCTTACAACATGAAATTGAATGCATCGATATTAGGATAGGAGTAAGGGTTAGGAGAAAGTGGTATACACCAACCATTTTGTCCAAATTTTTTCATTCCGGAAAATAATAACGAAATTCTAAGATGTTCACTTCTCTTCAGAGGTTAATTAAACTTCAGAGGAGAACCAGAAAATCACACCAACTTGGAAAGTCGAACCAACTCATTAACTTGGTTGTCGAAACATCAGATAATGTTCTTTGACTGAGCTTAGTCCCTATTGCTTTACGGTTTAGGAGTTTTAATTACTCTTCTCTTAGGACAACGCTTTTCTATCTTTTGTTGGTTTCGTCCTGGGGACATTTTGCATAAATAGATACATCAATAGAAAAAAAAAAAAACTGCGCATCTACCCCTCAATTCTATATCTTCCAGCACATACAACAAGAACTTTCCGTGAATCCTTCGTAGTCTACCCCACGATTACTTGGAATTCCTAAACAGACCAACTAAAAACCAGTACGTCACTTGAAGGTAAATTTGTACAATGACTTGTATTTTTCCTCCTTCCCCGTTTTCCCTCACCCCTTCCTTCACATATTTTATATTTTATGTTCGGGCATGAATTTTTATCTGATGATGACTATGTATGTACTATTTGAAACCGGTCGTGTTGGTGAAATTTATTGTGGAATTTTTACGAAGTGTTTTTCATTCCCACCTGATGAAACTTCACATAGTAACGGCTTCAACCATTTATCGTAAATTTAACTCTTTTTGCGAAAGGAATTTTATGCACGAAAAAACACGTAGGTGCAAATGAAGAACGCTTTAGCTTAAGAGTAAATTATTCTTGAATATAAAGATGTTGAAGAGAATGAAGTATCAATAATCTGCGTTTCAAGATTCATCCTAGACATAGCTAATTCGTGAAGCCTGCTATCAAAGGAGTTTAAACCCTAAGCTGTCCATTCACATATCTTAGCTATTTCGATCACTGACTACATTTACAGGCAAAAAATGTAAAATTTCATTAATTCGTATATCATTATCGCCAAAAAAGTCGAATCGAGAAAGCTTCAGGGCAGACGGATGAGGAAGATGTGTGAAACACGCTGGAAACGTACAACAAAAATAAAAGAGAAACACTAAGGCGATAGGAGTCTTGAGGGAGAGAAGTATGTGGGAGGGACACCTAAGGCAAGAGATTGCGAGTGGGGCGAAAGAGGCCAAAGAAACAGTTGGAATTAAATGGAGGAGAAGTGGGGCCGGTGTCCGGGGCTAAGGTGATGGGATATCTTTTCGAGTAGTTAAGTTTGGCCAATTGAGTGGGTGGTAGGGAAGGGGTAAAAGGAAGGCTTTTGATTGTCTGAGGGATGCGAGGGCGGCATTGGGGTGTGGTCGAGGAAGGAAAGCTGGTCCGACAATAGAGAAAGGATTTGCGAGGGCATATGTGGGTTGAAAAGTTCGCGAGTAAAAGATGCCTCAGTCGCTTTGCTCCGTTCCTTTCCATTAAAATGAAAAAATGTTGGAGCGCCGTTTATGGCACAACCTGTTTCCCAGAGATAACGATGCCACAGGGACACATTCGACGGTAAGGTGAAGGACCGAGGTGTGGTAAAGCACTTCAGAGGGAAATGATGGGACTGTACATATAAAGAAAAGAGCAGGTATGAATAATAGTACCGAGATCATATCAGTGCTAGACAGAATGAGACCTCGATCCGGAGATGATTACTGCCGTGGATTCAGTGAATTTTGACTGTTTTCGCGAAGTTATTGATAGCACGGATCAATTTGATACTGAGAAAAAGAGTATCTTTGTGCAGAGCAACCGGGTCATTGAATTGGTTACTTTCACGAAATATGTTCGGAGGGAGTGCAATATGAAGCTAAGTAGAAGAGTTACCAGTTACCAGTTACTACGAAAACCAGTTATATCTGTTAGAAATTGGCTTATGAAGAAATGTGACTCAAACATAATAATTTGAATTTTATTTCTACAATAAAATGAGCTTAAGAGTAAATTTTTGGTACATTCATGTATTTCATACTTTCTGCTAAAGTATTTCTTGAAAATAATTGATATCTGGAGCCCTTAAAGATTCCTTTCTCGTTATCAGAAGCTACACATTTTATTTTCTGGATTTTGCTTGCACAAAACTCTATTTTATCGCCTTTATATACCGTAAATTTTATTATTGTTATACTCTCTATTATTTTATTGCTATGTATATTTAAACATGCATTCAACTTGTAGTTATCTTTTTCAGCATTTTGTTTCCATCCTAGAATACAATCAAATTTAACTGCTCCTAGAATTTGAAGCTGATTAGCATTCCTTGCAACTCATCGTAGTTCCTTAACGTGAGAAAAATACAAATACGTACCTGAAGTATTCATAGTTGGAGGCATACTGTTGTCTTAAGACATTATATACATTTTTTTCGTCCTATTTAGTTCAAAACATAACTCTATAAATTATAGTACATCTGATAATTACTACTATGTACTTTTCCATCTCAATGCTTAAACTTTCGCATTATGCTAAGGAAAAGGTACCCATAGGTTTAAAAAGACGTGGGTATAGTGAAAAAGATAAATAAAATTTAAACAAATAATAAATTATGATATGAAACTTTAAGGTCATAAGACAAAATTGGATTAGCAACAGAAATTGAATTCCTAATTACGTTTGAGAGCGTTTTTTGGGAGTAAAAGTACAAATTATCCTGCACAAACACCAATATTGAAATCCGTATAGATAAAAGCGACTAATTTTTTTGTAGATAAGCTAACTGTACTTAAACTATGCTTTACCTGAGTTATAACTACATTTATACTATATTCTAAGGGCATTTGAACTATTCCAAATGTATTCTAGCTATATTCTAACTATATACTAACTACTACATATTCTAACTATATTTTAACTATATTCTAGCAATATTTTAACTGCATTCTAAACGTATTATAACTATATTCTAACTAATTTATCCTTTCAGCTAAAATTAAAGCAAAGAGCAAAATAAAGATCTACTGTAATCTTAAAATAATGGGGTATGAAGATGGGTATACAAGTAGCATTGCGTGGAGTATACAAGTACGAGTAAAAACGGCCTTTATTTTCCTCGTAGTGTATCAGAAACGTAAATTCAAACGAAAAAAAATTTAATGGGATACGGAAGACATGAGAAAGAGCTCTCTATCGAGAACGGGAGCGAAGAGGTTCCGCAGCCACTCTGCCTGCTTCCGACATCGAGAGTATTACGGATTCCTCACGGAAGTAGGAAAACAGTTGCATACGCGACAGTCGAACGATGCCATCCAAACCTCTAAAATGTTAAAAATAGGAAAATAAATAGGACACAAGCCTCTGAAATAATCTACTCTTACTCCAAATGCTTTCATATGAGCGACTGATTCCTTGTAAATCCTATAAGTTGATTCTTAAGTCATAAACCTGACAACGATTACGTTCTAAGTGGTGTCCGTATGCATGAAATAAAAACACTCTTTCCGTTCTTTTATATGAGGATAGGAAAAAGAGGTAAACTTACGTAGTGACTGATTTTCTTAACGTCGAAATGCGAGTTTCTAGTAGCAACAAACTTAGGCCATCCATAAATAAACAACATTTATTTGAGATGAGCAATTTTGTTAAAATGTATCTGTTGTAAGGGACTTCTTAGAGGAAATAAGAAAGAAGACGACGGAATGATAGCGAAGACTAGAAAACTAAATTGGGTGCACAGTAGGTTAGCAATTCTGCTGAGGACAGTAGCGGAATGAGCTTTAGAGGTTAGAAATTTTATTCTTATACCTATATTTGGCTGGGAGTGACAGATAATGGTAATTACTTATGATACGAAGATGGCTGCTGAAACGCATCTGAAACGTTGTCCAGCGGAAACAAAAGACGTGGAAGAGAACCCGAAAGACATCGATACATTAAAAAACGCCACGGCAACCTGCAATCCTAAATTTAGTTTAGGAGTTAATAGAGGATAAAACAGCCGGGAACAGGACGTTCTATAGCGCTGCAGCCAACTAATCTAAATATTGTTAAATATAGGTTAATATGTTTTACAGTACATTTGTTTGTTTAAAATAAAAAAATATTTTAATGTAATAATGTAAGCAAACATTAATTGTACTACCTATTCTACCTCACGAAAAAATTCCGCTTGAACCAAAATCATATTTAGCTTAATTATACCTTCCCGAAATATTCTCAATTTCAACTAACATTCCCAACTCTCTAGATCACAATTATGGCACCACATGCTTTTATAATGTTATCGTTAAACCTTTTGTAAGGCAACCTCTGGTAGTAAAAATCAGAAAGAATACAGGATTATGTTACAGCATATTTAACTAATGAAGTGTTTCATTTACTCTCTTACTACATAATTATGTTCCAAGTTCAGATTTATGTCGAAAATTAAAACAAATAAAGTGTGATAATTATTTAATAACATATCTACTGCCTCATATATGCTGTTTCCGGCGCTGTTACAGTCGAATTTCTGGCTTCAGTGCGAATTATAATCTTTCCCCGTCCAACCTCAAGTATTTCTTTGACAATGCGTATCACTTTATTATCCATGTTATCTGAAATCTCCTTCGGCAATGCTCTCTAGAAGTAATAATTGTGCTATATGAAGAAGAGGTGGGAAATAAATAAAATAATTCCCCATAACAGTGTAAGGACATCAGTGGTGTAAGTTGAAGTAGAAGAAATAAAGGAAGATTTTAAGAAGCGAAAATGAAATTAATAATAATCGAAGCAGCGTGTTTTGTAAAACCGAGAAATTATGGAATTTTCAAATGCTACGTTGTGCGTAATTGATCCTACTCGAGGTTAACAAATTACTGATCACTCAAGGCACAATCTAAACGTATATCTTCATTGTTTATTGAACCCGATTAAATCGGTAAACTTCCGTTTTTCTACATTCAATTTTTACTCCTTCCAAAATAAACACCAGCAGGTTCTCCGTTAATTTTCCTTGGTTCTTCGAAGCAGTTTCAGTCATTGGATGAACTTGTAATCCGTAAAAGAAGCAATAGCTATAGCTATGTCAGAGACAGATTAATTGACCCAGATCTATTTATTCCCGGTTCGTGAAAATGTGCGTTAAGTTAAAGAAAAACTTATTGATATGTCCATAAAATTTCGGAAATAATTCTATTCGAAAAAGCCATAAAATTCTATCTGAAGAATTATGAGTGAGTAAAAGCTTCTTTTAGCTTAGAGAAAAGGAAATGAACATAGTTTGCATTGATTCATACTTTTAAAAGATCGCTACACGGGAGTCCATCAGTGGGAATAGTAATGTCTCTATAATGCCGCACCGAAACGATGGGTTTGAAGGAAAAAACATGGAAAGAAATTGTTTTAGACGCGCGTGGGCTTATATAATTTGATAACTTGATAAGCAGGAGACTAATTTCCGCCTTGCCATTGTCAGCTGCTAATGGGAGGTATCCTCTAAGTAAGGATTTCTTACATTTCTTCGATAATTTTATCAACAAACTAGATTTCATTCTCACCATATCTTCTTCGGTGAATCCATATTTTTGGTAAAACAATCATAATTTTAAGACCAATCATTCGTTCAAAATATTTCGACTGACTTATCTCTGTAAATTTAACTAAAGCATCGATCAATTTAGATAAACTCTCTATGAAGAAAACAACGTAATTAAACATTAAAAATCTGCTATGAATTTATATTTTTAATAAATCCGAAAAAGAAGTAGATAATTTTGCCAACCATCAGTTGAATGTTATAGCTGGTGAAGTTCATTTTTCCTTTATTGGAGAAGCGGTCCAAAAGAATTCATTCACGCATCTTTTCTATGTCTATAGTTTTTAACTGTAAAACTTATGCAGGGGAATTCCAGAGTCATGAGAGTCATGAAATAGTTCATGAAATTCGTTACCAAATCGCAATATTTCGCGAATATTATATTTTTATGAAAATTTAAATGAAATTATTTGAAATCACAATCACCCGCCTAAATCCAATTCCAAAAAAATTTATGAAAGCCTTCTCGCAAAAGGAAAATCCAGGCCAAAAGGGAAAGAGGGAAATTGCCATGGATTTTTTTTACGTCAATTGACACAGAACCTTGTTTTTCAAAGAATAGTGAGGAAAGAGCGATTCTTCTGCAAGAATTTGGCTACGGAAGCTTAAAAGAAAGTTGGTGAGATGGTAGAGATAGAAAATGATTCATAGGAGAGGAATAATTTATATCTCTAAGATGGAAAATATCGTATGGCAGTAGCCTATTATAGAGTTCGATGTTTTCATATCCCCTAACAAGGAGTTCGCGGGATGTTTGAGTCAATGTAAACGAAAATCGCTCTCGGTTAGGACTCTCCCCACTTTTCTTGAGAAAATTGAAGCTCCTGAATGTTTGTGTATGATTAACTCATTGAAACGTATTTTACTCCGTCGTTCACTGGGCTACTTGTTCTTTCCCATCAAAAAAATTAAATAAATAATCTATCCCTAATGTATTTACTACGAAAAAAAATTCCGGCGGAGTGGTTAGCGTCTTAGCGCGTTATCGCACGATCCCGGGTTCGAATCCCGGCTAATCGGATTTTTCCGGTTAGGGAATGGTCGTGTGTATGCGTCTTATGTTATATAGTTCACTGTAAAATGGCATGTATGCTGTATGTGTATGCTGTATGTGTAAGCTCTATGCGGATGCTGTATATGTACTGAAATAAATAAATAAATCTCTCTCCTTTTCAAATTAATCTTTCAAACAGCAATTAATATGCATTTGAGGTTAAATGGAATAGGAGGAAGAGATGACAAAAACCTAAATAAATAGTACATCTATCAATATATTCAAATGTTGAACTTGGACCACTCCTATTAGGTGCTACGAATAGGAAGTAATTAATTTCAGAGATATCTTTCTCGCAGATGAATACTTATTCCCAGAAAAGATTAATAACCTCTGACTGAATAGAAGAAGTTAATTTGAATTGGGTTATCTACGAGACTTTATTTGGATATCCGACTAATCTAAGCTTGCCGTTGTGCACGTTGAGAAAGGAATGTTTCGAATAGGGAATTAAACTCGCTCTGCAGTCGGAAAGGATACATGCCCTCAATAGCCTCAGGGTACTCGGCCTACAATAACCAAGCATATTCCCCCTTTCAAGAGAGAGAGGCCGTGGGCGGGTAAGCAGCCGAATTAGCTAGACTGAAGTCCCCATTAGACGGGCCCATCGGACGTACGAACAGCGAGAGGTGAAAATAACTGGATATCCCGCGGGAAGAAAACAAGTGTTCCTGCCTGATAAGATCAGGCCATAGAAAGGGAAAAGGAAATTGTATTCATGGAGGTAAATACGAGACTGAGAGAGGTGAGGCAGCGACAAAGCTTCTAAGTAGGTTCTATGAATAGACGAATAAAAGAGCTAAGAATATAACTGCTAGGTGTGAATAAACGAAAAAAATAAGAAAACCTATTTTTGCGTGAGAGTCGCTAAAGTCTCCATAGTGATGGTACTAAAATGATGAAATTACTGTGTAACTAGATGGTGAATGATGAAATTAACATCAGCGAAATATTAGATAAACGTTCTTAAATTTAATGTAAACTGGTAAACGTTATTTGTAATAACTTGAACCGAAGCAAATTAAGGAAGAAGGATTGAATTGCAAGAAGTAAGGCAGATTAATAGATTAATGAAAGACTTTTAGTTTATTAAGGGGCTTTTAGTTTATTAAGGGGCTTTTAGTTTATAAATAATCGACAGAAAACGTAAAAACGCTACCGTGGACTGTAATAGAAGAAAAAATATAAAAGAATAGCATAAATAATTATTTAAAAAAATATGATAAGATAAATGTTCAAACTCAATAAAAATAGATGGAATATGATACAGCTGAAAATGTGAACAAAAATCAATGAATATTGAACATTTTCAAACTTCAATCCGTACCGAAAGTTCTTAGGAAGCAACTTTAATTAAAATAAAATGTATACCTATTAATTCAGTAGTAGTATACAAACAACTTTTCGCAGCATATAACTGCATCATCCAAAAGAGTAAGTGATTTCATTGACTAAGAGATTGTTTACACTATCCAATTGCAGCGAAAAATTTCACAGTTAACTACGGATAGCACGAATCAGAGTATTGAGAACAAAAAATACTAACAGGGATAAACAAGCTGGGTCTCTCTGTCATGTACAATGCAACTGGTTTAACACCTATCTTGTGAATCAGTCTACACAAAATTGTACTTTTGCCATAAGTCGATCCATTTAAGAAAAATGAGCCTCAAATTCAAAATTACGTATAAAAATCTGAATCCAATATTGAGGGTGGATCGTAAGAAGAGGACGTCAAAAATTCTTACCATTTCCCATCTTAATTAATTTTAATATCTAAAGACTTTGCGATCACTATTAATAATTTGTTGTTTAGAGTAAGTTTAGCTTAGCAACATATTTGAACGTAACAATTTATATAACTTCTAAATCATTTCTTAATACATAATGAAAGTTCACATCGCATAATTTCTGCAGTATTGGAATCAGCTGTGATTTTGCGTTCTTATTGATCTGATTCCTTTCCGATTCAGTGTCTCTATATTCACAACTTAGACTCCACTAATTATCCTTATGGAGCTCATCGTGTAGATTTTAGATCAAAATGTCCAAGAAAATCACGTTCCCTATAAAACATCGTCTCTCACTCTAATTTACATCAAAAGTGAAAATTTGATGAAAATATTCTCCATTGCTTTACCAAGCGATCAAATTCGTTTCACTAATAATTTAGATCTCGGACACCATAATTGAAAATATCCAGTCAGATAATTACTAACGAGGAAAGGTTTCCCTTTCACCCATCACCTACTTATTTTCATGGAGGGTTTTACTCTTTTCGAGTTCAAAGGGCATGCATTTTAAAGTTTCTTCTTTATTAATGGAAATTGAAAAAAATCAAACTGAAATACAGAACGTTTAATGATGCGAAATTTATACGAGATACGATTCCCATCCTAAGAACAACCGGAAGATCTTCCGTAAAGAAAAAGTTACGGAAGAGAAAATCTTTGAGTACTCGTCAAATATTTTCCTTCACTGTATGTTTTGGAAGGTATGATACGTTATTATTATGTCCGCGCTGAGAACGATGCGGTAAACAGAAAAGCAGTAAGCAACTCGTAAGTAGTAAAAACTGCTAAAATTTGCGTGATATACTAGTAGTAATTTTAATGGTGCCTCGACAGCTAAGGCCATTTGAAAAGACCGTTTTTAATTCATTAATTTGTTAGAAAATAATAATTTTCAATAAAATGGATGGAATTGAAACTCATGATCCAATCATTCCTTCAACAGTTAGAAAAACAATCGTGAACTCTGGGTGTTTTAATATTTAAAACGTGATTATCCGCAACGCACTCTTACACATTTTTTGACGTGCCCTTTTTCCGAGGTTCATCGTTTTGAATCAGTACTTTCATATGATATTATTGTTTAATAAGCAAATAATTAGGATTCAAAAGCATACATCACTTTAATTTATCTTTTAAGTATGAAAAACTAAACTAACTAACTATATTTCTGAACTTCTCATAATGTGATAGATGATAATGATATTAACAAATTGATAGTCGCATAATTAATGTGTACATTTCTCGGATGGAAGTTATCATGCATTACTTGGTTGCCTAATTGGCTGGTTATTGAAATAAGCAGAATTTAGCAGCCTTTCGCGGAAAAACGAAAAGGAAAAAAAAAAAACATCTTCACCTTCTATATCAAAATCACGCAGTACCAACAATATCGTGTTAGCACTAGTAAATATGTTTCGCTGTAAACATGGAATCATTTTTTTTCTTTTCTTTAACTTATGCAGGTAAAATTTTGGGAAATTTATTAACGAACGTTATTCATGCTACTATGTGGTGAACAAACTAGATGTAATGCTAAGAGTGGTGATGTCATTTACCATTGGCCGATGTCCTGCTTTCCAACGTTGGAAGTGACCTCAGAGTTGTTGAATAACCGACCTCGAAGTTCATATTGATTGCTCCGTGGTTCTTAATCATGGGCAAACGAGCTTCCACTCCTGCTCTCTTGTTGAAGATCCTTGTAAGAGGTGGAAATTGATGCTGTGAGGGTCACAAAATGTAAATCCATCTCACGGAACCGCACATATAGTTACGCTTTAGAAACGAGATTTTAGCTCAGGAAACAACGAGCCCCTACATTTCACAGGTTAGGTGTCTAAAGTAGAGCGTGCGTCGTTCAATGGCTTCTCCTAAAACATTCCTAGCAGCAACATCTTTAAATCCACTGAAAGCACTTAGTGAACCTGTTATTTTTCAAATTTTACACGAGCTACCTAGAAATTGAGCGTAACCGATTGACGACGTTTCGCCAAACGCCGAGTTCTTCTGTCATGCATCACAAACACTACACTCCAAGAACTGAAGTGGAAAGTATTCAGAGGTCGCTCGGAAATTTCTTGGAACGCGATTTCCATTCATTGATCTATTCGTAGGAATTCCGTTTGCTTTTTTGTGTAAATGAAATTCAAAGAAGCTCAACAGGTTTTGTTAGAATTCTAATTGAGGCAGTCGCTAATACAAGCCTCGAAAATGGATTTACAATAGGAAGGTTAAGGTCGTGGAGGAAAAACTAATTCAAGCAAAAGTCTGCCCAGTGTGTTGTCTTCCGATGTATTTCGATAGTAAATGTGAGCCAAAGAAAACTCTCTTTAAAAGGAAATGTACAGAATATTAATTTAATTTTTTGCATCCATTTAGTATTTTACTTGCTTTATCTAAAAGGAAAATCTTAAGTTGGATCCATGACATGAGATGTGAATACATCTTCCTGATTTTGCAGGGTGGCTTTTGATGAATTTTATCACATTTTTAAGTTCTACGAATTTCTCCTAGTTTTTTTCTTATCATTATCAACTGTCACTCGCGTTTCACTTAATGCCACCTTGTTTCAATTAATGGCTATGAATTATTCCTCTTCTCACTCTCACCAATCTCAGAAATTAACAAAGTATATCAGATTGCAATAATTAAACATATTATGATTCACTCCTTAACAAGAAAAAATGGTAATCCAAATTGCTATCTGCTTTCCCAACTTATGTTGCATCATCGAACACAATCGGCATATTAAAAGCATTGATGGAAGCAGAATCAAATAAAGTTAAAATACGAATAATATGTTTAAAATATACCCCTACATAGCATCGATCTGATAAATTAATAATTTATAAACATATATTCTTGAAATAAACATAAATAAACATATTTTTTTGAAATTGGTATATTACCCTTTTCATATTTTTTCTAAGAAATGTTTTAGTACCCACGAATTAAATGAATAATGTAGATGAGAAAATTTAGATAAATTCAGTGTTTTACAAAATGTACCTAGTTGAAATTTGAGTCAAACGAAAATGCCCCAAGATTGTTCTGAAAATGTAACCACGGAACGGAAACGTGAATACGGTTATTAACGATATAAAATTGGTACAATTCCTTTAATTTCCTTGGCAACTGAACGTGAAGCATTAATACTGAATGAACTATTATATTGTTGATTTATCATCAACATTATTGATTTCTATCAATTTATTTCTATCTCTTTTTTTTTGTTGTTCAGAAGTATTGTTGGACACAATGGGTGCTGTGGAGTTTTGTGTATGTATTAGAAGTGTGCAGATGTTTTTTCTTTTTCTTTTTCCTTTTACGTATTTTCGACGTTGCCATCGCACAGTTTTCCACTTGTAACGTGTATTCGTTATAGTAATAATTATATTATCTCGCCCGTAGCATACCTTTACTCCTTGACGCCATCGAAAACAGAAAACTTGTTTTTTCACAACTGTTAACAAACAGATGTGTTATGATTTGATTATGAATTTGACTAATCTCTGCTGATAGGTTTACGATTAGGTGGCAATGTGTGCGCTTATGGGAACTCACTCATGGGGAACAGTTTTGGAATATTAGTTAAAACGAAAGTTATCCGCATTAAAACATCCGGCTCTTGCGGTTATCAAAGAAAACCTTGGTATTGAATGGGGAAAGATTATTTGGACAGAAAATTTGATTTCACTCAGATCAAACGATCCTTGATCAGATTCTCAGAGTTTGTACGAGGATGTTTACTAAAGTTGTCAATCCAATGCTAATCAAATAAAGATATATTTGTGTAAAATCTGATATTAATCAATGTAATACATTAGAGTGAGTAAAGGTACTTCCCATCTCGCTAAAGGGTGGTATTCCCACGTCTCAGAATATTTCTTTTTGAATCATTTGTTTCCCTATTTGACTTCCCTTAACTACTGAGCAAAATGCCCAGTACACGTATGCTCTCTAATTACATTTTATTAACCTCTGCTTCACGTTCCATGCATCGGTTGTCTCCTGCTCTTCTTAATGCCGAAAGTTGCCTCTGGGAGAGGTTAAGCTTCCATTAGGTGCCCTCGGTGGCCCGATAACCCTTAGTTCTGCTTTTACTGCAACCTTTGTTCAGCCTTCACTTTCCTGAAATGGAAAGTTACATACTGAAATTCTGAAGCAGAATGTGATTTAGGAACTCAAGGAGTGAACGCAGGGGTTAGACGGCATCTCAAGGAGAATATACCATAGTGAAAGTGAAACTGAGTTTTGCCGAAAGTTTAGGGCCGATGTTACATTGTATCTCCAAATTTCTGCAGTTAGTATAGAAGTTAATATATAGCAATGTACATATGTAGTTAATGTATTACAGTGGACGTGTGACAGAAAATATAACATTGAGATAAATTACTTTGTAAATAGTGATATTCTGCTGGTGAGCTCTTTCTAATAAATTCAGGTTTCACTAATCCTAGGTTAGGTATTCCTAACTCCATTATTAACAAAAATAATTGAAACTAAATACGATGATTAATTGACATAGTTTTAATAATTTTTATCCACGTGAATTTTCACATTAAAAATGTATCTGAGTAAGATAAAAGAGAACAATACTTGTTTACAAGCACGACCACGGAGTAACCCAACCCCCGCTGGTGGGAACTCTCCAACGGTTAGTTTTGCACGCAAACAACGGCTATTTGGAGCTTTTATCTTACTCAGATGTCTTACAACAGCCGTGTTCCTTTTCCTTATAGATTAAAAATGTATCTTTTATTTATTAATTCATCGATTGTTATCTCAAGTTGGAAATGCGCCGTCATTTTCCGTTTGGCTCCACTGATTAAATTCTTTAGTGCTCCTCATTTACTAATTTTTCCTCGTTTGTGGTCTCATCTCCGCAATAAAATATTTAGTCCTGATTTCCTAACAATTCTCTCTCACCAAGGTATTAAGTGATTCTTCATCACCTACGTTAGATATTTTTTCACGCTATCATGCCATGAATTGAAATACTCGATAATTTCCTTCAAATCTATGCTGCAATCATGTTAAAATTACGATTTCTAAGCATATAACGGTTCTTTAAAAATTTCCGACTCAAAATTCATTTATATTATGTAAAACAGCTTAAATTATAAACAAAGTTATTAAAGTGGATTTCTTATCCCAAAGTTCCTAACGGTCTTATCTAAGGACTTCTCATATACTCGCATAACAATCATATCCAGGCTAAAGATTATGACAAACATTGGTTAAATAAAATAAATAACCTTATCATATAAATAAATGATAAACATAACTGTTAATCGATAAACTCCACGGCACCTCCAAAGAAGCCGTGAGGCCTCGAAAAACCTGAATGACCTGACCTTTCAACAATCACACGGTATGAATTACTAAACATTGTTACTAGCCCGTTATTTTAATTTTTTATTGATGGTTCATTTATAACACAATTTTGTTTAGTATGTGTGTTGTTAAACATTTTATGAACTGTGTTTATAAAAAAGCAGAGCTATGACAAAAGAAAGGATTTATAGTAAAAATTACTGTTTTATATTGTATGCATGTACATTTTACTTTTTTATTATTTATATTAATTTTGATTTTAATATGTTTTTATTGATTTCTAATGTGCTTGGATTGTGATTTTCATTGTATTGTATTTCAATCAATATGACAGGTTCTAC
The DNA here is from genome assembly GCA_000376725.2 of Ladona fulva. NCBI lineage: Eukaryota > Metazoa > Arthropoda > Insecta > Odonata > Libellulidae > Ladona > Ladona fulva. The sequence goes on along the minus strand of KZ308346.1, from coordinate 189,768 downwards.
AGTAAAAAGAATCCCATGAAAAGAAGAATGATAATTCTCCTTTAACAGTAATACTAAACGATTCTTCATTTCTTGTAGTGCATCCGGTTCCTCAACTAATTCCCGAACTTTTATTTTTGTCCTTAGTTATTCGTTTCAAACTGCCCTTACCATGCATAAATTTACATAGCCTTATGTCATCATACCCGTAAAACCAAAGTCAATGGAGCATTACAGGTCAAAACAGGAGAAGAAGCAGTATGCAAATGAACAGCTAGACTTTGTGGGTTGAAGTTCCCAGAATCTGAAATCAGCAAAGATAAGTTTGAGTAATTAACGAAAGGGATAGCTGTTCAAACCATAGTTAGCACTACTCTTGTGGACTTACAGAGGTAGGGGAGGCAAAGGAAACTTACCAGAGAGACCAAAGTAAGATAAAAATAACTTTTCGTAACTATACATTAAGACTTGAGAAATTTGATCATTCTCCTGTACGAGCATGAGAAATGTACCTATGTATATAAAACTATAACATTTTAGACAGATTAAATTTCTGTTATTGTCTGGGTGATTTTTCAGGATTTTTTTCAGAATGCTTTTAAAATGGAAATGATTAATACGAAAAGACATAGGTGAGATACACGTTTACTGTGTAAACGCGTATCTCACCTATCGTCTCGTAGCAGGGGCTCCTAGATCTCGTCTTTAATGAGGGTGGTTCTACGTTTGATTCCTGGTGCAACAGGACAGCATGTGCGAAATAACTTCAGATTTCGAAACGCTTTTAAGATAATACATCTCGACGAGTTTCGTAATAGAAACCTCTTGGAAGTTACACTAAAAATAGATTAACCTTATTTTTATATGAGACTGTTAATGATTTTAAGATGGAGTACAAGAAATTATAAGATCCTTTATTTAGCAATCATTTTTTAATTATAATTAGCAATTCAGCTGAAATTCACCCAATTTTATACAAACCTAACACATTAAAATTAAATTAACCACCTAGAACGAGTGGATCACATTATCCTTAATATTTTTAGTTTAACGTTACAAATTATAATCATTAACTTTCAACGATAAATATCGTTATTGCTTTTATCCGGATTCATACTCAATCTGCGATCAAATGTGATTGAGTTGTTGAGAGATGGTTCATTATGAAAAGTACTGTCATATTCTCGTACTGTAACATAACTTCAAGGTTTACGGGAAATAGTGGAATAGATCTGTCAATGAGGAATTAATTCGCACGCTCGCTTCACATTATATGGACGTAATTCATGCGCCGCAAAATCTATTGAATTACTTATTTATTACAGTAATTGTTTGTTCCAAGATCTTATTTCCTATGAAACTGGTTAACTGATACCGAATAGGTGATGACAATAACGGTCCCTTCTCATAGGTTGAGTTTAAAAAAGAAAACAAACAAGAAAAGAAATTTTCGACTGAACAATTATTGTTTGGGATACTTAATTGCTACTTTATTTATTTCAACGTTCAATTCCTATATATACCTTTTGATCATGGACCTTAAAACAACTGCTTTGCAAGAGAATTATCGTACACATACAATTTCGAAGTCGGGAAGCACTCTAATGAATATTTAAGTAGTAATTGGCAATCTTACGAGCAGAGAGAAATACCATACTACGCTTCAGCTCCAAACTCTTATCCTTGAAAATTTTACGACACTTTACGACTTGTCAAACTTTGATTGGCAACCATTTCATTAGATCAATATAAGAAATTCAATGATGGTTACATGAGTATTTGAGGGGTCAGAAATCTTATTAAGGTTCCAAATCCTATAAATGTTATTCGCGAAAACATTAAGGAAGCAATGGTACTTGTCATAAAAATGGTAGACAAAAAGAATTTAACGTGCCTCGTTTCCATTTAATGAAATGGAATGAAGGAGCAGTTGACTCCAGAGAGATGGTCAGGATAGAAGAGGACGAAGAAATGGAGGGATGTTAAGGGAGATGGTGAGATGGAGAAGGGGTTACGGAATGCTGGTCGTGGTAGGGGAGCATAAAGGGAGTTGTGGCGAAGGAAAATATAATGGTAGTTTGTCGGGTTGAAAGAGTGTGGGCAGCATTTGGTGTAATGAAGGTAATATCGGGAGGTGCTAAGTGGCGGTCAAAATCCTGCGGGAGATGGCCGGGGGGAAAGGGTTGAACGACATCCGATCCAATTTTCATTTCATATTTCAGCTTCCCTCTTTATCTCCCTTTCCTCCATCTCCTCCTTCCTTTCCCTCTCCTCCTTTCTTTCCCTCTCTTATCTGTGCACTGTTACACCCAACCCAACGACGCAGTACCCACAAAGGGTTAATTTATCATCCTTGAATCGCTCTCTTTTCCTCGTCTTTCTTTTAACCTCCTACAATCCATCCCTTTTCTATGGCTTTCTAAATCTTTCTATCTGTTTCTCACTTTCTACAATATTTTCCGCTTTTGAAATTTCCACCTATTTTGGCCCCGGTAAATTAAATTTATTGGCCCTCATAAATATTAAGTTAATCCCAGGAATTCAGGAATTCATTTAGGAATCCCTAAGCCTGGATTTATCCTCAGCTTCTTTAAAATTGCCCTCTTTAGGATGTGGTAAACAATTTCGGAACAGACATTTTCGAATAACACTCTGATTCGAACATATTTATAGGCAGATTTACGTTGAGGCACTACATTTAGAGAGTTTATCATATACATAGATCCCAAGGCATTGCTGCGCTGTTAAAAGGGAGACTACTATTATCACGTACGTAGATTGCATGAACGTAAAACCACAATTAGTTTCAGCTAAGGTATCACGTGCCACTGCATAAGAAATATAATACAGTAAACTCCCGATTACCTGAGTAAATGATGGGAGAGGATGCAGAAATAAACATACAGCACGGATAATTATAACTTTTATTTTAATTTCTAATAATGTTCATAATTCACCTGAATAAACAATTTATTATTATTTGCTCACGAGGCCATTTATTTTGGATTGTTCCAAGAACTCATTGTGGCCCTAGGAGAAAGAGAAGCGAAATATATGGAAATGACTGGGACTCGAACCCAAGTCTCCCACTTTCCGTGGTATGTATACTAACATCTAATCTATTATTCCAAGTCAATTCTTCCCTTTATGAGATATATAGTGAGCTCGAATATAGTGATATTCGAGAAATAGAAAAGGTGCAACGAAAAGCGATACGTTTCGTGAAGAATTGCTATGATAAATCAGTAAGCGTTACTGAGATGCTCAAGAACGCGGGATGGGAATCATTAGAAAAAAGAAGATTAACACTAAGGATAAATTTATTAAATAAGTTCAGAGAAACCACGTTCTCGGAAGACGTCGCGGACATAATGCGCCCTCCCTGCTATATAGGCCGCTCCGATACAGCGAGGAAAATAAGAGAAATAGATGCGAAAACGAACCGATTCAAGAATTCGTTTTTTCCGCGAACGATACGCGAAAGTAATCGACTAGGTAAATAGAGTCTTGGTGCATGCACCCCCTGCCACACGCCGAAAGGTGGCTAGCAGGGTATACACATAGACATAGACATAGAGCTTGTTTACAGAGCGAGATCGACCTGGGTTCGAGTCCCACTCTTGAAGATATTTTTTGCTTCTGTCTCTCCGTGGATTTTAAGCTACACAAATATACATGGATAGAAATTAAACATCCTTATTCTCTGACTAATTAAGAGTTAACTTCTCCCGACCGAGGAGTTTTTATATGCTAATATAACTAATCTCCAAATAATCACATTGTGGACGACTTCCCACTGCTCCATAAAAGAGGTTAAGCAATTAAGCAAGACCAACTTGAATAAGAACGTTCAAATAATTACTTTTTGAGCTTTAGTTTCTTTAAGAAAAACTGCGGAAATTATGAGCGAAGAAAAAAAAAACATGTACGGATAATCCGTAAAACGAATAACCTACCCACGAATAAAAGAAAATACACTGCAGTGATGTTTTTGGTCGTGGACAAAATATTTCGTACATAATCACTGTGTATGTATTTTTGTAAATCTTTCGTGTATATTTACTGTTATGGATAGTACGTCATTAAAACGCTTGCTGAAATTTGATATTTTCGACTAAAAATCCTTCAAAAAACCTATACCTACCTATTTTAGGGTCATTATGTAATACGCAACTAACTTAGTTTCGAAGATTCCTTTACGCTCATGATCAGTTGATTACATTTATAGAAAATGCGGCATAGTTAAATGCGGCTTTCTCAAAAGTCGTAAAGTTTAACAAAAACAGGGTTGCGCATCTAATGAGACTCGATTGGCAGCTAGATGGTAACCTTTGATATTTTACTGAAAAATGTTTCCTCCTTTTTGATATTTACGGATCTAAAATTATCAATTCCAATACGTAGATTATTCATCACTCGTAAAAATCATGTTCGTTAAAGATATACAAGACAGATTCAGTTTAAAGTACCGTAATTATGACTATAAAGTTAACATTCATCGGATCAATAAGCTTTAAATTTTCTTACGTGATGACTTCAATTAAATATGTTCATTCTGATAAACTCAAGATCATACGAATGATGGCAACACCTAGTAGGAATTTCAATGCATGATTATGAAAGGAAATGCAGTATTATTCATATACTCGTATTGTAAATCACAAATTCACTATGTTTGAGATACCGACATTTTTAAAAGAAAAAATTAATTATATTATTATTATTATATCTTCTTCGGGGGAATTAAATTAGCATGCATACTTCACTAGAATCATTTTAACAGTTCTTTTGTGTTGCGCATATACATATTAACCATTTCACAAGAAAAACTAATCTCCAACTCCTTCGCATCGCATACAAATTTTATATGATGATCAAAATGTATGTGGAATTGATTACACAGTATAACGTATGTTTTTGTCTATCAGAACCATCCAAAGTAGCCTTAGTTTTTGCACTATAATTGTAACTGGGCGTTTAGCCCTCAGCATTTCGCGGTTGCGGATTTCTCATCCGAGAGTCGGTTCACCAAAATTTTCTTTCATTCAAACTGTACTTCGCCCAAAGGATATTTGACTAAATTGTATTTTGAAAAACGAATGAGACATAAAAAGATAATTCAATGAAAATAAGAACAAATGAAGACACAGCAACTGTATCTTTCTTAAAATTTACTGTGGCTGTCAAGAAACAGACAAAATGGTGAAATACTCGTAATGCTGAAACACTATACATTCCTTGCGTAAAATATCCGAGACGACACTTTGGCGAAACTCATTAGGCACTCAAGACATCCTAAGAATACGTAGTACTACTAATCAACGCTTGAAGTTCGGTTGTGAGGAAATTCCAAGCAGGAGATCAGACATTGAGACTTGATCGCATCATGAAACTTATCTTGTGTTATTATTAAATTATTATTATTGGGAGAAAACTATTTGATATCAAGGAATAACAGGCGTGAAAAAAAGCTATTTAGAAAAGAAGCACATTTAGTAATTTCCATAATTCTTTCATTATCATCGGGTTCACTTCCCCGGAAGCATTATCACCTGATAATCAGGTGGTGGTGCATCATAAGGTGATGGTTCTTCGAAAGCGAAACCGGTCGCGTACATAAAAGTATTGCGGAAATTACTTAATGTACTTCTCTTCATGGCTTCCTACAAAGTTACGCCTGCCCAAGTCGATTTCATAGCTATTTAGCTATAGCTACTTTTAACACCTGTTATTCCTTGAGAGTCAGCCGGACAGCTTTTCCGTGCTAAGTCAAAAACCTTTACTAAATCCCTGTTTGATTTAGGTAAAAGTCTACTAAAAAAAGGAAATATCAAGAGCCTTAAAATCCAAAAAAATTCAAATGAAATTCTTGATTCTTGAAGTTTAAAGGAAAAAATCGCCATCGAAGCGTGGCAGAAGGTCAAGTCTGGGGGATATTTCAGCGCTGATTTCTACCGCTCTAAGAATCTTTGTCTCACCACTAGATGAGAAGAAATAATTAAAGATCCTTCGGATCACCATTAAACATTCCGCTTGTGGCCTTTCTAAGTGGCGAAGTTAAACATCATTTATTTAAGTGGATATATCGGGCCGGTTTTCGGAACTGGAGCAGGAGGTTTCGAAGGTAAGGGAATCTGGATGATGAAGGGGCACCCTCACTGCGCCAGCGCAATGGGAAAAGCGCTGGAGATGGGGAAGTGCAGGGAGGGGTCGGGAATAGCCGTTTAGATGCAGGAGGGGTAAGGTATTTTTGAGACCGGCGTTTACGCCTCCGCTTTCAGTGAGCATTCGGTTCTCGCGAAGCTCGGATCGAATTGGGATTCGGAAGAGTGAAGCGGAGTTCCGAAACCCGGGCCCATTAAAGGAATACGCGAGATAACGATTTTTTCCCTGAGGGGAAACGGAAATGGACTAAAGATGTGCGAATCACTTGTGGAACTCAGGTTTGTTTTCGTGCGGAATTCTTCAACTGTCCCTCATTGTGCTTGAAAAGATAAGACCGCAATTGTGCGACGCCTTTTCCCCGCGATCTCAATCTCTTTCGACTGCGACAGCATTTAATCAAATTTTCAGTGTAACCGTGCTACCGCGGACTACAGTTTACATGTCCGCAAAGTAAAATTGAAGGCGCGAGCATGCTTCTTGATGGTGGACACAGGTCATCTTTTCGTTGTCGGAATAAAGGTAGCTGAAAGTGTTGGTACTTACCGATCCATTAACAACAAGGCGGGACCAAATCTAGAGTGTAAATCGCTGTGATTGGTGATAGATAGCGGAGTATTTTGAAAACACATCCAAAGATCCGTAAGAACAACTCTATCGCATCGCTTTTAAGCAGAATCCTGGAGAGAATACAGTACATAATTTAAAAGTTGCGGTTTGAATGAAATTTTGGAGCAAGCGCTTGTGAAAACTGAAAGAAAGATTTTTCCATGGTGTAAACAGAATCCCTTTCTTAGAGGCAGAACTTAATCGTAGATACACGAAGATTGAAACACCAGTGTCGTGAATTGGATGAAGACCGAAAGGATTTGTTGGAGACTTTTTGGATTCGTACTCTACGGAATAAGTTAGTTTCATTTTCGTATTAGAGGCTTCTGAAAATCTGTACTCGAGAGCATTCGGTATCCTCTCAATCGTGAAGAACCATGAGCAAGAAATAGTTAGGTTCGTAACGAACCCTTTGGCAAAAACGAATAAAATCCGTCAGGAGGGGAATCTGTGACTCTTCTTTCGATATTGGAAAAAGGAGTGGTTTGTGATCTGCAGTGCTTGAGAAGAAGACTGCGAGGACAGGTGAGAGGATGGCAGGAAATGCGTCAAAAGTCGTCGCGACGGCTGTGAGTCAGGGCGGAGTCTGGAGAGGAGCACTCATATGGGCCGTATGCACCCTCTTCCACGCTCACCTCACAGGTGGGTTTAGTGAAAACATGGGGCAGACTCTCAACCCCTGCCGTCAGGTTTGACTCAATGGCGAGGAAAATGAAAGTTATGGTGTTTCACCGAGGCATGATACCTTGGGAAAGATTGTAAGGCATTACACATTTAACTGAGGCTCCTGCGCGAACATGATTTGTCAATTAATTATGTAGATGAACTTAAAATTAAGTATAGCAGCGTTTTCGCGCATAACTTAGAGGTTCATAATGATAGTAATTCAAAATATCTCGAACCTCCGGAATGGTTAGTGCATCAGCTTTCTATCAATGAGGTACCGGGTTCGAGTCCCGGCTAGCAGGGTTTTTTTCGGGCTAGGGCATAGACATTTGTGTCTGCGATAGTTCAAATTATGACAACGGATATAATAGATGGGGGTTTCCGTTAATGATATAATAATATCTGATCACAATATAATAAACACCGCGAGGATATAACTATCAATAGCATTGAAAAATGGAAACATTTTCAGAGTAAAAGGAGCAATAAAATATAAAAGGTGTAACTAAATATCCTTGAATATTAGTCTCGTAAGAATTTCTTTAATCCTCATCTTTTATAATTGCATTTTATACAAAATTGTGTTTACAGGTTATTGTCGGGTGAAATCCATGTATACAAATAAGAAAGATGAGATACTTCTTGTAACAAATGGCATCAAGTAATGAACCAAGCAGAAACAACAGCACCTAGTAAGAAATTCATCGTTTGCCTTTTTCGATCACTTTTTTGATATTGAAGAACTTATTTTTTGTTGAAAGGGAATATTACGAGCACAAAAAGGTATACATTTACACATATATACATTTTAGTTCTCGTAATATAGGTATCCTTCCAACAAAGAAGAAGTTCGGAGTTAATTAAAGTTACTTAGAAGGTATATACATACTGTAATAAGTTATACTAATGTTCTAAGAGGAAATTTCGTGATAAGATGAAAATTCCTTCAAGAAAGCGAAATAAATATGTGTCAAATAAGACGAAGAATGTAATTTGCGCCTGAAGTCATTCAGGGAAGAAATTAAAGATCTTATTCTAAATTCCTACATAGCTGATTTTTGGATCTAGGACTCTAGATATCCTAGTGATATTAGGCAAACGAAAGCTTAAGTGAAGGCGGAAATGAGTTTGTCCCGGTCGTATATTTGCACGAAACTGAAATTGTTAGAAAATGTAAATTGAGGGTTTTAATGACTTGCACAAAGGACTGACATCTCCATACTAAATATTTTGAATACATTACTGATGATTCACTTTGCACATTTCAGGCGGTAACGACCATCGATTTTTCAACCTGTTTCTTCTTATTTTAGTGACACGGTTTTGAGAAAGCAAACGCTGGATATAAATTTTACATGTTCATTTTTCATTAACAACATTAGAGAAACTAAATAAGATATGGTGTACTTCATCAGCTTTAAATAGCATTGGCATGGTTTCGTATAATAGCAGAGTCGGCTAATACACTGTTAATCACTGCATTTACACTGTGATAATAGATCCTTATGTTAAAATTAATGGGCAATTTCTAATCCGAGCAAAAACAGTCTCTTAATCAGCACTAAGAAGTATAAGGCCTGTACTGGATTTTCTCGCACATAGAACATTGAATTAAGAAAATTTGTGACCTAAAGTTGTCCATTCTATAAAACAGAAGGTTTCTTCTTAAGAAGTACCGATATTATTTAAAGTGTCCTTAATCATAATAAGATTCTATGTAGTTTTCATTCTCGCTCATAAATGAAAAATTGGTCGGAAAATGGCGTCCTCACAGATCGTATTAAATTTAGTTTCAACTGTGTGGATACACTCAGAGTTGCATTTGGAGGCTCTAGTATAACAAAAACATTCAAAGAATTTTTATCCGAATGCAAGTGCTCTCTGCACCAATCCCATCCTCTTTTTAAACACTGTAATGCCTTCAAAAGTTATTCAATATTCTGTTCCTAATTAGATTGAAAAAGTTGTGCATCGTAATAATTTTTACGTAGCTCTTCAAAGGAAAAAAAATCTTACGGTTGCTTTTTTACCGTTGTTACGTTACTTTATAAGGTTCCATTCCCTACTTACATGATGAATTTGTTACAACCACTGAAATGAGATACGTGGACACCTTGTTTGACAATATTTCTTTTCTTTTATTTTTTGGAAAAAACGAACATTACCTACAGTCTTTACATTAATCTTCATACAAGGCGGCGTAATCTAAATAACCAATATCACTTACTTTTCAACATTACAGTAAATCCTCTCTTAAGCGATACCCTAGAGTACCGTAATCATTTTCCGTAACGGACAGATTTCCGCTGTGTACAGGTTTCCTTATACACAGTTTCCATAGTACAAGGTTATATCGTATTATATACGATGTACGAGTCCTCGCAAGCTGCAGGACTCCTCTTGGGGGTTTACCCATTTGGAGTGGAAAGAGATGTTTCCTGAGATTCCTCCTCACGTTTTCCCATTTTTCTATTCTCCCTCAACTGGAAACATCTCGAATTTTACTCTGCCTGATCCTCCCTCTCTTTCTCTGGACCCCATGGGGCAGGATCCAGTTAAGGCGACCCATTCATCATCGTCCTCTTGTGGACTGGGACAGCACCTTCTGATCTCAAGAGAGTTAAGTTAAGAAAAGAAAGAGTGGAGAGGAAAAGAAACGTATGACCGCTCAATTTCGTGTCTGTAGGATGCGAGGGTATTTTTTAACTCTCCTGGGATGGCATAATTTAGAAGTGACATTTCCATAACGAAACAATACTTGCCATTCTGGAAGATATAGGTAATTAGAATATGGAAGAAAAATCTCCTTGTTCTTAAATTTTAAAATAGGTAAAACTCCGAGTCCTGAGATTTTTTAGGTAAATACCCGTTAGCTGTCGAGCCTGTTTTCAAGCTAATGAATAATAAATGTGTTAATCATCCAGAAAAAATGAATTTCATACTATTTGAATGAAGGATTTTTCTATGATAGATACTATCTTCTGCAACAGGAAAGAACAAAACTGACAGAGAATTTGTTTAATTGACATTATAATAATATTTAATAACATTAAAATCTACAACATTGAATCGTAATTATTAAACCTATTTTTACGAATTAAACTATAAAATTAAACATAATGATACATTTCAAACACGCATACATGATATTATAAATCGATTTCCACAAGTACATGTAATAATATACAATTGCAATTATAATAACTCTAAACATCAGTTATAGATTTTTCGAGCAAATTACATATTACCTTGTTTTTTCTATGCCCATTATTTAGAATACTCACATCAAATATATATTGTATCCAATACACACTATATCTTTGATATTACTACAAATTTAAGTTGTATAATTATATGATAAAAAGTAAATCCTCAACTGAGTACGCAAAAAGATCAGTTTATTTATCATTAGAGGGAGACTTGCAATAATTAATGCATGCAACATTATAATGCAAGACCGTGAAGTATAACTTGATAATTTCCACAGAAACTGTTTCTGTGGAAATTATCATGTTATACTTTACTGTGTTATAATGTCGTTACACGAAGTCCGACCCACTATGATAGATTTTATCTATTGTGTAAGGTATCTATGGTTTTACATAGGATTTCTGAAATTAAAAGAACTTTACTAGAACTATGTCGTAAAGAATGAATTGTTATATGGCCCTGTATACGATAAGAATAATAATCATTGTCTTTTAAGCCTTTTTAAATCTTTGACGTGTTAATGACTTGATAAGCAACGACTTGCTCTATCCTCGCTCAAGATAAAAAGGTAGTACCTAATCTTTGAAACATAAATTACACAAACTAGTTTTGGGGAGAGCCTTTTCATGAAATGAATTAGCGAAGAATTAGATTAGGGCTGTTACTGAGAAGTGTTATTCTTATTTCCTTTATAAATACGAGCCTGTTTACGTATCTCTTTTCCATATAATCAATATAGTTGGACCGTACTTCGTGGAACGCCGTATAGAATTAAACGAAAGAGCAGATTTTGCACTTAACGAGTGCTTTCTAAGTTATATTCATTACAACAAACGAGTAAATTATTGTATGAAAAAGCTTCAGATTTTACTTCTGTCGGTACGCTGATTCAAAAAGAGGTAAAACTGTCTGATTTCTCGAATCAGTTGAACTCACTAACGAGGCAAAATGTTTTTCATCTCAAAATTCGATTCATTATAACCTTTTGGAGAGTTTCCGATATCCAAATATGAACATGATAGCAGGTATTCTGTAGAAATCAAGTATGTCCTCGGTCATGAAACAAGTGATTCTGCGATGAAACATGAGAGCATTTCCCTCTCTTAGGAAACAGTTCGGTTTCTGGTGAGAGAAAGTCTAAAGAAAGCGCGTGGCAAAAATAACGCTTTTACTGTCCCCTTGACTTATGTAAGAGACCATATATCTCTTCCTTTGCAGTAAATGGAGACTTTTCCCTTTTTGCGAGAAAATATGTTACCTTTGATGGGAAAAGGGATTTGGAGAGAAAAGCTTATTGGAACGAGCGTTTGCTTAACCCAGAATGCGACTAACATTTCCTCTTCGTTCCCGTAAATGTATCATTGGCCATTTCCGTTTCCTTTCTTTGCTCACCTTTCTTTATACTAAATAAGGATTTGAAGTTTAAATGAATGGAATGAAAGGTTAAGTTAGAGCATTGTCCCGGAAAATGTAAGCGTAAACAACCGTTTCAACCTTTAATACGTGCATGCATGAAACGTGTAATGAAGCACGTCATATTTTATAAGGATAACAGCTGCAAGAACTCTTTACGCAAATTGTAATTGAAGATTAGTCCTCTAATAATGATGGGAAGTAATGGAAGTGTGAATAATAATAGACGGTGTTATTTGCCTGTCAACTCGAGAGGATTTCCTGAAAGATACAGCAACACGCAATGAAAATTCTACTTGAATTATCCAGGAATGACAGTCCAATTAAGGGAATGCTACGAAACAAGGCGTAAAGGTGGTTTATCTTTATTAAAAGTACTCAACTGCATTTAAAGGAGTATAGCGTATATAAGTGACCTAACATTTATAGATTAAGGAGATTTACTTTAATTATTTATTATTGCTTATTTTATCACTTTTTCATTGCGTGAAGTATGAAGAGAGCTAAATGGTATGTATGGTTTACCTCAAGTTCTTTGATAAAATCGAGAGATTAAATAATCAAGCAGAAGTCTGGCTGAAATGTCGCACAAACATAGTATGGTGATTCGAAATTTATAAATGGATTGTATAAAGTCATTTTTGTAATCTCCACTGAGAATATAGAATTGACTAAATTAAATTATAAAAATCGATTCTTGAATAAACTTCACAGTACCAAAGTTTTCTTTTTTCCATAACTTTTGAATTTCCTCATATTTTCGGAAGGTAATTCTGTCGAAATAAAACTATTTTTATGCAAATATTTTCACTGTAGAGGTGTTGGATTGGACAATCATTTTCCTTTAAAGCTATTGAATTAATTTCTTTGTGATGAAAATATAATTAAGTAGGTATTTAAGACTAATGCTCAAATTTACTAGATGTGAATTAAATTTGTGGAACATGGAACATGGACGCCTAATAAGAAGTGCATATAAATATGAATGTATTCGGTTACAGCTAATTCCTCAAACCTGACCCTAATTTCTAATGCTTAGTTAATCACGGAGGCACTGTTTACAAATTCGCTGTTCCTGACATTTTAGATCACTTTGATTATGATACACCTAAATCCTTTCTTTTCGTCTTATTCTCGACCTTTTCGTAAATCCTACCATAGGATGACTTATTTCGCTACGCTTCTTACTCAAGGAGGATGCGTAACTGCTTCAACTGCTATAAATGATGTATTAATTTCGACAAAAGTGGTCCCCGAGAAGGAAGGATTGATCCAAAAGAAGCTGGTCTTTATTGAACATTATGAAACCATTCAAATTTCTATCAATTTACTTGCCGCGATGAAAAATTTGGAAGGTTCTGTTTCACCGTAATATACGAAAGGATCGGAAAATTATCAGCTGCCAATTACTCAAATAATACTGCAAGAACGAAACGCTATAGGAGGATTAGAGATAAAAAGTCAATTTCGGAAGCGAATGTATGACTTGTCGCGGTTAAGGGATGACAAGATGAGTCGATAAACATCCTCCGCTTAACTCCCGTAAGTGGTGGTAATTGCACATCATGGGATAACCACTGGATGTTCGGTGCACTGAGCAAAACGCGCTTCTATAAGAAAGGAAATGTTCGGTAATGAAACCCCATTACTTAAATCAAGCCTTTCCATCTATACGTGTGGTAATTACACTTATCTCACTTACGTTACTACACTTATCTTCAGTTAACATTCATTTGACAAATTCACCGAATGTAAAAAACAGTAATTGAAATCTTTAATTAATGCTTGTCTTGAAGAAGATATGGCAGGGTTAGTAGTTAGAGCTACCGTAAAAAGATCAAATCCATCCACCTGATTTATTTTAGATACTGTTCATTCCTTTCATGCCTCTCTTTGCGCTACCCTATTTATGCTTCCTTTCATTGATTCATTCTTTTCCTATGACTATATATATTTTTTTTCCGCCATATCCAGACTTCCAACCATCCATCAATTCTCCATTAATATTTCTCTTTTCATTGCACCCATCTCCCTTCTGTTTTCTTGACATTAATATAAATTAGAGTTATTTTACTTTTTCCGAGGCATAACCACCGTAGATGACATTGAAAAGAAATAAAAACATCGGTTGTACTATTCAACTGTAGGTACTGATAAATTTGAGACGCACAGAGCATTTATGGGCATAGATCTCGACGCAGTTTTATTCAAAGCAACGAAGACGAAATTAAAAATTGAATGCATTAGCCAAATTGCCATTCTTCAATTATGCTACAAGGACTATCTTCGTATCTCTATAAGGCACTCAGTTATCAATTGAGTATTCAGTTTATGAGAAACTTCGTTAAAGAACTAATACGTTCGTTATACGTAAAAGGTACCATCAAAACTGTCCACTTAAAGTTAATCCTAAAATTCAAAACGAGAGTAGAAAATGTAGAGAATGAACCGAACCGAATAAGTAAAAAGGCAGCAGCATAAATTGGTCCAATGTAACTGAAAAGCATATGCTAATTCCTTACGGCTTTTTCTAATGTTTATTCTCTTTCGAACATAAAAATCACTCCATATGTGTAATTATGGAGCTTTCAGAGATTTACTTAAGAAAATATTAGAGCTCCTTAAAGATATTTAAACGTGATGAGAGACAATCGATACATAAGAATTATCAGATAATGTATTCATAGTAATTCCAAAAATTATCTAACATTAAAGTGAATTATACTCATGGGTTTATTTCATTTTCTAATATCTCTTGGTCCGCGTGTTGCCCGCGAGTCTCAATTTTCCCTCTCTAGTCATTGGATGGAGACTAGGCTTAATGCAGTAAGCCATTGGCAATGATTCGTTTAAAATAACCGAAATCAACTAAGAACTTTGTGTCAGTAAAAACTTAAAACAAATTATGATATCCACTGATACCTGAATAATTAATGTTGCTGATAAGAGGCAATATGATGAATCAAACGCAGCTTTACTATTCCGCTTACGGCGCCGGGAAAAAAACTTAGACGAGGTAGTAAAGTAGTGAAGAGCGATTCATAGATATAACGCGGGACACATTTAGAATATTGAATCGGGGCGCGAAGATGGCATCCAGCCCAATCATGAATTCACTATACAATAATGAAAAATTCCACTTTGTCGGAAATATATAGGAATATATTTAGTAGATTATCAAAACGTTCGCTGCATATTGACCAATCACACTCACATTGCGAGTAATGTTTACTTTTAATATTTATTGTTTCAAATCGAGTGCGATGCATACAATTGAAGATCCTATTTCCAGGCGTAAAGGAGCCTTAAGATGAAGAAGAAAGAATTCAAGTGGTAAGCTCGTCAACCACCTGATGACAGAAAAAAACACGCGCTAGGCGCGTAATCTGCAGTGGACGTATCAAATCATTACACTACAGCGAGAGAAATGCTGTATGTAATACAATTTATTCTTTATATGAAATGTGTAGCTGAAGCGTTTTAAAATTTATTCAGCCATCTGGGTTTACTTTATTAAGTTAGATTACTTTTTATTATCATTAAAATAATTACTATCAGTTATTAGTATTATTATCATCCGTTTTCATTCTTTATTAAGGGCTAGAGATAAGAAGAGACTTAGACGAGACAAATGGAAGAAGACTAATCTCAATCTCGCCCAATATAGATAATGATAATTTTTCAATGATTCTTTTTTAGAATGACACATTCAGAGAAATGCTTGAAATGCTTGGTAGAGGAACGCAAAAAAAAGCGTATATCAAAAACAAAACCACCAATCTTTTACAAAACAGAAATTTATTTCTCTTGAAGCTAGTTAAGAAAGTTTTTTTCTTTCAATTCCATCTTCAATTATAAGTATTTTATAGCAAGAACTTAAAATTAATGAATCGAATCCCTGTTCGTACTCATGTTTGCACATGCTATCTATGGACGTTTCAAAATTTGTCATTGAGAGATCCTCAACACTCTACATGGAAGCCCTCACATGGAAGCCCTCATGGACGAGGCCCTCCTCTGGCACCTAATGTGCCTAATTGTAAGCCCGCCCGGTGTTATAATGCATGATCTGAGCTATGAAAGCTTAAATTCAAGTCCCGGAGTCGGATACAGATCATAAGTGGAGAGAAAGTACAGACTAAATGGAAATTAGGTGATGAAATTTGATGGAAAGGATGGCAAAATGTGGGCAAAAAGACCACGTTTTGGGCGCAGAAATGGGTAGGACGAGCCTGTGGGGAGTATGTTGGGGGACTTATTTAGTGAGCCGAGGGTTGCAATTGCGTCGAGATAACTCAATTTCATTTACGGAGGTGCGAGACTAATGAAGGCCAGCTTTAACCAAAGCAGTGTTGCTGCCATCCATCATTTATTTCGCTTCTCAATTTTTTCTGCCTTCATTTAGAATCAACGCCAACTTTATGACAGCCGCCGCGTGAAATAACAAGCAAAATCTTTGAGGAAAGGAATGACGCCTGGGCCTATCATATCCACTGAAAAATAAATGGCGGCTCCAAAATCAAAACTTGGCTGTGAGCTCGGAGCTTTGTCGTGATTGAGGAGGGTGGGGTGGTTGAGGGGTGGGCATTGTCCGAAACGTCCCTCTTTCGTCCAAAAATTGGCTCTCACTGCTGTAGGAATATGATTGATTAAATCATGAACTCGAGGGTGAATATTTGAATACTTATGCGTATCCGAAAAAATTCGAGGCAGATAAGATTCGAGAAGCTTTGACGTCTGCTAAATCTTTCACCGGATTCCCAAAGCTTGCGGAGATTTATTCATCAGGAAATATTGGTTGAGACTGAGATTTCTATATTCACCCCATTCCAATGGACTAAAGTAAAGTCCTCTTTGCGATACAAATTTCATTTTTATAACGAACCGTTAGAGTAGTTTCGCAGAGCAACCATTTGCGCTTCTACTGTTGCGAAGTACTAATTGACACATGAAAATTAAACCAGCTCCAAATATATAAACTTGGATGGCGGAACACCAACTATGTAATGCAATACATTGCGTTTCCTGGGACTAATTTGATTGTATGTGGAATTATAGAGGTATGTATTCATTTAATTGGCAATTATTAAACTTTAATATTATTTTGAAATTATCTCTTTAGCCAAAATTGAATTTTAACGATTTTTTTCATTAAATTTTACACATTTAATTCAAATTAATTGCTAATTACTGGAGAGTTAATTACGTCAATGAATGTGAACGTAGAGAGTTTGGATTCACGGTGGGGAAGAGGAGAGTTATCTCAATTACGATCCCACGCAATCAACTTCTGTTTCAAGCGTTTGAAGCAAAATGACGATCCAGACTAACAACGCCATTTTTTGCTCCTGGGCACTCTTCGTGAGATAATTGAGAAATAACTTGGATACTCACGTACATGCGCGTACAGAGAAGTTGGGATGGAAGTCGTCTCCATGCGCGTCGCCCCGAGCGTTTCGTAGGAAACTCCCGAAGAAAGCAAACAGTGAAACATGACTAAAGCAAATCCACTCGTGGTAAATGGAAAGGGCATCGGGTCACAGTTTTACGCGCTGCGCGGCAAATCGCTCGAAATGTTTCCTGAGGAGTCACTGCGTTTCCGACAGACAGATGGCGCCGCGAGCGGCTCCGAATCGGTGCTTCTTGCAAAGGATCTTGCGCGCGATTATTTGAAAAAGAGCTTGTTGAGCGATAAGATACCACAGATAAACGGTTAAGTAAACTCGGATATGCTATGTATAATTAAAATACCTAGAGTCGAACGTTATACTACAGAAGTTGTCTCCATGACACAAATGCCTATACAAACTGTTTCATTCTCTGAAGGAAGTGGAAAATCAACTTTTACATCCAAATCAATAATAAATAAACCTTTATAAACCAAGTGCGATATACATGATATACAAATAAGATTAAAGCATTTCATTTAAATTGATGCGTAAAGGATATTCCCTATGACATATACATTCGATGATCTAAAAAATGAAGGGTTAAATATGAAGTGTACTGAAGTTAGATATAAGTAGAGACTAGTAAGTAAATGTTATTATTACCATTAATGTAGTATGGTAAATTACTTATAAGACCTTGTTATAGAGTGTAGAGAGTATATATAACCTTGTTATATTGTTATATGTAGACCTTATTATATAGATAAAAGAAAATATATGGAAGAAAAACCCTATTCACTTAAAAAAAAGCCTTAAAAAAACTAGGTTCAACAAAAGGAAAAATTGATATGCCTATCGAACGCAAAACTTTCTCGAGTACTTGTTTGCTAGCTATTATTCATTTGAGGTGCCTCAAAATTTAAATCAATTTCATCGATTAATTTAAATAATTTAATTGCAATTTTTAATCCCTTACCATCAATTCCGAAACCATTAAAAGCTATATATTTCGTAAATAAAATTTTAACAATGAAAAGTTAAGGACTTTATGTTATCAGGTTATTTCTATTTTATTGGATAAACGTAATGAAGATAACTTACGCCTGAAATCTTTTATCTGTTTTAAGTTTTTGTTCGTTCTTCTTGTACATTTGCTATTCTCTTTCATATGATGAATATATGCTGAAGGAAGCACTCTACTGAAATCACGGAAAATATTTGTAGCCAAGAGTAATTCGGAATTTTGCATAGCATGCAAATTAATAAGTCTTAAAATTTATTTAATTTTATGAAGCATGAATTAGCCATGATTATATTGACTGTCGAGCTACGAGTATAAATTAAAATTGAAATGGACTTGAGACTTTCAATGAAAGGCTTGATTTCAGTCAAGTTTGTTTTATTTAATAATCAAACTGACGTAATGTTTGCGGGTAGAAACAGCCTATGGGTTTCTTAGAAGAAAAACGCTGACTTCCGTCCCAACTTATGCACCAGGAATCTCATATGATTGACTGTCTGACTTTGCCTTTCAAATAATAGTGAACTAATTATAACTAAATATATAGTGAGATAAAATCACATATTTTGTTGAAAATATGAAAGATGTTATCCTACAAAATTATTGGTAGAGTACGGCTCAATTTACGAATAGCTGATGATCCAGATCATTCCTTAGCTGTTAAGAGGTGTAATGATATAATCTCAACCTCCTACACATCACTCCTAGCCGATGCGGCCATAATGCTTTCTGTTATACCTTTTCAAAATGTAGTCCCAATTGAGTCGAGAGACCTCCAGGTCCTTCCTTTATCTTAACAAAACTCAGCTTCAAAAATTTCCAAAGCTGTCTGCATTCTTCTCAAAGATAATAACTTTTATATTAAAAGTATATAACCATTCTAAACATTTCTCAGTCAGCCTCCTTACTCTCTTGTAACGATAACCCGCTCCGTAAACCAAATGTCCTACGCAATTAATTAAAGTTCGTAAGGGGAAAGCTGAGCATTGATATGGATGCTGTGATAGTAAAGAGTATGTCAAGATCAAGAACTTATTATCACGGTGCATTTCGAGTTTACAGCTAAGAGACACTAAAAAGAAAGAGATAAACAAGATGACCAAAAAGGGCGACCAATTTCCATTCCCTTTTATTATACGCAACTCGGGAAAACTGTGTTTTTACTTCGCGAAAATCATCCTTTTCATAGATTCTTATCGTCGTCCATTCAAAAGAAATCCCTTTTATGTGTCCGATGGAGAAAATAACCGGGATCCTCTGCCGTCGCTCTCGCAGAGTAATCTGAAGCAACGAAAACACATCTCTGTGGGACGAGAGATAAGAAATGCTTTCAAGGGTAAGAGAATGAGAGAGGTGGAGAGAAGCTAAGGAAAGTTGAGGACTGAGCTTTGGAAGGGAAGTAAAAATAAAGAGTTACGGGCCAAATACAGGAGAAAGCGTTTGAGAAGGCGTAGTCTTGACAAAGAGGCACAGTATCTGAGGAGAGGAAGTCTATTGAGGTACAGGAAATTTGGGATAAGTGAAGTGAAAGAAGGGATTCAGGATCTGTATAAAGATAACTGAATTATGTAAAAATGAATATCGGCAGGAGTGAGACGTTGTGAGATATTCGGAGAAAAAAGTCCTTCATAATTGGCGAATTCCAAGGAAAGTTTGTCATAGGCAAGGTACGACAACTAGATGAGATTAGACATCACATAATTAATCGAATCTGGCGATACTTTGTGGAACTTCTCCATCATTAGTTCAAGGAAAACACAATAGGAATACGTTCCCAGAATATATATTTGAAAAACCGCGACCGATTTCGAGGATTCTACCTGCCTATTCATGTCTACGCCATCATTACGCATGGGGATGAGATATAACCCTCTAAACCGGTCGAATTTTTCAATTTCAGGGAATACTCAAGTAATGAGAAGGAAGTGGAATACTCAAATATAATTAGAGAATAGCAGAAGAGAATCCGCATGATATCAGTGACGAGAACTACGAAAAAATGACTTCCTTCTAATCGTACAGCTAATTTGAAATTCCGTTTTGTTACCCGATAACGATCCTGGAGAAAAACATTGGTCCTCAGAAAATATTAAAACGATTCTGCAGTATTAATTATAATTACATGGCCATCACAAATTCGCCGTAGTCTAGATAATTTTTCAGAGCTGAAAAATTAATACGCTTAGACTAAAAATTTACAAATACATGTTAGATGTTTTCTCCTGCACTAAAATACACCACATTTAATATCATTAAACCATGCCGACCATCAGATGATTATGGAATGATGCCGATGATAAAACGGCTAAGGAATCGCTGTCGTATTACCTCTGTAATTTAAGAAAACGAAATAATTGAGCCACCAGTTCCTACACAGGGCATTTTCTTTGAACTCTCCTACTTTTAATTTTACCCTTGATTTACAAGTATAATCAATTAATTTCAATAACAATTACTGCTATAAATATATGTACATATTGTTTATGCTCTATCAAATATGTCAATTGACATAAAATTGGTATCAATCGGAATTATCATTAACGTCTTTGGGCGATATTGTATTTAACCACTTTCTTTGTACATTTAAGCTCCCATTGGGTCCATCTGAAATTCGATTATTTAAATATAAGTGTTTTCGTCTTTGCGATAGCTAAGCTCTCCGTTATCTATCCAGAAGTAATTTTCCCAAATCGAAATACGCGCTCCTATTTTGGTTACAATCATGTAATGAGGGAAATATAAATACCATACCATATAATACCACTTAAATGCCAACAAATCTAATTCAATGATGCGAATCAAAGTTTAATCAACACGGATCCCACCTTCAAAGATTTAAAGCGCTAACTACCATATGCAAGAGATCGCACCTCGACAAATTAACAGGCCCTCAATCAAAATGGAAATCGATAGTTTGCTTTGGAATCGCCCTCAGGCTTGCGATATCACACTAATGGCCACGTCAAACAACTCTTGACATTTAATTGCCTCTGATGTAAAAACGCCAATCGGACTAAGGAAGGATTGATTCACGGATCGTGATGTGCCATTGAAACAACACTTCCCTCGACGAGGGAGAGCTTTTCCTGGTTTAAAGCGATAGTCGATCTAAACTGCGGGAAGTCAGTCATTGTCACGTGGACGGCGTTATTGTTTGGGAGAGCATTGAATGGTACGGCCGAGTAGAATGGTGCTGAACTGGAAAAAGGAAAAAAGGATTCCAAATACAACGGATAAGTGACTTAATAATAACCTAGAACACATATCGAGAGGATTTTCATGTGAATTAAACCTCTTTAAACGCTGCCAGGTCTATCCATTTAAAATTGAGGAATTAAGAGATGAATTTCGTCGTTATGTTTCCGGGAAAGCAAAAGAAAGTTCTTTAGAAAAGACGTAACATTTTGTTGAAATTCAGCTGAAATTCATGAGAAAAGGTTTCCGTCGATATTCGATTAGGATTGATAAAATATCCCCTTTATCGTAATGTTTACTTTAAATTCAGAAAACATTAACCTTGTAAATTCTATTCCTATTACTTTTCGCTTCTTTATTACATATTTTCTATTCGATGATAAACTCAACTGGGCCAGATATTTAAGGGATGAGGGGCTGCAGCTTCTGAATCCTACAACTCTAAACTATTGAAGAGAAGGGTTATACTTCTTCAAACTTGATACATTTTCAGGCTATATATTTTATATCCATCTCCCTTCTAAATAATTAAAATTAAATGCTAACCGGAATGTAACGTGAAGAGCGGAACACAAAATTGTGTAAGGTAAAGGAATGGAGAATACCGACACAGAAGAACGCTGTTGAGATAGTAAAAATTAGATGCGAAAGTTTAAGCAGCCTTACGTACTAGAATCAAGGTTGAAATGTACGGAGTAGAAAAGCGTATAAAGGAAACTAACCAGAAAATCTTAGTATTTTCCATCATAACATTTACTATATTTTGCGTTAATACGAAGTGAGTTTCTGATTTGTGTTAGATGGTGTTCCACTATGTTAATTCATATCATACGAAGATTATACGTATGAAGGAAAGTCAGAGAATCTTGATGAGATAAGGGAATAGAAAATTTTCTGGTGAGAAGTATCCCATCTCCTCAAAGGTAGGCGACATTTCATTGTCGTGGAGAAAGTTTTATGGTCGCCCAAGGGAACGAGACTGTCTGTATGCAAAGAGAATAGCATGGGAAAAGTGGCGACGCACGGGAAGAAAGGCCTCTTGGTGCAGCGATGCTGATTCAACCTATATTGGTGTAGGGTAGTGGTTGTCAACCTGATTCATACTGCCCAATAGTGGGTGTTATAAATTTTAAGGGGATAAAGATAGTAGTGATAGAATTATTATGACTCTGGACTACTTTTTCTTATTACATTGTATCTTTGCTTTGTAGTTCTATGTAAGACATCGTCCCTAAAAAAATTATTTAATCTACATACTTGAATACACCAGTTTACAGAACAATGTTTGACGGCATTATGAAAATTAAAATTGTTATTGTTACTAATCGTTTTTATGAGATTACTTTCCTAGGTTTTGGGTTAAGGCATTTGCTTATCGTTAGGTGCCGGGGAAATTGTTCTGTGGACGGCGATTATTGATGTGAACAGTTTTTAAAGACCCATGATGACTGATGCAACTAAAATTATCATCACATTACGGAGGACTAATAAAATTATTTACGTTTGAGAAGCTCCTTGGAACCTTACTCCCCGAAATGTCGGAGAGCCTGATAGAATGGATCTCTTTATATTGACGCATCTAATATTTAAGAACATGTGACGTATTTCGCTTCTTTTACGTTGCATAATCTGCAGGCCTTGAAAGAATGATTTCACGAGATAACAGATGCACCTCTACAGTGAAAAGGAGATAGCCTTAGCTAAGAGGGCATATTAGAATAAAAAACATATTCAAGGAAATAACTATAATAAAATAGAAATAAGAAAATGTTTTGAAAAACGTTTGTTTGGAGTACACAGTTACATGGTTGTGAAAGCTGGACATTGACGAAGACGGAAATATTGCGGTTGGCAACTATGGAAATGCGGATTTGGAGGTGGATGATGAAAACAAGATGGATTGATAGGAAGAGCAATGAAGAGGTGCTGAGGGAAATTAAAGAAGAAAGAAGACTGATGAAGGAAATGGAACAAAGGAAGATTAAATTCATTGGTCATGTTTTAAGACAATCAATTTTTGGAAGTGAAGGCCAAGTAGAGAATGCGCAAACTAATGTGTCATCATTATGGGCGGTCTGCTCGCGCAGGTCTTACGTGTTGTTCCTCTAGTGTCTTATGCCCTTCTTTTCGTCTCTCTGTATCCTTCTCCATTCTTCAAAAATCCTATGACTTCACTCTTCTCCTTCCTTTCTTCACTCTTTCTTCCACCGTGTTTCTCAAACTGAATGTGTAAACTGTTTCATTTACAAATGCTGAAAAATTTAGGAGGTAAAATGCCGGAAATTCCGGAATCGCTTTAGAAACCCCATCCGGAAGCATTTTATATTTTAGGAGATCGAAGGGATAGGCTTATGATGTAGCTGTGAAAATAACTTAGTCAATGAGGAAATAAAGCGGAGGGAATCTCAAGAGCAGGATTATTTCGTCGTAGAATAGAAAGTACCCATTCAAAAGCCTTTGCATAGTTGTCTATATATATATATATATATATATATATAGGTCTTCAACCAATGCATTCTACCAGTTTTGACATATGGAAGTGAAACATGGGTGTTAAACGCAGCAATAACCCAGCGACTTCAGACTACACAAAGAAGTATGGAACGATGTATGCTTGGAATCACAAGAAGAGACAGGAAACGCAACACCTGGGTTAGGAAGATAACAGGAGTGACAGACATCATAGATAAGGTAAGATCACTGAAATGGATGTGGGCAGGCCATGTTGCAAGGAGAAACGACAACCGATGGACATCAGCAGT
>KZ308346.1:19627-165101 GCA_000376725.2 Ladona fulva | reverse complement strand
CATCGTATTCAGACATTGCATCAGGTGGCAAAGTCAACATTCAACAACTTACTCAAAAAATATTACCAAGTTTACCAATTAGAAATACAAAACATATCAGCCCCACCCACTGTCTATAATATTATTTATTTATATTATTATTGTTTAATTCTGTCGCAGGATGACACTAGCGCAGGTGGCGACGTTTCATTATTAATATTCTACAACTAACACTTAAGTTCTACATGTAAAATTATATATATATTTTTTTTTTGTCAGTAATCACCTCCTCCCTTAACTTCAATATTTTACAAAAACTACTATTTGAAATTTTAAAAAGATTCTGCTCCATAATGAATTTGAACATGATTCATTTAAACACTTTAAAAGCTATAATTCAAAACTAATATAATTAACTGTTGGCATATCTAACTATAGCCTCTGCAAATAGGATATACATTTAACGATCACTTATATAATACCGCAAGAATTTTGCATATAGAAATAAAATGATATCAGGAAATCAACAAATTTTCCACTGAAATTATGGAAAGATTCAAAATGTGTCCTGCTTTGGACCGGAAAAACTATTTTGTGGATGTGATTATGAAGATAAATCATTTCTAACAGCCCTTTTCTCATAAATATTGTTGGAAACTAAGGAAACAACAAAATGAACAAATGTCATGAAAAATACTTGCATTAACATCCATTCATTTCAAAATAGTAGCATGTTTGTGAATGATCTTGCATTCCTGTTTGCTAAACTTTCTATGGACCAGTATCTCTCAAGCACCACAAAACGCTGGCAGATCTCATTCAATTGAAAATAAATTTTCTTTCAGTCTGTTCCCTTATATCACTCCCACATACGAAATATCATTCAGAATGACATTATGTATTCTAACCACGAATGTAGAAACACAAATGCGATTATTTTGAACGAGTCGCTAGTGCTTTTCGACAAGTTCCAAGTTCTAGACAAAGGGATAGTGGATAGAAAAGCTGGAATGGAAAATCCGAAATGGTGGGTTAAAGCTGTTTCTCGCACACAAGCGAGAGTAATAAAAGGGTGATCCACACTAGCAATGGGGAGTGGGTAAAAGCAGGAGTAACAATTAGACCGACCTTGGGAGAGCAGAATAATGAATTCAAAGGTTTCATGGAGGTAGAAGGTCAATGGGAAAAAAGAACATTCTACTCGAGACTGAAAATTGAAAATGCGATGATTGCAGGCCAAGACGACTGTGCGACGAATACGCCCTTGAAATTAAAGTGAGCAAACGTCGGAAGATAAAGCTCTTCGGCATTTTTATGGAGCTGAGAACTCGTGGCAGAACTTCTGAAGTGCCACACCGGTGCTTAGCATATGCTTCCGTTAACGTTTTCAAATTGTTTCGGAAGTAGTTTCACTATTTTATTACCTGAAAGAGACAGTTTTCCCACAAACTATACATAATTGATAGTTGCCAAATTGACAAATAATTGCTAATATCAAACCTTCATATCTTTATAATTATTTTCCCGACCACATTCAAATTTCCATCGAGCGTTGGAAATTGGTCTTCGATGATGAGTCAAACAAATATGTTCAAGCTTTACTCCATGGAACTCAACACATATACAGAGAAAGAATATTTAGTAATTACCATAGAACATTTTTATTCGACTAGTTTCGTCAACGGGTTGGCATCTCTAGGTGTTTCTATTCTGTCGAATAAATATCTGTTGTGGGAATTACTAAGTATTCTTTCTTTCAATATGGTCGACGATGAGTTTGAGGCAGTGAACAAAATACTTGTCGAGCATAAGTGAAAAGGAATACATTCTTTAAAGCATATCAAGAAAAGAGATGTGAAGTTTTAGATCCATATTACGCATTTATTTTGTAGCTTTTCACTGGATTTAAAATAAAAACGGTTCTCTTATACGTGAAGTCGCATTCTTCTGATTTACATAATCGTGGCGCGATAACAAGTCAGTGTTTCAGTAATCGAAAACTAATCATGCGAGTTACCTTTCTTCATTCATCAATCAATTTTCCCGTTAACTTCGCAATCAGCCCTTTTTCTCAAATCTACCAGAAAGGGCACTAAAATATGAGATATTCCACCATTATTAATTCCTACGTACGCCTTTCACTACAATTTTTTTTCGGGAAATGAAGGACTCTTCCGAAGAAAAATCGCAGCCGTAAAAATCGTCAGCGGGAGCTGAGATTTACAGCTTTCGGTTGAAGAAGAACCTTTTGTTTACACACATTCGGAGGCAATTCTACGTAGCGGAGAGCGGTGGCCAAAAACACTCCATGCTTGTGAAAAAAGAACAAAATTTTACCTCTCAGGCTTCCGGAGTGATTCCTTTGTTCCCATTTTTTGTTTCCCCAATTGTAGCCTTTTGTCTTTTTGCATCATAAATGAAATGGCCACGAACTCTGACGCAAAACTTTAATGTAATAATTACAGAGAGAGTGAAAGGGATAGGGGGATATGACGGGGGGTTATGGTAATGGCAGAGTGGTGTTCATCTCAAAGAAGGGGAAATCAGTATAGACGATTTCGAGTGGAAGGGAACGCGTGGTGAGAGAGGGGACCGTCGCGACTGGGTCCACTTGTTCCCTAACAACGCCAAAGATCGAGTTAGGGCTTGGAATGCCACGCGTCGCTTGAAGCAATTGTGTTTTCTCTTTGACGTTGGTTATCTTTTATTCTCGCAGCGTCGCCAATCCTTGAGACGTCCTAGGAAGCGATAGGATACTCATGCATTATGTGGACGTCAGTGGGTGTGAGGATTTGCTGATAATTTATACATTTTAAGTGCCTCTAAATTGCGCATCTACTGATTGCTCGTACGAATTAACGCTTAATAGGGAGAATGTGTGGTTTCATCGCCGTCACTAAACTGACGCAGCTTCGCCGCGGGATACTTTTCGACGCCGCCGCTATTTTTTGAGGAATTATAACACCGCTCATAATTAAAGAACACATGAAAAATTAACTTTCAGTTAAATGTCGTATATGGTTTTTGAGATTCTATAAACATAGTTTAGAGGATTATTGATACGTGATGATACCGCAAATTTGGCATTTCTTTCAAAACAGAAGGGTCTATTTTTTAGTTGAGTTGGGTTATAATAAGGTAATACTTATGAACCAAAAACGTACTTGAAACCTCCATAAATTCCATGTAAGATAAAGTTCATCAATAAATAATAATATATTGTACATGCAGCAATACGGTGGTGGCGGTTTCTCCAGGAGCTTTAATAGGATTATGAAGATGAAACTAAGTGGGCGATCTTGAATGTGAGTATAACTACGAAAACATTTTTATCTCTAAAGGAGGGTGAATTTTAATCCCTATTTCTCCAGAAATACCATTAAACGCTGTAAACTTCTGGATTGATAGAAATATATGTTTACATACTGGATATTAGGAAGCAATCTCACTCTTCGCCACGTACGTTTACTCAACTTCATTAATATATATGTCCTTATGTGTGCGTTACCACTGCTTTTGCATCAATGCAATGTGTAACAGAAAAAATACCGTATAAACTGTATTACGCTAAGGAATATAAAGTGTGAAAAATAGCGACATGACTGGGAAAGGTGGAGAACTGGGTTAGAGTCCAAGTCATGATGCTATTTTTCGCACTTGTTATTCCTTGGGATTCAGCCGCACAGCTATACCGCGCAATGTAAAAACACTTTCCTCAATCCTTATATTACGCTGGTAAAGACAAGTACTAAAAAACAAAAAACAATAATTGTCGACATGAATAATATTAACTCAAATGTGTGGAACCTGATGCCTTCAGGTCTCATATTAACTTCTTTGGGTTTTCATTCGGTCTCTTTCTGAATCAAACGCACAAATTCAAATAACTTCGTTAATTAGGTCTAGCAAAAATTAAAAAAAACATTCTACCTAATTTTACCTGACGGATGAAATCGTTTTACGTTGTCAGTTACAATGCCAGCTCAATTACTTTAACAGTTACAATTTATATATAGCATATGGCTCAAAACCCCCATGGACCATTTAACATGGATATCTTGTGAATCTCCAGCGGTTTTACCATGGCATGATTGCGAAAGACCATCCTATCGCATTCCTTTGTTTATGGTTAGTTCTGTTTTAATAGGGGGATTTGAACCTCCAAAACCACCCCCTTGGCTACGCCTCTGAATAGAGTCCTTCTGATTTAAAAAATGTCGCCATCCCTGCATAAAACATGAATTGACCGGTATCAGCAAATCTTCGCCGTCCTTAGAACTTTTTCCTAACAAATTCCATAATGAAACTCCACCAAGTATCTCACAGGAGCAATTTTTAATCGTGAAAGAGATTTTATAAAAAAATATCCTTCTACAATGGAAAACTATTTAGATTGTCAAATTTTCAAGCAGTGATGCATAGCACAACAACGCTGCCCAAAAATCCACCACAGCTTAGAGTCTCGTTTGAATCGGTGCAATACGTTTGACTTTTATATTCCGCTAGCCTTCCAGCTCAGCTGCATGCGGTGGATGAAATAGGAAATCTTTCGAGCGTATTGCATGCACGAGTTCGCCATGGTCCGGCAGAAGCGACCCTAAGTTTCGCGCATCAAGCCGTCCGAGAGGGTAATTCCGAGGGGTACTTCATGGGCGACCGCTCTAGCCGGCATTCAGTGAGGACAGAGGGAGGCCGACCCGCGCTACATGGTCGTAAAGAGAGCAGCTGCTTGTGGTAACATGCCGAGAGCAAAGGAACGGAAGGTCATGCTCGGATAAAAAAGAGGAAGGAGACTGGAAAATGAATGACAGTGTGAAAAATTCAAGGAAAATTTTGTAATAGGTGATGCTTTGGCTTATTCTTCTTCAAATGTCAATGATATGAAGGAAAGCATTTAATAATTCGCCCATTGTTAAGAATATGAAAATACACAGATGTAAGAGTCAGCTCATAACTTCTTAATAATTTAATTATCTAAAGTATAGTTTAAACTAAATATTCGGTTTAATTGTCTTGTAGCAAGAGTCGTGCTAACGATTCTAATGGCTTATCCATTGCCAATCGAATGTCTTTTCTCCTGAAAAGACAGGAGATTTGAAAATGAAAGAGCATTTTCTACTCCTGAATAGAAGTCTTCTCCCCAATATTAATATACAATTTTCAAAACTATACTCACTATTAAAAGTAAATTAATGTTTAGATTCTTAACATACCATGAAAAGAGACATTTGAATAGTCGAAATAGAATAGCATGAGTTTTGTATGGGACTTCTTTTAACTAAGTCGAATAAGTCTTTTAGTAAAAAGAATCAAGTAAATCGTTGCATATAATTCAATGTTATGAGGAAATTTCTGTTTGATAAAGTAAGTAATTTATGCCATCAATCCAATAATCCATTTATAATAACATTAACAAAAAGTTAAACTCACTCTATGCACAATTTGTGTACCTGCGGGTACAAGAAATAAAATCCTAGTACTTTAGGCACGCAATCATTTACGATAAATTTTCCCTTGCAAAATCCGTTCATCGCAAAAATATCTATCCAATAGGGCAAGGAGAAGGTGTTCAACTTTGCACATAGACGCGCGCGCCTTAAAACCCAAGAATAAACAGATGTGAATAATTGAAATATATTTTGACTCGAACCAAGGTCTCCCATTATCCGGCCACTAACCACTGGAATACCAAGCCGCGTAGGTGCCTCGAAAGCGGAAGAGCTGGGTTCACAGTTATGTCGCTGTATTTCACATCTCCCAATAGTATATATATGATGGTTTTTGATAGAATGCTAGAAATTCTTCTTTCATAAACAACTCTCGATTTACAAAGAACGTCATCCAAGGTAGCAGAAAATATTCATTTATAGGATTTAATATTTTGCAGTTGTAATTAAAAGAAATTTGAAGCAAGGGCAGTTTCATCGGTTTGCTTTGTATGAATTTTATCGTAGCATATATCGCTGGAGCATAAAGTGCGAGCTTAAAGATACATTTAAAATATATCTTCCGGTAGTCAGACGTGCTAATCGATTCATATAATACTTGAATATAGCATACGTACATTCAACGTTGAGAATTAGATAATCCTTGAAAACACAGAATGTATGTATTATACAACCATGCTCTCGACCCTTTAAGTCCTCATTAATAAGATGATGATGAACTTCGTTATTCTTCATAAAGAAGATCTACAAAAAATATGATGCGAAATTATTGAATTCCGTTAAAAAATGATATATGTATATAAAAAATTAAAAATAATTGATAATAACAAAAATTACACCTACAGAGCAGCTGAATGGGAATTGAAGGAGAGGAAAAGAAAGGGAATAAACAATAAATCGATAGGGCCAACTGATGGTTGTAATAATAACACAAGTAAAATCTCCAAAACCATCAAAGAATTAGCTTAAATTTTTATAAGTTTTCCTATGGTGGTTCTGGAGTTATTACTTGTGTTCTAAAGAGAGAAGAAAATGAAAGAGGAGTTCTTTATAAGACGTATTTCAAACATGACAACCGCAAGATACATTTTCTGATTGAATACCGTTAGGGAAATAGATTCCAAGATCTATTTATAAATAAATTGAAAAAAAAATATAATTGTGTTCGCTAAAGGGCGACAAATAGAATTTAACGTTGATTTTCGATTTAGAAAGGGCTGGAGAAGCAACCGGTAAAGGAGAAAAGGTGTTTAAAGAAAAAAAAGTGGAATTAAATAAAAGATGATTTAAATGATAGAATGAATATGAAAAAAATAAAAGAAAAAGTTGAATTGGTTCTGAGCCAATTTAAAAAAGTATCGACAGTGTGTAGGGGAAAAATAGGCTATTTTGCCGTTTGGAGCTTGAAAGAGTAAATGGAAAAGGGATTTTGGAGGAAGTACGGGCACAGGGAATGTTGGTATTGGGTTAAGAAATTGCGTTAAACGGAAGTGAAAGAGTAAAGAGAATGGTAATGAATCAAAACAAGAAAGAGAATAGGAGTTGAGGAATTAATGATTCTGATTGTTTACAAGATTGTGAAATTTCCCAAACTGTTTTGGCGAAAACGCCAATTTGTTTCCAATTAGTACATCCAGATATGAATGAAGATATAAGTTGTCAAATCTGCTTTATATTGGAGGCATCAGTAATGATAAATGTGTATATATGATAAATATGTGTATATGATAAATGTGTATATATGATAAATATGTGTATATGATAAATGTGTATATATGATTTTAGCCCAGCTAATATATTCCTGTTACAACAGATAACTAACTAATGGGTGGTATTTATTACCATAAAAACTCGCTTTAACGTTTGCAGGCGTGATTAGGGATTCATGGAATAAATTATGGTGTTCGCTTATTTTGTGATAATACTACAAAATGTCGAAAACTTCTCAACTATATGATCCACATAATTTCAATATTTTTATTGAATTGATCGACCGATTTTATTTTCCTATTTAAGACCCAAATCGGTAGAACTAAATGGAAGAAATTAATTTTATCTTCCTGACAGTAAAATAAGA
The DNA here is from genome assembly GCA_000376725.2 of Ladona fulva. NCBI lineage: Eukaryota > Metazoa > Arthropoda > Insecta > Odonata > Libellulidae > Ladona > Ladona fulva. Next base: position 157,598 of record KZ308346.1, on the reverse strand, counting down.
AATTTCGTTCACAAGTGATGTGATTTAGTAGAGCTTCGTGGAACGCTTTCATAACAGAATTATATGAAACAGGCTTAATCCAGTGGATTAGTATACTTGAAGCAATTTATCGTGAAAATTAATAGCAATTGTAAATTCACATCATTAGAGAAGTTTCAATCGTTTGAATATAAAGTGAGAACAGTCCGCTTAGTTCCAAAATGTGACATGCAGCCAATACAATTTCTCATGCGAAAATATCTGTTTCCTTCTATTTCAATAAGCGTTTGCTCTGAGTTTAGAATGAAACATCCAGAACTTTTTGCCTTTTAAGTAATTTCCTATCTTTTAACTTTATCCCTTAAAAGTATCGATTCTGAAGTTCATGAGAAGATGTAATTGGGATAGTTCCTAAATTCCCTTTGCGTAAGTAAATATGTAAAATATAACCTCTCTTACTTTCAAACATAAAGCAGTGAACTTCCCCAGTCTTCAAGCTCGTTTCCCTAATTTCGTAAATATATTAAAAAATAAACTTATCATCTCCCTAATTATTTAGGGAGGATTTTTCCAACATACGTAAGTCCCTCCGGAAGATAATGGTCAATATTCCATTATATTTCATGACTTCTCTATACCGATTAACACTCCGGAATTTCTTTCTTTCCGGAATGTTTTCTTGCTATGGTGTATATATTCCCAACTGGAAACTCAGGTTTTTAATTAAACTTGCGAAGTGGCTTTATTCTGTTCTCTTTCTTCAAGCTATCTATTTTGAATTATATATATCCAGGGTTTAGAGAAAAATATTTGTAATATTTTTCTCGTCCTAAAAAGTCAATTTGTAACAATATTTATTTTTAATATTCAATAACGGGAAATTCATTTTGTGGAACCCTTGATAACGGAGATTTTGTTTCCGAAATATGCATAGGGCGATTCCCAGAAATCTGTAATCCGGAACTTCTCGTTAGTCTTCAAACGCGAGTTCCTCCTGCCGACATACGGCTTATGGAGTGTTCTAATTTTTTATTTTGATTCCTGATTCTGACCTCTAATTCATTAAGATCCGAGTTCCGATTTTCTTCTTTTTCAAAACATCATCGAAAAAGAGAATAGGATAGAAATGATGTTAGTATCACATGCCCCATTCTTCAAAAGTCCTCATTTCATCTCAAGTTTCACCTAATATTTTGCCATCTTGTTAAAGAAAAATCAGTTAAGATAAACATTATTCATTATAATACGCCATTAATATTTACACGGCCACACAGGCGTTTCTTTATTCTCTTTTCTTACTCCTGGGAAAGTATATCAATATCATTTTTCTCTGGAAAGACTGAAGCTTTAATTGAACAAGAGACGGATAAAAGAGCAGGATAACAAACTTGTTTAACAACTTTTTTAATCGTCCAAATTTGAACCAATAGAGAGGAAGAATATGGGAGTTGGGATATTGAATGTTGGTTCCGGTTAGGGATAACGTGGCACGAGAGGCTTCCTGGATGAATGTAAATAAATAAAATGAAAAAAATCAGAAAAGAGAAAGGAGAAGAAAGCAGGAAGCTAGAAAAGGGGAAAAGGTGTTGGAACGATGAGTTAGGAATGCGTTTCGAAGTGGTTCCAAATAAAAGAGTAGCGGAATCTTGAGCGCTCCCTTTTGACGTCGAAGAAGGGAAGCGTATAACGATTTGGGGATTCCGAGAGAGGGCGGATAAATTTAGGGAAAATAGGAGCTTTGAAAATGGGAATGACTGGGAAAACAACATGCCGTATGCCACCATATACATTAGTTTTCAGAAATAAATCGAGATTTAAAGCATATCCGGCGGAAAACACGGAAAGAAGCTTGATTAGTAAATAGTGAGATCCACCTGGAATGAATTCAGCTGACAGGCATATCAAACATTTCTGATTCTAATAAGTAAATAATAAGAGATTGCAAACTTTTAAAAAAGTAAGAGAGAGTTAACGATAAACACTAGATTCGGTCGAAATGCCGGAAATGTGACGAAAAATGGAAAAATTAAGCCGAAATGCGAATTTAAAGTATTAACCGTTTATTCCTTTCTTCATTAACTTTGCCATCAATAAATATTTCCTCCGTTTATAATTATAAACTTTAGAGTTCTTTGGTTTTTGTTAAATGAAAAATACTCTGGTAAGCTATATGATAGGATGTTACTCACGGATCAAATGTGCTTAGATTTTGTCTTCAGTCCAATGATTTTGAAGAACCAAAACCTACGAAATACTTGTGTGTTAGTATTTATCATTGTTTTAATAACTATTATTAGGCATGTTTTTAAATAGCACAAAAACATTTTTTAAAGTTTGATTTTACACTTTTTCTTCCTTTCCTTGCTCAAATAATTCTGAATCACTTTCTCGTTTCATTTATTTATCTATTTTATCTCAATCTACGTTTGGAGTAAGAAATGAAGGAGAAAAAGTCTGCCTTGGCCGGGAATCGAACCCGGGTCAGGGCAGGTGCTCTGACCTCTAAGCTACCACGACAGATCTGTCTATATAAAGAGATGTATGTAAATTAATTAAAAATTACTCTAATTTACAACAATGGTTTACAAATTTATAAATAAATATTAAAGTTATGAATATGAGAACATTACCCTCCATTACAATATCGTTTAGTTATCATCAAGAATTTTCAGGGATCCTGATATTGATACATATTCCAAAATATTGATCCTGGTCGGAAAATTGAAAAGGCTCCTAACATTTGGACAACATTTGCATTATTTATTAGAGCCAGTTATATAAAACTGGAAAACGATAAGATGGGAAACGCTCGGATAATGACAGTAGGATCAGAATCCGGAATAATACTGAAAAACTTCGCAAGCGCGCAAAAATGGGACACCAGTGCGAGAAGAAGAGAAAACATCAAAGGGAGAAAGAAAGGGAATGAGTGAGGGAAGAGAGAATATCACCAGTCTGTTCATATTCTCTGATTCCGTGTTGCGGAAGGGACAAGTATGGGGAAAACGTTGGGAAATCTGCGGTGAAAGGAAAGTAATTGCAGTTTAAATTCCACTCCGGATCCGTACAACCGTCTTTCTTAGTGGTCTTCATACCCCTCCTTCCATTTCCCTTACTTTCCTTCCATTTTTCCTCTCTCGCTTTCCGCGCCACTGTCAACGGAGCCTTTAAACAATCCTCGCTGGAAGCGCCCTCTGTTGCATTCCCATGTCGATCTTCCGCTTCGCCGATTCCTCGACACAGTCAATTCATCTCGCTCACGATTTTCCCTCTCTCTGCCAGAACACGAAAAGGTTCTGCTGAGCGCTCCAGGTAAAAAGGAATTCAAATTAATAGTATACATTCCTTGGTGCCAAACAAATTATGGCAAGCTTTCCCGTTTCTGGAAACTTATCTTAGTTTCCCTTTCCATCATCATCGTTGCCTCAGGTTCTTGAACCTTTTCCGGGGCCAATTTTTCTTTTTATACTTATACAGAAGTAAGGCTTTAGTTTTGATTTTTGTTGTAATCTTCCATATCTCTTTGAGATATATGGCTAGTAGTTTATTACTTTCTATCAATTTTTGGATGTAAATTGTGTAATCCCAGGACAGAGTTCTGAGATTTGTCACAGTTTTAACCAAGATGAACTTAATAATGAATAATAATTGTAACGGGAATAACTGTATGCTATTACAGAGAGAAGTCATCACAGAACCTGTAATCATCACAACATTCCCATTGAATTTGCATCGTAAATACACCTATATTTTGGTTTTTGATGTTTTATTAAAAGATTTATCCACTATCCTTAATTTTGGTAAATAATGCGTATTTCATTTTCCCTTCTCAGGAAGAGCTGTCTCGATTACAGAGGAAAACTCTGTTGTGAAACAGAATTATTGTAAAAAAGAATTATTATTTCTGTATGAGATTATATGGGACAAAATATTTTCTTTCGGCAAATAATCTTTTCCTATCTTTTCTTCCTTACCTATTTTGCCATCAGCTTCCTAACGGGGTCATTTAATAAATCCTGAATGGAAATCTTTCCTTAGTACCCTAGCACCATACCTTCAATAATCTTTTTCTTCATGTTTTTATGAAATTTTAAATTTAGCACCTTATCACTTACGCTAGACTCCAAGCTTTTAATTGTTACTGTTTATTTGGTCCAACGTCTACATCTATATTAACACTTTTCGGTATGTGGCGAGGGGTGTCAGGTCGTACATAAAACTTAGGCCTATTCTTGAGAATATTGCAACCTTTCGAATTAGATTAACCAAAAAAATAATATGTTAACAAGCTTTTTTAAACTGAAGTTTTCTTATCCAAATGATAGAAATTAAAAGAGTGCGCCCTAAGACAGCGAAAGAAGAGGCGTGTGTGCTGTCTTAGATTTAGTTTAGAAAATGTTACTATTTATTTGCCAGGAAAGTGTAGACAACTGATGCATGAGTAAGTTCTAAGCTTTCCTAGTTCTTGTCAGCGTGTTCGGGCCAATCTGCATATACATCCATAATGTCCTTTGTGCCATTTCTTGTTTGCGTAGCATTTTACCTTTTATCTACATTAAAAATATTTTCTACACAAAATAAAATATCTAGCACACTTTTCGCCAGAAGTAATGTAGGTAGAGGCTGAATTTAAATACATCACAATTGTCTTTTACCTAGGCTTCACCTTGAAGTATTCACCTTTTATCCATAAAATTTTAAAACTATTCCGATGTCAGGCTTTATCATATCATTTATCCTCTGAATTTATCAGAAAATCGTAGCTTTTTGAAATAGTCATCTCCTTATGGCATCTCCAATTTACTTTTATAACCAACCATCCCATTCATCCCCATCAATTTACTTTCATAACCAACTAGGCATTGGGTTGCATGTGATTCAGTACGAGTATGCCCCTAAAAGAAATACGCTGCATCAAGGAAGCAGACGTTGATGATAAGCGAATATACATACATACATACATGGGACTTTATTTGGCGAAATTGAGACTATAAAGTCCCATCTTCCATTTAACCAGTTAGAAAAGAAATACAAAGAAGAATTACAGAAATATACAACCTTAATAGATAAAAATAAAGACATTGAAAATAGCAATGTCAATATAAAATAGCAATAGACAAAATGTCTATATCTTCTATGAATTTTAATGTGATAGTATAATAGGTTGAGTTTCTATAGCTGTAAGAGATCCTTCAAGAAACTTCAAGAAAAGGGTGTTAAGTACTTCGATCATAATCTAGGCTTACTTTTCTCTTCATTAGTGAGATTCATTCATAGAAGTTCTTACTATTTATTATTATTAATTCTCCAAAAAAGATCAGAATAACATGCAAGAGCGCAGCACGATGAGAAGACGGCGATATTCGAACGTTAAAATGGAAAATATGAAAAATAGTAGTAAAAACGAAAAGTTGGTAACGCGAATGGGGAAGGGGAGAGCCACGGATAAAACTGTTTACTTAAAAAACTTTTCCATTCTCTTCCTCCCCTCCAGGACGCAAAAACGTTTGCCAATGCAAAAGCGTTCCACCCATTCCATAGGCCTTCCATGTCATGCAACCCCACGCCTTGCGAAAGCTCCATCTCACCCTATAGACCTTGGCTGTGTACCAACTCAGGCGGCAACCGAAGTGAGTGGTTTAAATCAACTTGAGGAATGGTTCGGAAAGGTAGAGAGGGAGGAGGCCGGAATGGAAGAGGCGCGTGTTATAGGGGCAGCGGAACATGCGGGGGCAGAGAAGGAGAGGGGCGGGGCAGGAGAATGGGTGATATTGGGTCTGAATGCGGGATGAAGAGAATTGTCGCGACTTTGTCCCGGAGAATGGATCTTCTCCTGATCTCTCCCGATCCCTTCCTCGATTAAGTCCGGGGATATTTATCTTCCTTTTTTTTACTTCCATCGCTTCCGAGAGAGGAAAGGAAGTCGGGTTATTAAGTGTCGCGGGAGGAAAAGAATTCCTTTCGTGCTTTATGTAAGAGGTGAAAGAGAAACGCCTTACATGTTTCATAACTCGTGGTAATTATCGACGACAGGAGGGGAGCTGAGAAGTATTATCAAGAGGTCGAGAATAGAGAGGAATGGATAGAAGATTCTCAAAACATCACTCTCAATTTTTGGCCTTTAGTTCGTTTTCTCGGGTTGCTCGCCCACTCAAAGTCCCCACTTTGACAACTGGTACACATGAATCGAGTAAATTCTTTTTGTGCCATTATTCCAGACTTTTTGCCAGTAAACACCGAATTAATTTTCTTCTGCGGCTTATTTTAATAATCAATAGAGGGTGATGAAAGGACGATCCTGCCAATTTTTTAACTATTAATCTAAAGATATAACTTCAAATTCATACTTGAACATACGTGTCATTCAATGAACAAATAAGATAACGAACGCTCGCACTTTCAAGCACTTTTTACTCGTTTACTTCAAATCCGTACATCCGTTGGGAATATGCTCGATAATGATGAGCGATTTCAGTGTAAGCGCCTAACGTAATTTATCTGCGATTACAAGTTTTCAATAATCGTGGCCTAAATTCATTCTATCATAACAAACAGATTAATATTTTCCGTTGTATTTAAACGTTCTATCATAATAATTGGTATCCATTGAATTTGAAATTTAAATCCTCACTTTGATACGAATTCAATTAATTATGTATCAACGCAGGAGTGAGCTCTCAATCAAATGATGTTCCGATGCTGAGGTTATGGGATTCATCATATTCTATGAGGTTATGTCATTAAATAAATGAATGGCTAACTCAAGTGTGCCAACAAATTGTTGTTTTTATATCTGAAAATCCTGCTTAGCCCTTCATCCACTTCCATTAAAACCCGAAAAACTATTTTTAACATTTTTGTCGACAGCTTCCTTTTTTCAAATGATACAGTCATTTTTGTGTGGATATAAAATTAAATATATCAAAACATTCAAATAACTTGGTTGATTCTATAACCATCAGCTATACTGGATTTTACATCTAAACACTAGGAGACATTCTTAAATTGGTACGAGCATCACCAAATAAAAGAATACTTATTCTCTATCGTCTAAATCAAACATTTTATGAATGATTGAATACGTGTGGAACGAAGTATTTGCATCTCTAGAATGGCTACAGGACAATAACTGTGGAATTTATTCAGGTCACAAAGTCATTGTCCTCTTCGGGTAAATGGAAATGTTTTCTGCGATGACGCAGTTGAACTTCGGTCTGAAGATTTCTCAGAAATTTTAGTTCCCTTATTTACATCTATTAGTCATAACAACTTCATTCTCTCTTCCTTAAAACCTCTTATTTCAATTGCTAACAATTCCAACATGTATTTACTTAAAGGAGTACTTTAACAAGACCATCCGATCCCATTAATTAAATTTTCAAAAATATGGCTCAGCTTCAAAGACCTCTTTTAGAGGGAACGACTCATCATTCTAGAGCAAAGTGAAAACATTGAAGCGAACTGCATGAAAAATTAGAAATAAATAAGGCAGGAAAATTCTCTTGAATTAATTATTCCCTATGCTCAGTCCTTTTTCACCTCAATACACTACTCTAATTATACTGATCATTAGTATTAATAATGTAACGTGGAATAAAGTTACTCTTTTACTTTACTACCTTTTTCTCCAGAGGATTTGTAAATGATAACAAGGAAAAGGGTGGCTAAGCCAGTGCCAATATCGTCGTGGTCGTGCTGCTGCTTAGTCGGGCGAATCCACGCGCCCTTGACTACAAACGTCTCCAGAACTTATATATTCCGGCAGGATAGCTCAATGGTCATAGCAACCAACCGGAAATTGGGAAAGCCGAATTCGAGCCTATGCCCCTCTCAGACTCTTTTCATGTCCTTTTCTTTTTGGGATAAATGATAAGTTACGAGAAAGCTGGAATATTTTCGTTTTATTTCCTGTGATCGATTTCCATAAATCACATTTCGTAAGAAAAGAATAAAAAGCACTATTTATCTTCCTATTCTATCGGATGTTTTTGAGGTATATCTGAATATAACCAAATTTTATTTGATCCCTGTACAAATTGATATTTGGTGTTCTCATAAGTAAATACCTAACTATAATTTCATTCCTGTTATACTAGATACACAATTTATAAGTCTTATTTACTTAATTACTGTAATGAATTCATCCTTTCATTCGTATCTTCTCTCCAGAATCCAAATAATGCTCGCATTACACAAAACTGATCTCAATGAAAAAAATGTAGATGCTCAAAAGAAAACATTCATATCAGAATATTATTTCAGCATACCTAACTATATTAAATGTAAATTTCAAAATCTATTTTCTTTAGGTTCCATGAAAATGAATATTAGAGAACTTTAAATAAGAGTAATTGAGATATAAAATTAATTACTTGGCTATTAACAACGTAAAATTTCCAAATAGTAAACGGCGGAAAATTATAAAATCCATTTTTAAATAGATCATAGACTATAATTCTTTTTCCTAGCATAATAAATAAGCAAAGGAAAGGAATCAAAATGAGAAACCAAGCTAAGAATCCACACAAAAAGTCTTGTTTTCCAAGATTAAATGCCCTGAAGTTTTCATTAAAATTTTAATAGTTAGGAGTAATTTGATAACATTTCCGATACTAAACCTCACTGTATGAAAACAAAATTTCTGGAGAAAAACTAATTTCAGTGGAATATAATATTTAAGAAATCACATCACGTTTAATCAGTACTCGCTGGGGCAAAAGATAACTAATAATTATCTTCTCCCACGAAGAAATATCCCTCCGCGATTAGATCATACAAACATAGAGGAGTCTCTCACAAACACGCCTTTTTAATTTCCTCCCTTGCATTCCTATTTCCGAACGGCATAATCTTTCTGCATGCACTTCCCGCTCGTGAGATGCTGTTGATTTTTTCTTTATCTCCACATCCGAGGCCTTAATTACTCTTCGCTTAGTACTATTTTGAAATTCCTTTGCACACATCCCGCCATGACTCTCACTCGCTTTCCCACTCCGTTAATTATACATTTTTTCGCTCAACACTCGCGCTTTAAAATGCATCATCACATGTCCCATCTCCTTTTCTACTCCCGCAGATTCCGCCTCTTCACGTGCGACTCGACATCGTTTGCGGGCGATGCAGCCGTTCGCTGGGTAGACTTGAAGGGAATAAAAAGTTCTTCCTCTTTATATCTGTATCTGGCTCTTTTCTCTCGAAAGCACGGTGACATGGAGTCAAAAAGGTCTGCCGCGGCTGACTTTCCCGCTCCCGTGGATGGGTTGCCGCGAATTGGCTGTGGCGCAATGTCGCGTTGAGCTTAATGGAGATGGGTGCAGGAACGGGAATGGGGTGGAGAGGCGATTGCAGGTGAACATTTCAAAACGATGCATCCCATGTAGAGGAGTGCACTATTGATCGATGCATCCACCGGGTTAATTGTAAATTTAACCGGCTCGTTCTATTCTAAACGAGCTATACTTCCTTCCGTGAATTACTGAACGTTTTAAATGAGCGGTTGGTGAAGTCTCCATGTTTAGTTGACAACAGGGCTTCGACCCGTATAGTATAGAATATTGGGTTTCGCTACAGTTTAACGAAAATGCCAAATCTTGGTTCGGTTCCGGATTCGCTCTGGCGGAAACCATCAAACCGGCTGGGAAAGTGGTGAGAACCAGTAAAAAGTGTGTCGTGCCGCACTTTTTAAATTCACACAACCCTGAGGATGGCCGCCGAGCCGACGGCTGAAACATCTGTGAATATGCTATTCTGTGAATTTGCCTAGCTGACAACCCGAGATAATTTCTCCATATTATTTGCCAGGAATGAGTTAATACGAAAAGTTAGTACGAATTACTTTGCGAAAGAGAAGGTGGTTCTAATGAGGAACATCAAGCAATGACGAAAGGTATATCGATGAATAGAGGATTAAGAATTGAAGTACATTGTGGCAGGATAAAATTTTACGCTTAGTAGACGTACTGTTAAACGGCACATTTGGGTTTGAAAAAGATAATTAAAACATATATACATTTCTTTAAAGTAAAGAACAGAAGAATCCAGATAAATCTTTACGTAATTAAAATAAGAATAACAAGAAAGTTTTATTCGAGAGAGAAATGGAGAGAGAGAGAGAGAGAGAGAGAGAGAGAGAGAGAGAGAGAGAGAGAGAGAGAGAGAGAGAGAGAGAGAGAGAGAGAGAGAGAGAGAGAGAGAGAGAGAGAGAGAGAGAGAGAGAGAGAGAGAGAGAGAGAGAGAGAGAGAGAGAGAGAGAGAGAGAGAGAGAGAGAGAGAGAGAGAGAGAGAGAGAGAGAGAGAGAGAGAGAGAGAGAGAGAGAGAGAGAGAGAGAGAGAGAGAGAGAGAGAGAGAGAGAGAGAGAGAGAGAGAGAGAGAGAGAGAGAGAGAGAGAGAGAGAGAGAGAGAGAGAGAGAGAGAGAGAGAGAGAGAGAGAGAGAGAGAGAGAGAGAGAGAGAGAGAGAGAGAGAGAGAGAGAGAGAGAGAGAGAGAGAGAGAGAGAGAGAGAGAGAGAGAGAGAGAGAGAGAGAGAGAGAGAGAGAGAGAGAGAGAGAGAGAGAGAGAGAGAGAGAGAGAGAGAGAGAGAGAGAGAGAGAGAGAGAGAGAGAGAGAGAGAGAGAGAGAGAGAGAGAGAGAGAGAGAGAGAGAGAGAGAGAGAGAGAGAGAGAGAGAGAGAGAGAGAGAGAGAGAGAGAGAGAGAGAGAGAGAGAGAGAGAGAGAGAGAGAGAGAGAGAGAGAGAGAGAGAGAGAGAGAGAGAGAGAGAGAGAGAGAGAGAGAGAGAGAGAGAGAGAGAGAGAGAGAGAGAGAGAGAGAGAGAGAGAGAGAGAGAGAGAGAGAGAGAGAGAGAGAGAGAGAGAGAGAGAGAGAGAGAGAGAGAGAGAGAGAGAGAGAGAGAGAGAGAGAGAGAGAGAGAGAGAGAGAGAGAGAGAGAGAGAGAGAGAGAGAGAGAGAGAGAGAGAGAGAGAGAGAGAGAGAGAGAGAGAGAGAGAGAGAGAGAGAGAGAGAGAGAGAGAGAGAGAGAGAGAGAGAGAGAGAGAGAGAGAGAGAGAGAGAGAGAGAGAGAGAGAGAGAGAGAGAGAGAGAGAGAGAGAGAGAGAGAGAGAGAGAGAGAGAGAGAGAGAGAGAGAGAGAGAGAGAGAGAGAGAGAGAGAGAGAGAGAGAGAGAGAGAGAGAGAGAGAGAGAGAGAGAGAGAGAGAGAGAGAGAGAGAGAGAGAGAGAGAGAGAGAGAGAGAGAGAGAGAGAGAGAGAGAGAGAGAGAGAGAGAGAGAGAGAGAGAGAGAGAGAGAGAGAGAGAGAGAGAGAGAGAGAGAGAGAGAGAGAGAGAGAGAGAGAGAGAGAGAGAGAGAGAGAGAGAGAGAGAGAGAGAGAGAGAGAGAGAGAGAGAGAGAGAGAGAGAGAGAGAGAGAGAGAGAGAGAGAGAGAGAGAGAGAGAGAGAGAGAGAGAGAGAGAGAGAGAGAGAGAGAGAGAGAGAGAGAGAGAGAGAGAGAGAGAGAGAGAGAGAGAGAGAGAGAGAGAGAGAGAGAGAGAGAGAGAGAGAGAGAGAGAGAGAGAGAGAGAGAGAGAGAGAGAGAGAGAGAGAGAGAGAGAGAGAGAGAGAGAGAGAGAGAGAGAGAGAGAGAGAGAGAGAGAGAGAGAGAGAGAGAGAGAGAGAGAGAGAGAGAGAGAGAGAGAGAGAGAGAGAGAGAGAGAGAGAGAGAGAGAGAGAGAGAGAGAGAGAGAGAGAGAGAGAGAGAGAGAGAGAGAGAGAGAGAGAGAGAGAGAGAGAGAGAGAGAGAGAGAGAGAGAGAGAGAGAGAGAGAGAGAGAGAGAGAGAGAGAGAGAGAGAGAGAGAGAGAGAGAGAGAGAGAGAGAGAGAGAGAGAGAGAGAGAGAGAGAGAGAGAGAGAGAGAGAGAGAGAGAGAGAGAGAGAGNATATATTTTTGGATTTGGAGAAAAAATAAGAAAAATATTAATGGGAAAGAGAAGAAATGTGGGTGTAGAACGGAGAAATGGGAGATCATTAAAAGGGCTTAAGGAAGGAAACAACAAAAGAGTTGGGAAACGAAGGGTTTTGGTTAACAAGGAAAAAGGAGCAAAACAAGATGTAGGAGGAAAAGAATATTGGAGAGCATTCTATATTTGGAAGAAGTGAAAGTAACACGACTTGAAATATAAGTTTTCTCAGTAAATAACCGTGGCATAAAGTTTGAAATTGAAAGATTTTTATAGATATATATCTAAAAGAAATTTTAATTGTGCAATCATTTGTTATTACGACAAAATCGTCGAGATACTTGCTGTATACGAGAATGAAGTGTTAAACTCAGGAAGGATTTGATGCATATTAATAGATATCGCAAATAATTATGAAAACAATCTTTCTGTCAGGTAATTATGTTTAGGTACTTCTTTGCTTTTATTTTTCTGGATTATTCGTTCAGTTCTTCCGGCAAATTTCTTTTAGGGATAATCTAACTTTAAAGTATCTATGTACAACTGAAGTAAAATATGTGGTTCTTTCCTGTAGCGAAAATACAGCATCAATAACGGCGTAATTAGTCAATAACTACGGACTGAAGAAGGTAAAGAAAACCGAGGATATAAGACAACTTCTCGTTACCGCTTATGTTTTTTTTTTCTCTCCCATCGTAGGGCGCTGTCACAAAATTAAGATAAAAACAGTGGATTATATAATAATGGAACTTAACAGATTTTGATTTCAAATAAAAATTTATGATATCACTAGATCATAGTAACAAAATATCGAATAATATGATAGATTATAAGTCAAGCCTTCAAACGATCGAATAATATTTTTATCAGAAGTTGCGCTGATTTTTCCTATGCTCTCTACTTCTGAATAAAGAATTTAAAATTATAAATTATAATAAGAAATTGAATCATGGGAATGTGTAAGCTTTCAGATTAAAGCTAAACCTCACATTAAGGAGATTTGTTGGCATTTCCAAATATTTTGCGAGTTGAATATTCATTAAATATTCCCTGAGGACTTCGAAGTAGCTGTTGATTGTAGCCCAATGGGAAAGATATTACGTAGAATTTGAACAGATTATCAACGGATTAAGATTGGTTATAATGGGGTTATCGAGGCGAAATTTATGATATTTTTTTACTTCCATCAGGTAATTTTGTTTTCAGCATGCTGTTGGTAGCAGAAATCGGGGATGATACTGGTGTAAGATCGAAGAAGAAAACCCAGACGGAGTAAGAAGCGTATGTCTTTGGTACTGACTTTTGTTGCAACAATTCTTGCTCAATGTTTAGGCTCTAGAAGTTTTTATCGCTGATTTAGGTAAAGAAGGAATGAATACTCCCAAACTTGATATCCAATTTCATTCTTTGACCAACTAGAACAAAAACGAAACACAGGAGGGGGTCCATCACTTTGTGGAATCTTGTCATCACTAGGATTTGTTGAAGGAAAACACAGTTTTAAACAGAAAACACCTGTATAATAGTTGCTAACTCACACTATATAGATTTTGCCGGTGACTAGCTTTGACTAGTAATAGCCATCGAAAAGCCTAGGATGGTCCGATTATTTATTTTCTCGGCTTGAAGATGGCTATCACAAGCCGAAAGTAGTCGCCGACGTAACCGCCGCCGCGGATGCTTGAACAAGTAAACCCGACATTCTATTTAGATAAAAGACAATAAGCATGATTAAAAAGCATTTGTAAGGAATAGGATACATGAAAAGATCTGGTATATTTCCGGCGTAAGTGATGCAAAAAGTCCTTTTGGGTCTCCTGCCGGGTAACTGCTAATAGGATATATCATTGCGGTAATGTACTACATATATTTGAAATTAATTCCACAACATTAACGCAGGGAACAGATACAAAAGATGATAGAATATTATCAGGGGTAGGATGGGAAAATATAAATTTCAAAAGGAATAGAGAGAGAGAAAACCGATAGTTAGAGCTTAAATGATCCAACTGCTGCTATGCTCATATGAGCTTCGGTTTTAGTTGAAGGGAGGCAATTTTCAGCTTATCAAGCACAGATCTCTTTTATCCCTTTTTCGAGGGACTCTTTGAAAGACGACTGATTGGCCATGTCTGTATTAAAACTCCCTTTATCTCTCTCTCTCTCTTGTAAAGATTTCCCGGACTGAGAGCCCGTATTCATGGCGCTGAGGCCCTCGTAGGCGATGGGGGAGATGGTGCGCGACAGCTGCACTGCACAGCGGTAGCGTTTCCCGGCGAACCTCGCGTGGTACAAGAGTGGAAGAAAGGTGAGGTGGAATGTCAGCTTAAAAAAATCCTTGCGCGAATACGAAAATTCTAGAAGGCAATTTTTAAAAGAGATCTGTTCTGAAATCGGTACATAAAATTTTGGAACGAGTAGTTCACCGTGAGATTTTCATAAACGTAGTAAAAAGTTGTTTTTTTTGGAGTTGAAAAAAATGAGTTCTTCTGGCCACAATGGTAAACCCCTGGAAATTAGCATTTGGGCATTTGGACCGAATTCTGGAATGTATTACTACCCCGGATCGATTTTGAAAATAACGAGTTTGAAATACGGTTGGTGTAATGCCATATGCCTCTTATTTTGCGTTTTAAGTTTGATCAGCCGAAGTAGCAGGAAGGCCGTACACTTTCTATTATTTCTGCCTTAGAGTTTCTCTCTTTGACCTTATTCAGAAATCGATAAAAAGCATATAATTTATAATTTCCTTCGATTATCAACCCGCACTAGAGAAAATGTTGATAAATCTAGCTGTTATTAACAAAATTCTATAGCTGTTGTTAACAAAACACTCTGCCAAGCACTCTGAATTCTCTCAATTTCAAGGCCATACGTATCACCCGTAGTATTTGGCAGGATTTCATTAACTCGCCACCGGGCTAAAGTGACGTGGCATTGTGACACTTTTACCTTCTCATCGCGCCTTACTTAGGTATGCAATATGCGAACGATTATTTAGTATTTTTCTAAAGTCATACTACATAGAATATCATCGCTTATTGTACTGCATATAGATGTATATTTTTTGTTGTATAAAACAGCTACATGACTGGGACTCGAATCCAGATTGTATGATAATTTAGGGGTTGAAATCCCTGCCCGGAAAGTGGGATGACCTGGGTTCGAATCAGAGTCACACCACGAGGAAATGTTAGGAGTCGCAGCTAACATCACGAGGAATTGTTGGATAACACACGGTTTTGAACAACAAATAAAAATTACTAATCCGCAATATATAATCCGTTGGCGACTAGTTTCGGGTAGTTATAGCCAACTTCAAGGAAAAAGGAAGACGAAGGCTTTTGTAGGTAAAAGAGAAAGGAGGGAAGGGGTGGGGTGGGAGGAGGGGTAAACTGCAATGGAAAGGCGGAGGGGTTGCAACAAAGTATAAATCCTTCCTCCTCTGAAAGTATAAAGATAGCATTCTCCCTTTAAAAAAGCCCAGTGTGTATAAATTAAACTGCTCCGATTAACAAGCATTCTATATAGGTCAAACTGGAAGAAATTTCGAGATCCGTATGAAAGAACATAAGCCATTCCTTAATTCTGGTTCCTTTAATTCACACTTTGCTAAACACCTCTTCCTTGCTAACCATTCGTCCAATTTCCCCCCACATACTTCACATGGAACATAAGAGCCATGAATTAAATTTACTCGAACAAATGTAAATCCCTCCCTAGCAAAAAATTTCTAACTGTACTGTTGTAAATGAACATATTTTCTAATCTAATCCTTTCCTCCTAACTGCCCCTTCCACCCACATCAGCGCTCGTTTACAGTTAGGTTCATACTTTGCTACAACCCCTCGGCCTTTCAATCGCCGTTTCCCACTCCACCACACTCCTTCTTTCCCTTTTGCCTGTAAAATCCTCATTCCTTCCTTTTTCCTTGAAGATAACTATAAGTAGCTGAAAATAGTCGCCAAAAAGTTACATATTTCGTGGATTGGAAGAGTAGTTTTTCTTTTATTTTTTTCAAAGCCGTGTTCCATTCAATAATTCCTCGTGATGTCGTCAATATTCTACGAAGTGACGGTCTCCTCCAAGAATGTTTTTCATGCAGATAATTTTCACATTTCTTATTCTCTGCTTTTGAGGCTAACACCTATTCTTGTAAAGTAAATAAAGTAATATCAAAGTTATAAATCAAAGTTATGAGGATTTTAAAATACATTTTTGGAAAAGCTGTGCCATCCATCTTTTTTTGAAACGAATACTCGAATTTAAATAATATTCTTTCCAAAAGTTGCTTATTATTTCAAATGATAAAATGTAAAACATGCTATGTACGTTTCCATAGAGATTAAATTCCCATTCCTTCGGTCAAATTTGTTAAAATGTTTTATTGAAGTCAGAACGCATTTTTGGTGCAGCCTTATGGTGAATACATGCGGCGTTCCGATGAAAAAAGGTTTCTTACCCTTACGCTCTCCTGTACAAAAGGACAAATGAAAAATGCTCCATTCATTTAATTATGGTAGCAAGAACTACGGAAAGATATAAAATGATCCACCTAAGTGTATTTAGATAAATGGTTTTATAGCTACTATGCCTTTGCAGTTGAAGAAAGCGATTATGTGAAAATTGATGAGAAGATCGTTGCAATTAACGGGATCGCAATCATTGATTTTGAGGGGCAAAGTGACTATTTTTCCTCTTCTTCATCCTTCGGACATTCTCTTATCCCACGTCTACGTAAACATCTGCTTGAAACAAGCCGATTCTTGCGAAAATAAGATAAACGATGCTTACATAGTAAGCATAAGCAATACTTTCTCTAATAAGGAAAATGATGAAAGGCAACTTTGCTGATTAATTTGCGCACCTAGGAATATTCCCGAGGAGAAACGGACATGAAAAAAAATAACAGGACCTGGACTCGAATCTTCCGCTTTCCGGGAAGAATCATGTCTAGCAATGGGGAATTTAATTTTAACATTGCCAGGCATGAATTTCAAGAAGAAGAGGCGAATGGAACTTGATGGATGCTAATTAAGGTATAAAACAACGTTTATCACATTCTGCGGGGATTTTCAAGAAACTGTTCCGGCTCTCATTCATTAGACTGCCAAAATCTAATAATAATGCAAGTTTTGTTGGGTTTAGGGATAAATATGAAACATTCCTACCTATTTCGACGTAGGAAAACGTGGATTTCAGGGAGTATTCCTTCCCTTATGCGGGTTAGGAGGTAGGACGAAGGAGCGCGGAAGAGGCCAAGGGAGCAGCAACATTTCCCAAGGGTTTGAATGGGGCGGATAGGTCGAATGAGGAGATGGGTCTAATGGGCTAATCCCTGGAGAGGCCAAATCCGCAGTCGATTATCCTCTCCTTGCGATGTGTGTGAGGCATTCGACCCAGGAACGTTTACTTCCTTTGTGAGGATAGAAGGGAGGTCACTTAACTTCGTAAGAGCAGCTTACGAGGAAGAAAGAGAGATGAAAGTAGTTCATAGCGGAATGAGTTGATGTGAGAGGGAGGATGGGGTCCAAGTCTTCAAAGGAAGCTAAAATTCCTCTTCTTTAGCTTTGAGAAAGGCATTAAATTGCGCAATTACGATACATTTAATGTTTATATATCATTTATTATATCATTATACATTGCTGTGACTAATTATGCAACGGCTCCACAGTTCAGAAAGAAAACGATCAACGATAATTTAGTTTAAGGCTAAGTACAGTTTTACTGCGTTTATGTCTTGAAAAAGCCATGAAAAGACCTACCAGGAGGAAAATTTGTATGCCGATTTCAAAACCGCGGAATAGAATTTTTCATCGAGGAATGGAATTTGGATTTGAATAATATGTGATTTAGTGAAACATCATAATTCTATTATTTTTTAAGATTTTCATGTTACGGTTTCCTGCACGAAAAGCGTTGGAATTAGATTTTTAATTGAAGGTCGAAAATTATATACAAGAACTAGGTAGTTGAATATATGAAAAATAAGGTCAATAGCACCAAAAAGTAGCCATTAGCTCCAATAATGTTGAACTTTCTATACGACACCTTAAATGATGTTCGAATTAAGCTTACATATTCACTTCACCTCAGTGAATACCATAAAGCTCCACTTTTTCCTTAGATGCATGATTCCGAATTTAACGCGGAGGGAGCACTTACCCTAACATCCCCTATGTTTTATATACTGTCGTATCTACGATATATTACTCTATTGATAATTTAAGTATGCAGCAATTCCTTGTTAACCGCGGTTGCTGAAACCGCCGTCTTAAGTATACGCACATGTAAGATGAGTAAGATGTACTCATTCTCATCATATGATATCCTGTTATGTAATTTGAATATACACTATTAAAGATGCATATTTGATATTTTTACCTTAAAAAGAGCATAAGATGCCGACATCTTTTAATTAATTGCGTCCTTGTGGACAAAACCTTGCCAACCGCGGCACTTAACAGGAACGTAATTCCCGCAATTGGCGAGGGATTACCGCATATTACAGCATGTATTATACGATTTCAACTCAACATAACTGAATAGACTCTTTCTTGTGGTTTGCTTTCTATGACTAACTTCTTAAAAATTCGAAAATATTAAATAATGTGTATGCACTGCTACCATTACAATTTCCAGAATTTCACATACACATAAATTATACACTCATTGTGTCTTCACTTTTTCATTTTGATCAAAGCATGTTGTGTTAGTTGCTACATTTTTTTTTCATGGAAGAAAGGATTTAGGGACGTGACTTATCTACCTTAACACTTAAAAAAGATTTTTTTTAGATCATCGTAAGATATTTCATACGTCTTTTAAATCTCTTACGTTGCCAATTTATGCCAGTGATAAATACCTTTTCCTTGGCTAATTGTAATAATAACCATATAATATTTGTCCCCAAATAGGTAAATTTGATAAATACGCAATTGCTTGGAATATATAAATTTTCAAATATTTTTTACAAAGACGCTACTTATACTAGTATGCTACTACAATAATTTTACGAAACGAAGTCATTTACTAAATTATAAAAAAAATTTATGAAGGAATTATTGCAAAAGGAGAATTCGACCGTTAATGTGTACCTTTAAGTTTTGTAACAAGGCGCCGGAATTCCTTTGTTACTTGGAAGTTAAAACGAAGACTAACTAAAACATATTTATGCCTTTTACAGAGGTTACATTGTTGTATCGAACCGTCATATTTGAAGATTTAGGAGGTTATGTACTCGTGTATAAGTATGATTAGAAGGAATCTAATATACATTTAAGGAGCTACATTCTCCTATGGTGATGACTCACGACATTCTTTATCACCTTATGATGACTCTCTAGAGTCCAAAAAACTCAACCAACAACAAAACAACCAACAAAATTGGATTAAGGAAAGGTGAATTTCTTTACACGATGAAGTTGTGCAGCTGATTCCAAAGGAATAACAAGCGTGAAAAATAGCGACATGACTGGGACTCGAACCCAGATCTCCCACTACCGGACAGATATTCTAACCACTTAATAACATTGGATAAAGCATGATGACTGTATTACTCAGCGAATGAAGAATCCAACATTTTCGCTAAGTTTTCTTGCTATTTACGGGATAACCAAAGATTCATAGTGTTGAAATCTTCATTTTTATTTAATTGGTAACATTTTAAGACACGAACGAATTAGTTTGAACGTATATTACAATGCCGACCGCGAACTGATCCATCAAATGCTAATTTCCGTGCAGAGATGCCTTCCAGGAATAACTAAATCCAAGCAGGCATGGTGCAGATTTTAAATCGTCGGGATTGTCGACGCGAAGAATCTTCCACCACGGTAATACGGCTTATGGTAATAGATATTAATTTTTCGTGGTAATTATCTTTCAGTTATTCACTGAACATAGTCTAACTACGATCTGCACGGAATAAACGCTTCGTATCCCATTAATGTTTAAAACGAGCGCGGATTACCCTTTTCGTCGCAATTTTTCCCACTTGGTAGAAGGATTACATTAAAAGCTGCTGAGATTCCAGCGGTAATTTGGATTACTGCTTCATAATTATTGCAGGATTGATAAGCTTTGGCCCGAGCCTGCTCTGCAAATTCATTTGAAACTCGTTTTTCTCCGTTCTTCTTTTATAGAAAAGTTTAAGCACGCTGCGGCGAGATTAATGTATTTACAAGATGGGCGATTAAAAAAGTGTGGGAGGTCGGTTGGGGCAGTCAAATATAGCTAGAAGGAGATGATTCATTTCGGACACCCGTGGAATTACTAGACAGAGAGAATAGCTGCGTTCACGGAACTGGAATTTGGAAATGAAAAATCATAGCCGCTCCCGTATTTTGCCCACGGAGTACTCAGCTGACTCGTGTGGTATGCAAACGAAGCAGCACTGGGAAGTAGTGGAGTCATCTGTCTGTCAGAACGTGAAAAGCCGAAATTACGTCTCCCTTATTTTCCCTTCTTCCCTGTTATACTCACAATTTCTTCAAAAATATCCCTCGCTCATCTCTGTTTCCCTTATCGTCTAGTTTTGCCTTCACATTCATCCATAGGAAACAAGCAGGTAGGAGTTCAATGCTTATCGTTACGGAATTTCAAGACGAATTATTCTCTCTCATCTCTACCATGCGCTTCCTGTAGGATAGCTCACAGTAGCTTGGAGATCCCACCGCATCTTGTACTACATCTATAAAAGCACTATCTCTCCATTCTATTAAAAGTGGCAGCTTAGCTTCTGTTTACTTTCTTCCTTCGTTCTACAACTTGTATAGGATAGTATGAGCTGTTTTACCGTAATAATTTTTAACGCGACGTGCTTTCTTGCGCTGAAACTTCTCGATATGCGGGTTTCAAACGCAGAATTCCCCATGGCAACAGCACAATGTACAAAAAGGCTTGATTTCAGCAACTTTAAAGGGATTTTATGCACTTCTCCAACCCAACCCAACCAACTGTAAGGGCTAATCACAATTAGGTTTTGTTACGTCACCACAAACTCAGAATGGGTATTTCCCTTGTCGTGGCATTCTACCCAATGAAGTACTTCATCGGTCAAAATGGGTCAATATCTGATAGTAAACGGATATCTCCTGAGCTTGTACCTAATTTTCTTTTTATTTGTGAAGACTGATATCCAAAAATACGCAGTAACTCGGCACAACTCGACACTCTTTGCAATAAATTTTCTTTTTCTCAAAAGAAATCCCCCAGAGAGGGGTTTGAAGGACTGCAGTGTATTTATAAGAATTACGTAAAAATATAATATAAAAATAATGGGACGAAAAGTCGTGAAGCAAGTTTTCTAAAGACCTATCTATGAAAATATTTGAAAGCCAAAAGAAAAACGGAAAAATATCATCAAGGGAGGAGATCGACCATTTGCACTTATTTTACATCACAATGGCTTCTGAATGTCAGATCCCCGGTGCACTTTAAAACGCTCCGTATTAAATACGATCCTTTCTCACAGTACAATTAAAAAATGCTAATTTATATGTCCGCAGTGGAATTCCTTCTATTTATTTTAGGATTAAGAAAAACAATATGTATTTCAATATCCTACATGCTTAGCTCAATTTTATAGATTCATACATTTTAAAAATTGAAATATAACAAAATGTGTTCATAGACCAAAGGAAAAAGTATACAAATTGAAGCTCTTAAATGATTTCTTAAATTAAATTACCTCGATACAATTTCTTTTTAACAAGGATCGGTTTATGATTCTTAGAATTTAGCAAAAAATTCTCGTAACTGAAACTTTAAAAAGTTTTGGTTATAAAAGTGGTATACTAACTTGAGTGGATATGAAAAATTCCCAGGATTCATGTTCCACCTACGCGTTTTTTAGTATAGAATACGAATTTATTTCGGCATAGCAGCTGTAGGTGCATTTAATCCAGGCTCATTGTAGTCCTGAGGAGTGCGAAAGCAATTGATAGAAATAAAGCCAGTGAAGCGGTAACTGAATTTTTTTTGGATTCTGCGACAAAATATATGACGGACGGGAAAACGGTCTGCGGATAATCCAAAAATTTAACAGACGTTGTGAAATTGGGGATTTGAATGGAAACCGACATAAATTCAGCCTAAGGAAATTAAACAGCCGAATCCAAAAGTGTTCGCAGTATTTGATTGACAAGCAGATATATTTTACTCGTCACCAAATCCCTCTCAATATTTCTGAATCTGATGGGAAATTAATACCATAACCATTACGGCTTTACAATTTCGAAATGCATCAAAAGATGATGTTTCTTCCATCTTATGTTTGATGTTTCCATTCATTGATCCATTCTTACTATACTATACTACCTTTTTTATCACGAGAGAATTGCGTTGTTATCAAATGTTTTATATGGACGTAACAAGTAGAATTATTTTTTCTCTACAAAACTAAACGAAGCTTAATTTATCTTTCTCACCTTTCATTTCCTGGTAAGATATTGTAATAATTTTCTCGTTGTAATTTTTCTAAAAATAAGTTTTATGATTACATTCTCTAATTTTTGTTCCAGTAAACGTCTCAACCTTTGTTTTCCCAATGCATATTTTTATTGAAGATGTCCTTTATTAATGATTATAGATTTATAAGAAGGAATATCTATAGGCATTTTATAAATCAAAAGAATACGAATTTCTAAACATTTAATATGAATTTCACTAACAACGGAGATTTAACATCCTATCGGTACCGGGAATTGAACCCTGATCTCCCAATGACCGGTTGGTTACTATATGCCTTAATATATGCGGCCAGAACAATCAGACATGATCCATAACGTAACCAACCAGAGTAACCAAATGGGAGATCTGGGTTCGAGGCCCTGTACTGTTAAAGTTATTTCATGTCCATTTCTCCTTGGGAGTTTTTCCAAGGTGCACACCTTTACGTGCCGAATCATCTCCAGCTCTTTCCCTTAAATTTAAGGCTTGCGGTTTGATTACTGAGAATTAAAGAATTAATGACAATGGTTTTGATAGGCAACAACTAATGTTTTGAGGAAATTTTAATGAAAATTATTATGAAGGATCATGTATTCTTTTCAATGCCACTTTTTCACCTCATCTCCCGTATCTGCCCAACAAGTCCTAATTGTTCTTTCTCTCATTGTTCATATTTACCGTCTGTTCCGAACAAGGCTATTTTTTACCGTAACCCAATTAAAACTTTCACGTTTTCCTCTTTGCTGTGCCAACTCTTATGACTGCAGAGCTGTTTTTACCATCTCTTGGTTGTCTGAGTTTCGCTCTTTTTTCCCCTTTGATAAGTCACTTTTTGGGTGTCGCAGATGCAGTTGGGATGGTGGGAAAAAGTTCAGCCAGCACCGAACATGGTGAAGAGTAAAACTGGATGAGGAATATATACTATAATACGTCTAAAAAGTCTAGAACTACTTCAGAGTGGAAGTTAGGATTTTAATTTACCAGGTTAAGCTCGAGGAGACCTGCGACTGGGTTCTGAGGAAGTGAAAAAAATGCCATATACATTTCTTTTACCGGACCTCTTCCACACTTCTAATCTAGTTTCATTCCGCAAAGAATCTTTATTAAGAATCTTGATTGAATCAACCTTAATAACCTGCTGAGAGAATACAGCGAAAATTTCATGACGAAGGTATATGAGGGCTCTCTGGAGATGTTTAAGTGGAAGATAACTTCTAAGCGGAATAAATTTTAACCGTTCTAGGATCGAAGAACTCAAGAACTTGTTACTTCGGTATGAATATTACAGTACGATCTATATTGAGCTCATAGGAAAGACGTAAATCATAAGTATCAACTCAGATTGTGAAGAATAAATGTATATAATCGTATGTAAATGTAGACAGATATAAGGGAAGCAATGCAGAGTTAAAACGTCGGGTGTCGCAGACAACAAGTGAAGGAAGAAGAAGAGCATTGGAATTAGTTTGACTTTGGTTCCCCAGCTCAGTGTCTGAAACATATCTGAATATTTTTTACAGTCCTTTCACTTCCCGTAATGTATTCAAAAATAAAATGTAGAAGATCAATTTAGTTTTAAATCCCGGTCTATATCGAAAGTTTTGAGACTTGATTTCTGGTAAATGTTGTGGATTTCTGGTTTTTTTATCAGGAATTTGTGTTTCTATACCCTCTTTCTTGTTCATAAGGAAATGGGGGTCAGTATAGTATTTTTAAAGGTGAATCTACTGCTCCGCACTTCCGAGTCCCCGCCGGGAATTCTAACCCGAGACCGCTTTCTCCGAAGGGGAACTTGCTATCCTCTTTTCTATCTGTGAACCCATTACCTGTGTATCCATATATATACATTTTCATTAAAACAAATTACAAAAATAATACGTAGATATAAGAGTTCAATTCAGGATGCAGTCATGAAGAAATGCGTAGCATAATTGCACAAACCTTACAGTAAAATCGATGTGATGTTACTTTGCTCTGCGGATTTGTGTTTCTGCATTGAAAGAATAATTTACTTTTTCATTTAAATTTTATTATTACTGAAGAGAATAAAATCCCGTCATTCAATTATTTAATACAACATAAATTCATCTCACAGATTACTGTTTCCACCGTACACCGTAATTACTCAATCCGATAGGGCATGAAACTTTCCGAGGGAGAACATTCACGAAAGCCAAAACTTTAAACGCAGTAGTTCTGGCGACAGTAGCGAGGTCCTTAAAGGGTTAGCATCATGGAGTGGTGCCAAAGGCGCCACTAGGCTGCAAAGTTGTTCCCTTTGCAGCACTTCTGTAATTACCCATCTGCTTCCCTCGTTGAAAACAGAGATTCGATGAGACTTCGGGAGGGCCTTGACTAACTAGTTCCTGGAGTAACGGTTCTTCAGCTACCCGGGAGCTTCTCGACGCCTTTATAGCGTGTCAACCCACTTTTTTCTCTTTGTTCTTACGTAGTCACATTGGAGGGAAGTCTTAGATCGGATGCGAGGTCGGAGGATCTGTAGGGTGGATTGTGAAGGAAATGGCGGTTTGGAGGTAGGATTCAAAAAGGACCTAGCAGATAGAAATTAAATTGACGTAAGGGGAAATTTTGAAAGGAGAAACCGTAAAAACAGGGAGTTTGTATGGGAGATGCCTCCACCATAATTTGCGTATTGGATGGAAAAGCTTGGCTAAAATCTACCAATCTGCTTTCTGAATCAAAAGGAAAGAATTGAAGCTTTGAATTTATAGCACTTAGGCTTAAGAATACGAATTTTCTGGAATATAGCTTGTAAATTTATACCTACAGAAATGGATTTATATCGTTAAAGCCATAATATTTCGGAGATGGCAGTTCACCAAGTTAAAGAAACGTGTAAGAACCTAACATTAAAAAACCGCGAGAAAATCTTTCGATGTCAATACTTACTCTCAAAAAACAGTTTCTTCTTGTGTATACACTTCTTAAATGTAGATTAATAATTATTTTAATGATTAGAAAGAAGGATTGTTAGATATCGAACCTCAACGGCAGAGAAAAATTTAAAATTTCCCATCATATCAAACCAATCGATAGACCGATTCACTCTTATTTTCACAATGGAATTATTGATGTTCATTTTATAGGAGCACGCGAAAAAAATACAACTGTATATGAAGAGTTTTATATTTTCACCCTAAAAATACATTCACTGAATTATACACCTCAAATGCTGACCTCATAGGGTCTTTTCTATGATAGTAATTTACTTTTCGTAATGCAGCATGGGTACGTTCAATCTAGGGTGACTAGATGAAGAAATGAAAGAGAAAAAGTCTTCCTTATTCGGGAATGGAACTCGGGTCTCACACTTTCCTCTACCACCATAGAACGATCTCTCCTTCAATTTCTTAGGTTATGGGGATTCGGTTTACTCTGGGGGATCCATCAAAGATAGAACCAACTTCTGCACACACGCGGGACATCAAAGATGTCACATCACCATCATAGCAGACTTTCTAAAGAACGGAACGGCGAAGTAGATAAGCGATTATAATGGCTAATTTGTCATCGTTTATTTAGGGTGACCGTATTAAAACTTATCAGATGACAATTTTTCATTCATTCCATCATAATAATTGCAAGAAATTGGGATCGGCCTTGAAAATATGACACTGCGAGGGTCAGTATGAGTATATACACAGTTCTATTTAGTCTTTAAGAGGATATTTCGACGAAATATTTCCAGTATTTCATTAAATACACCAAAACCTTACTGTGGGGTATCATTACGTCACATTACATCACATCATATTTATTTGCGAGTCGAATGATATGCAATCATATGTATCTTACTGCAATTTTTTGTGACGATCGTAGTAAAGGTAATGCTCAATATTTGATTATGTAACTGAATATCATTTCTAAATCGCAAAAATGAGGTGTCTTCTCCACCCCGATCATGATTTTACAAAAGAGGTATTTTATACATTTATTTCTCTAAATGAGGCATTTCACTCCAAAATGGGGCGTAGTGAGGCCACTCTAGTTCAACATATGAACTTATTTCTCCTGCATCGTCACTGGCAAAAATGAGACTGATTGATGAAATATGGCTACTTGTTCATTAGTCCATCCATGTACTTCAATTTCAACATCAGTGCTTCAAATACTATCAAGTGTGAGTACTACAAGCAAGAACGGATTCACTTTTTACCCTTTACTTAAAACTTAATCTAATACACATATATTTTGACCGTTCGGGCCTCGAAACTTTGGTGTTCCCTTCATTTGGATACAACTGATACTACCCAGTGGTACGAATAACGATTAACAATCGTAACAATGAACGTAACTTACCTTCTTTTTCAGGTACTTTTTATTAATTGAGATACATCAATACGGTATATTTTATCCGTATAATTTTATTCGGGTTTGTTTAAATTCGTGTTTCTCTAGTAGTAAAAATCGGTCTCTTTTGCAACATAGGCGTCTTGATTCTGTATCAAAATTTTTCAAACTTAATTATAGTTTTCTTTCTTTATCTATCATAAGAGGAGCATATAAATGCTTAAAACTTATGGAGAATTGTAAGCCGCTAAATGGTCCCTTTTGTTTTCCCATTTTAAAAAGAATACGGTACCTCAATAGGTTATTTTTTGCTTCTCAGTTTGTAGCAATAACAATTTTATTCCTTATTACTGCTTCCCTACTTTAATGAACGACTTCTCATGAAATAGGCGCTGTTACACTAGATTTATAAGAAAATCTACCGAATGCGTTACATTAAGGAAAACGCATAGGTTACTTGAAGTAAATTTTATGAAGATGACGTCGTAATTTCAACACAGATCGTATCCTTAAGGACCGTTTTCAGCAAATGAGCGTCATCATCAGGTAGCAATATTGTAAGCTATATATAATACGAGCATTAATGGCATTAAAGAGGGAGGTAAGAATAAGATTGGAAAAGAAAATTGAAGGTGCTTCCATTTTAACAAGGAATGAAGGCTTGTTAGGTCTTTATCTACATCTACATCTACATTAGTACCCTGCCGTGTGGCAGGGGGTGCAAGCACCATGAATTTACTGAATTTACTTCGCTAATCTATTACTTTCGCGTATCGTTCGCGGAAAAAATGAATTCTTGTATCGATTCGTTTTAGCATCTATTTCTCTGATCTTTCTCGCAGTGTCTGAACGGCCTATGTAACATGGGAGGCGCATTATATCATCTACGAACGTGCTTTCTCTAAAGTTATCAAGGAGATTTAGTCTTTGTTTAAGCCTTCTATTTTCTAAAGATTCCAACCCTGCGTCCTGAAGCATTTGCGTTACACTCACTGTCTTGTCGTAACAATTCTTTACAAAACGTATCGCCTTCCGTTGTACTTTTTCTAATTCCCGAATACAGCACTTCTCTGCAGGGTCCCATACACTACACGCATATTCCAAGTGAGGCCTGACCAACGCAACGTAACATCTCTCACGGACTTTTTCATCGCTTCTACCGACAATTCTCTTCACAAATCCAAGTTTTCTAAGCGCTCGACCACATATTTTATGGATGTGGGTACCCCAGCTTAAGTTATTAGTGAGGGTTACTCCAAGGTATTTCACCGTTTCTACTGTTGATAAAGTTTTACCTTGGAGCCTGTACGTATAATCGTTGGCATTATTTTTCCTTGGGAAGAAGTTCATTACTGAACATTTATCTATGTTGAGTTCTAATTGCCAATCATCGCACCATTTCATAATTTTATCTAAGTCGCATGATAGGGTTAATCTATCCTCTGAGTTTCCTATTTCCCTGTAAATGACCGTGTCGTCCGCAAATATTCTAACTTTACTATTAATGTTACTGCTAAGGTCGTTGATGTATACTAAAAATAGTAACGGTCCTATTACACTTCCTTGTGGTACGCCCGAGGTCACTTTAACCGAATTGGAACTTACACCATCTAACACGACTCGTTGTTCTCTATCGGTGAGAAAGTCCTTTATCCAATTTATTACCTGTGAATTGATTCCTGCAACTTGTAATTTGTATAATAATTTCTCATGTGGAACCTTGTCAAATGCTTTCCGAAAATCTAAAAATATCGCGTCGACTTGTTTTTATTTTCGGCCGATTTCAAAATGTCGTGAACTAACAACGCTAGCTGAGACTCGCAAGATCGTGTCTTACGAAAACCGTGTTGGTTACTCACTATGAATTTGGACGTCTCGAGAAAACCCATTAAGGAACTAACTATTATATGTTCCATTATTTTTCCGCTCAGTGACAATAAAGATATAGGCCTATAATTCGCTGGATCCTCCTTTGAGCCGCTTTTAAATATTGGAGTAACATTCGCAATTTTCCAATCTCTCGGAACTTTTCCTTAGTTCATAGATTTTTCGAAAAGTATTTTCAGAAAGGGGGCTACGCTTTCCGCAACTTCCTTGAATACACGAGCTGGTATTTCTTTTTTCATTTCCAAGGTATTTCACCGTTTCTACTGTTTATACAATATATTAAGAGTAGAAAAATTAATCGCTGCCTTCTCCCTTTTCTCTCTCTATCTCTTCATCTTTCTGCCGTCATTGTCGTTTACCCCACCTTTTCCATTTATCATGATTAGTTGTCAGAGATATTCTTACTCAAAGCTTCATGTTACTTTATGAAGGTGATCACTTGCTTAAGCCGAAATGACTAAATTAAACATGCTGAGAAGTAAGAAAAAGAAGGTAGGAACACGGCTGTTTATGAATTAGAGGTTTAGAATTAAAAACACTCTGTAAACCTTATTTTGGCAAGTGGAACTCGCGCTGAAAGACAAACGGAAAGCTCTGGATTACCGATTTCTGGGAAGTCCCACTGATCATTTAAGAGACAAAGCCTCCATCCTCAGGGGTTCTCCACAAAGAAAGAACTCCACCACTACCTTAGTGGAGACCCCCTGAGGATGGAGGCAAGCGCAAGTTCCGCTTGCCGAAAGAAGGCTTACAGAGTGTTTTTAAACCTCTAAATCTAATGCTGAGAAGTGCGACACACTAAAATGCTTTGCTTTGCTTTCATCGATGGTCTCTACCGATGTAAAATATTACCAAACAAACTTTACAAAACCATGCCTGGGATTTTCTTTTCTTCTCCAGCATTTAAAGGGAAAAATATGGCTCGAGACGAACAATGGGAATAGAAGACAATGGAGTTATGGAGAAAAAATATGAGGAGTTTTAACAATGAATTTGTTAGGAGGGCAGTTTAACCCACGGTAACCGCTTGTGAATAATGACGGCCTTTAATAGTTGCCTTGATTCTATTCGCTCGTAGACCGCACCGGATGCCGTGGCTGACCGCGGGAAGGCGCTCTCCCTGTCTCCTTCCCGACCCCGATTCTCTTAAATTAATTCTGCGGACCTCTTACTCACTTCTTAAGTTGGTATTTTTATTCTCCCCAAAAAGGCTCATTATTAATCCACTCGGTACAACATCGAATTTCTAAAAACTAATGATGTGGCGTAATGCTGAGGGAAATATTTGAACGGAAATGAAATCCGTGATCCTGGATGAACATGCTCCTGGGGATAATTTCAGGGAATAAGTTAGTTAACTTGTAGCAGTCAGCAGAAGTTAGGTACAAACATTACTTGAATCAATGTGTTGAAATTTGTTACACATCTTAAAAAAAGAAATTTTGTTGCAGATCTTTACAAGAAGTTGCGTTATCAGAACCATATTCCACAAACACATTTCTTTCACGTATTTATGTATGTGTATAATCATGTTGAAGTTATACTTAAGAATTATAAAGTTGATTTAAAATTGTGTCTTTCTGTGTCGTAATTTTTTTTACCTTCGGGTTTTTCTCGAAATTAATTCTCCATTCGATCAGCACCTGGAATATCATTTCGAATGAATTCTACTATTAAACTTTTAATTATACATTACACAAACTATACATAAAGAACGACAAATAATTATACGCAAATGCAATAACTCCATAATTAAATAATTTAATACCAATACTTCATATATTAGCCTGCATTGAAAGGTGCGGAATAGATATTTTTGCAAGAATGAGCCGAAGCGCAGTTTTAGTACAACAATTATTATAATGCAACCTACTTAGTTTAAGGTTATTTTCTCTTATATACACAAGAAAAGCTGGTATTTTCGAAAATAAACATATCTAATATGGAAGTAATATTTCTTCAATAATATGACATTGTAAAAAATTCTGAAATATATTTTTTTCTGATCGTTTATCAAGAGAAATTTCATTCAGAGAACTCTTGGAGTGTATGAATGTTGTAAAATAAGTCTAAAAATTTATTTCCTATCAATACAATTTAATTTTTAATGGCTGTAAATAAAATATCCACTTTAGCGTACGGTTACATCGTAATTACGGGATAAGTATCACTCTATCGGCGTATTTCCAGCAGAATTCATTTAATGGGCACATGTCGCATACAACAACAACTGAAGGATCCCTTTAGAAGGTTACCTAAAACAAAAGAATCTACGTCCCAGAAGCAGTATTCCGGAGTTTGCTTTCTATTCCTACTGTCGTAACGGAAGAAATGGGGCGTGTAATAAGAGAGGGAAGTGCAAAAAGGGAGAAATGGGGCGCTAGGAACAAAGCAGTTGAAAAATCCGAAGAAAAGGAAGGAAGGCTGTAAAAAGATTCCCTATCCGACTGTGAAGGTCTCGCAAATCGGCCAAACGGAGAAGAGAGGGCGAGGTATAAAAATGGGAGAGAAACGCAATTCAAGTAAAAAGGAAAGGGAGGTGTGTTTTATGTAGGTGAGGAACAATAGACGATATGTACCATAAAGAAAGAAGTATGGGGGAAAGCAATCGAAGTTTTTAGGAAAATGAGGGGGGATGGTTTAAGTGGTTAAAGATTTTACAATGATATGTTTTTATATTATTAGATATTTTCATTGTAGCTTATTAGTTATTTTTGTATTACGATTACATTTATTAAGGGCAAGAGATGGATTAGAATACTAAAACACGACATGAGAGATAGGTACATATCGCTTTCAATAAAAGAAAAAATGTATGCAATAAGATTTTACAAAAAAAACTGAGTTTAGGGTTACCTTCTAGGTAAACCTGTGATGAGGCAACCATCATGCAAAAATATACATGCGTTGCATAGAAAGAAAAAATATTCCGAAAAAAAAACAAACTAAAAGCACAGAAGTAAGAATTTAATCAATTTATAAAGACAAGAAAATAAGTGAACATGAAAGTAAGATCATTGCATAGTAAAAATTAAAACAGTATAACTCAGAAAGAAACTTTCAATTCCCTCAGTATCCAAAAACTATGACTTTGTAAGACTAAATAATTTTTTATAACATTTGATACTCGATATATGTCGAGGCAACAAATTAAGGATTCAAGATCTTTGTGGCCATATAAACGAAACATTTCTTAAAAAAACTGTTTACTGATATGATGGAAAGAAATCGTAACATTAAGCCCTAGATAAAGCCAAATCTTAACTTAATTTTCTCGCAATTAATATACCACACAATTTCCCAAGAAACAACAGCCATGAAAACAATCTGACAGGAAGATTTTTTTACATCCGTTCTTCCTTGGGATCTTCCCTAGGCGCACGCTTTTATGTGCAAAGTTGCCTTCATCCTTTTCCTTGTAACATATATTCGTTTATCATGAAAGTAATAATGCTATAATATTTTGCATCCCTCACAAATTTACGTCGATATCCAATTTCCTATTATTACCAACTTAACTCATTTCTTGGCCAAGGAAAGAATGTATTCATTCTTCCTTTATTGCCCTTGCGAGAGAACCACTTTATTTTTCGAGACCTTTCGTGGTAGTGCACCGCCCTATTCATGTCTTTATTCCTCGCTCCTCGCTTATAAATCAGAAAGATTGCCAATATTCGTTTTCATTTCATTCTGAATCATTGGATCCAGAAATCCGAAGGAGTCATTTATCTTAGGTATAAGTAGCTATTGCTAGAAAAGTCATCATCGCCAATAACCAAAAATCATCAGCTGACCCTTGAAGGGGTAACTGATGTGATGAGGGGATAAGAAGGGAAAAAGTGGATAGCCACCGTCTTTATTTCGTTTGAATAGGAAACATATCGCCTCTAGTTTAGTGGTGACGTAATCGTTTACTCACTTAGCTTATCCCATCGCAAGCTTATAGATGCTTATCACATGCTCTTACTACATGTTAGAGGAGAATTTATTTACTAATTTGAATGTATGCCTGCTATTTGGCATCGAAGGGTATATGGCATACTCATCGACATTGATTTGTATGATTGCATGACATTTAATGAATGAATTATTGATGAAATCTTTAAGCATCTCGAAATATATCAACCATGAGGAAGAGTTTTAAGAGACGTTAAGCTATACCGTAAACAAGCGATGATATACAAGATCTAGGATAGATAATAAAAAAAATTAGAGGAGCCCTAATAAGGCGGATAGTATTGGATGGAGGATTCCTTTCCAATTTTTCTTCGAATTCATTCTCAGTTTTCATATCTGAGACGATTACACAATGTCATAAGATTGGTTTTATTTATTTAATCTACTTCTGCTTACATTTTAACTTCCGCTAATTGATCTCACTTTCTTATCTGTCCTTAGATGCTTACCGGTGGAAGCCATACCATAGAATTAGACATTTTAGATATTAAAACTTACTTAAACTTTTCCTCTTTTCTCCTCGTTGTTTTACATCTTTATCTCTCAAAGTCTTCGAGGTTCACTTTAGAGGCTTCTGTTTCCGAAATTTACTTATTTCGATCTCCTTTTTATTATCCTCCTGCTTTTTCCTTAACAGTCCTCATATGATTGTCTTTGCTGTCTTCGCCATTCAATGGGCGTGAGTCCTTCGGTTGAACTCGATTTATTCAGTCCGTACTTTTCTTCAGCTATTTTTCTTCGGATGTTATTTTGTTCTTGTTGAAAGACGGCTAGAGTTAATAAACACTGCCATCCAGAGTGATCTATCCCTCTGATTTTTTCTTGAACCTTTGCCCATATTTTTCCCTTTTTCCTTCTTTTTACTTACTTCTACGTATATATATACTTTCTTCTTAAGAAAGGTACATTCTTCCTTAAAAATCATTGATGCAACATTTTTTCTATTTTGTGTATTCATTAGGATATGACTCTCAGTAGTTTTCAAATAACATCTAAAATATCAAGTCTATGATATGCATTTGTAAAAAGAAGTGTTAAATTGAATATGGGACTCTCTAGTCCCAATTTATTTGAAATGTTGTATAGTATTGTACAGTTTGATTAATATTTGTTAAAGGCCTGCGTTAGTCCTCTCTAATTTTCAAATAGTAGGAAAGAAATAGCGACTAACAACGATTTTATTTATTCAAGCTCTCTTGAATTTGAAAACCCGTTTCATATGAATTCGTAGACATCGATTACCTATATAATAATTAAATTCGACAACTTGTTTTATAATGCTCTTCAAATAAGTGTTAAGTAGGAAAATTAGGTACTTTAAACTACGAATCGATTTTTTTTTATGTTTAAGTCGATTATTCATTTATCATGCTGAAGTAATAAATTGTTTTCTTAGAAAATTTCGAATATTACTTTTCTTTACTCTTCAAACGAAAATTGGAAGTGTTAGTTAAATTGCTTTTTCTCTAAAAAGCGAGTCTTCTTAATCTCCTATATAATGAGATTACGTCAAACATAAATACATTTTCAATTTCAAATTATCATCTTGAATAAAATAATATTTGAAAACAGAGGTATTCAAGTAGTTACATAAAAGTGCATTAGGTGCAGGTTTGATAAATATGTATATCGGAGGTGCATCAGGTTTTGTAATGTTTTGTATTTTTATAATTTTTCAAAACAACATTTAATTATAACGTAGAAAAAATCAATAGAAAATTAGTCGAATTCGATGGTGGAAGCCGTAACACGATGGAAAATAATTATCATCAAAGAAAGAGAAACCGTATCTTTTCCATAGGATATTTTATCTAGGGCCAGTTTCACAATCGTGCTTGCATTTTAAAATCTGCAATCTTCTCAAGGAAGACGCAAGGTTGTAAAACCGCACGTAGATTAAATATCTTGTGAAAAAAGACGAAGTTTCTCTCTCTTTGAGAAAATTAATTCTCTATTATTCCTACTCATAAACCCCGTCAATCAATCCAATCTGTTAAGTTTTGATGTTTTAACGTTGTTAGTTGCTATAAAAATGGCCTACTGATGAGTGGATTTAAATTCTAATACATTTATAGAAGAGAAAAACTTTTCTAGGAATTAAATTTTAAATAACGATTAAATGTAAATATTTTTACACGACGTAAAACATGCCGTTTTTCATAACGCAGGTTATTTTATATCTAAAAACAGAACACTCCTATCAATTTCCGACTCGATTCGAAGGAAAATTGGTGGTTCGCAGGTCTCTAATGTGTAAGAACATGCACCATCTACAGGAGTATCAGGAATTCAAAAAGTTAAGCGGCAGGAAAACGCAGAAAATTACGTGTCTCAGAAACGAGATCTTAAAATGCTCTTTTTGAATCGGGTTTAAATATTTTTTCTTGTCATACTGCTCTGAGTTAAGAAAGAAAATACGAGAGTGTTGGTGGAAGAAGAAGAATAAAAAGTAATGAGGCACATAAGTATGTGTGAGAGAAGGAGGGATTAAAGTGATACGGCGGGGAATAACTCAGACCCCTACCATGCATCGCGTTCCTGGGGATCCAAGATTCACAGCGGAGGTTGCCAAGCACTCCAATTCCACTTCATTTTTCTCTTTCTTCTTCCTCCTAATCATAGAAGAATCGTGTCTACACCATGTCTCACTCTGCGTAGACGTATTCATCCTGCCTCTGTCATTTAAGATTCCTTCTCATTCCATTCCGAAGACTATTTCCTCTCCTTCTCCATGTCTCAAAGGAGAAACTCTGGCAAGGTTTTGCAATTATCCTTATTTGGAGGACACGTGCAGTGCTTTTGATTTTGATATCGTGTTTGTTAGTGGACTCAAGACAGCTCCTGTTGACCCAAATGCGTATATTTTAACGTTAAAAATATGAAGCGAACCATTTTCAGCTTTCAAGCTGCGTATTTTATATCGGACAAATTCCAAGGAAAGATGGGCAAGAAAAAGTCGGACAGGACCAAGACTTAAACTTGGAATCTTCCATTTTCCCGTTGAATGCTTTATCCAAGTAAGCTATCAACCCAGAACATCTTCTGAAGCCGCATGGCAGACTTAAAGCATCCGCCCGGTTAGTAAAGGATTCCAGGTTCGATTCCTGCTCCTGTCAGACTTTATTCATGTCCATTTTTCCTTGAGGTTTTTACGAAGGTCCATCCCTTTTGCTTTCAAAGTCACCTTTACCATTTTCCTTGACAATTAAGGACATTCAAATGCATTCCGAAGGAACTAAGTCCAAAAATTCTCGAAAAGTTTCATCATAAGTTTGATGATTTTTAATAAAGGTAAGAAAATGTTAATGTAATGTTCTGTAAAATCCCTAGTAGCTTAGTATTGTGCGTTTTATATTGTACCTATATTTACATTATAGCACTTTGGAAGACAATATTTTTTGAAAATTTCATTAGTATTTTACATTAAACTCGAAATAAACCCCAATCTTCGCGTCATTGTTCGGATGTATCATGTAAATACTTAACAATAATGAACATACTTATTTCCAAAATTATATCTTGTGTTATTACCTATTAGTCGCTGAATTATGCTTCATGATTTGTTGGGAACGTAGGTAAAATAAGATTGCCTTTGCCTGCTACTACCGATTCATGAGATATCTCATTCACTCTTCAATAGAAAGGGATATTATCGATGCATTAATGTTAAAGGCCGAGTAGAAAAATATATCTAATGTGAGTAAAATGACACCTTATCAAATAGATATGGTATTTTTTACATTAATACATTGTCAATCAAAGATAAAATTTCCTCTTGAACTCAGTATCTTCCTCTCAGTATATGATTAGCGCGCTGAGTATAAATTTACTGTGAAAAGTCATTAAATAATCCTATCTAATCCGCTGTTGGTTTGCTATTATTATAATTTCAATGATAATTTTCCCAGCGCTACCGTCAGGTATCCTCTCCTGGGACGGTCTCTCTTTTATCTCTCCGAGTTAGATAGGAGACATTTCTCCTTTTATTCGGAGCTTTCCTGTTTTTTATAATCTTTGCCATATTTTATCACTGACGAGTATCCAAGTAGATGTGGAAATAATTATTAAGGTTTTGTGTGACGATATTTAGGTATGTTACCACTAGCGTCTGCTGTACTATAGTTCTTTCCTTTGGTCTTACGAGGTTCTATGCTCGTTTTTCATTCTATGGCAATATTTAAAGATCAATCGCATGACTCTTTCCTCAATTAAATATTCAATGAACATATATGCGTTATTTTCCAAGATGAAAGTTTTATAGTAATTTTTGAATTAATTAATCTTGATGAGTTCTATATAAAATTGTTCTCT
Source organism: Ladona fulva (assembly GCA_000376725.2). Classification (NCBI taxonomy): domain Eukaryota; kingdom Metazoa; phylum Arthropoda; class Insecta; order Odonata; family Libellulidae; genus Ladona; species Ladona fulva. Next base: position 120,772 of record KZ308346.1, on the reverse strand, counting down.
GGTATGTGGTAATAATAATAATGTGTATTTATTTCACTTAAACAGATTACCTATATAATAATTAAATTCGACAACTTGTTTTATAATGCTCTTCAAATAAGTGTTAAGTAGGAAAATTAGGTACTTTAAACTACGAATCGATTTTTTTTTATGTTTAAGTCGATTATTCATTTATCATGCTGAAGTAATAAATTGTTTTCTTAGAAAATTTCGAATATTACTTTTCTTTACTCTTCAAACGAAAATTGGAAGTGTTAGTTAAATTGCTTTTTCTCTAAAAAGCGAGTCTTCTTNAAAATGTTATATAAGAAATAATTAAATTCAGGCGTTACTTTGTGGAAAGCCATAGCACAGAAGTAAAATTCTCGTATATTGCGTAAAAAACATAAATTGTGTATTACTCCTGTGTTATATATGTGTGTGTGTTTAATCAAATGTTAATTAGGATAAAATCATGATTCTGCGGGTACATTTTCATTAATTAAATTTGTGATACAGATGGAACTCCGGGAGATGAATTTCCTTGACAAATGTATTTACATCTGTCAAGAAATAATATACATCAACTGGTCGCTATATAACGTACAAAGCAACTCTACATTTAACTAATTAATCTCCGTTATAAGAAACGATTGTCACAAACTGGTATTGTTTACAAGCGAAACGTTGCTAGACTCTAAATTCGAAAGCATCGAATCACAGAAAATATACCCTGACTATGAAAGGCAGACAAAGGAGAGAACCTGAAGGCGATGGAAATTATTGAGACGTGCAATTTGACGACGCCTGAGTCTCCTCAGGTGATTCCAAAGCATCTGAAAACACTTCTGTTTCAAAAAAGAACTGCTTCGTTATGAGAGAAAGGAAAACGGAGCAATAAAATCATTAAAGAGAAGTAATCATGCAATGAAAGAAATCTCGGAATAACTCTAGCGGATATGCGTTTATCAGAGCAGAAGGAATGGGACGACTCCAGAATGTCTTCCACGTACATGAACTCCCTGGTATGTTTGAAGCGGAGACTAAAGAAAGATTGTGAAAAACGAATCTTTGATGCAAAAATTGTATCGTTTTAAGTACAGCTAATTTTTCGGTTAATGATTATGGAGGAAGGAGAGTTGTACCACATTTCACAGGGTAACCTCAAGAGTGTCAGTTTCGAAAATAATAAATTTCCAAAAGTATTAATTGAAGTAAAGACTTGTTAATTAATCCTGAAAACAACTCGCATTTAAGTTTGGAATTTATCATTATTGCTGGAAATTATCTTATACATAATATAACTAACAACGAGAATCAGTGTCGATTATTGCGTTAAATAAAATATAGCGTGATACTTGCGTCAAGTAATTCTAGGCTGTGTATAGTTGACATGAGTTTCCATAACATTCCCCTCAAAATGCACACAAATAGTTCAGTTTACTGCATCCATAATTAGAAAGTAAGTTGATAGTAATTTTTAAATAGTAAATTGCATCTAATCATCTTTTGTAAAGTTTTATGTTTTCCATAAGGAAGTTATAAGAAATATAGGTATATCCAATTTTGGATTTCACATGACTTGGCGATCTATTTCCAAATAAAATAATTACTGTAAAAGATGCATAATGATGCAGGAACAATGTTGTACTACTGAATTGGTACCAAACTCCTCCTTAGCGAACATCTTTGGAGTCCTCAAAAATTGATTTAAGGCCAGTTGTAAACTTATGTGAACCTCTCTGGGAATACACATTTTCTGTTTGTCAATTAAACTAATTATAATTTACATCTTTGAGGATATATTACGAACGATTTCAATATCTATGAATATGATGCACTTGCCACTCAAATGCTGAGTAAATGATACCCCTCTGAAATTTTCAGAATGTAAAGTAATGCATTTGAGGAGCTTAATTGGATTTTCTAGTGTAAAATATGGAAATAATATTGAGAATGTAGAAAATGCTGATCCAAGGATTAACAGAAGTGGAAAATAGCAAAATGACTGGCTATCAAACCAAAGTCTGTCTCTTTCCAAGCTGGTATTGTAACCACCAAAAGGCACCGCCAGACAGAAAACGATAGTTTAGGGTTAGCTGATCGGAAAATGGGTGACCTGGGTTCATTTCGCTATTTTTAACTTCTACTTTATCCTGCAGTTTTTAGACGCTTCCTCGTGCAACATTGAACACATTTTCTGATTATCATTGAAAAAAAACTGAAGCGTCTGAAACTCAGATGCTTCAAATCGGATGATATTCTTAAGCTAATAAATCGAATGATTCATTTTATCATTTAACAGGAGTTGGTGGTCTGAAGAACGTCCGCGTGGTGTCACCAGGAGCGGTGGCTGTGGGAGAGACCGTGACGCTCGAATGCAAGTACGACCTGGAGGGAGCAGAGCTATACGCTATCAAGTGGTATAAGGGAAAAAAGGAATTTTACCGCTACCTTCCCAAAGAAGATCCACCCACAAAGGTGTTCCCACTGCCAGGGATAAAAGTAGATGTGAGTGTGAAAATTGATTTTTTAAGTAAAATAGGCTGTCTAGTAGTAGGGCAATTACCCGAAGGAAATTGACACCACTGGAAGAAGAAGAAAATAATGAAGGAAATTGAGTGAGCTACGTATGCTGATTGTTCCATGCCCAGTGACTGTCTTTTCTCTGATTATTTGTGACAGTCTTATATTATTCGAATGCTTTGAGGACTTTTAGTGATAGTAGTATTTAAAAAGTGGTTTGACAGCTGAGGTCATTCCACGAATGTGGACCCCAACCAGAAATGTAATCTCGAATCGGTTTCATCAAAGGTAAATGGGCTACTCTCTTGACCATCCTGGAACCAGAGAATGTTTTCATTACTTAATGTAATTACAAATATAATTGATAATTTGTTTGTACTTAATTATGGAAAGAGTTAATTATTCCCGAACACAGTCAAGTGTTTGCATCCAAGAATATTTTTGATTTTAAAGAAGAACGGTGCGTTTTTTGGAAAAGGAAGCAAGAAAGATAATGCAAAGATGCCCTATTGCGCTCTAGTTACTCTCATATTTACGTGGAGATTTTCTAGATTACTGATTCTTTAGACATCGATACTGTATATTATAGTAACATTTAGGATATTGATAATATTAATGATAAGTTGCTTAAAATTTCGAAATTTCCAAATTCTCATGTCATCATCTTGGCCGAAATGGGTTATGCAATACCTGGAAGGCGACTATTTGTTCTTTACGCATGTATATCAAATACGATTATAAGACGGATTTACTTATCAGAAACATCCTTTAGAATGTCGCATTAACGAAAAATAGTACATTATTATTGAAAGATTAGTCTAGCAGTAGAAAATTTCACTCAAAATATGATTCTGAAAGTCGGCAATTTAATTTTATTATGTTTCTTGTCAAAAGGCACTTGTGGAGCTTGGTTGTCTTGGTTGGATTACATTGTTGCCGTTTCATTAAATTCTTTTCTTTTCATTTAAATTGAATGTATCACAACTGATATCGTGCTCTTGGGAATGATAAATATATTTTATAATCGAGCTTTTCTGCCGGTTTTCGACACAGATCAGGACACTGCGACAAACATTGCCTTATAACCGCCTGCCACTTGAATGGTATTTATGAAGATGAACCACAATCTTTATACTTAAGCATTTTTTAGGGATTGGTTGGAGTGAAATGTTCAGAGAATTTAATGGACTATAGCCATTATCACACTTTTCTGTCGACAGCTTTCTGAGAGCAACGCCTATCACGTGGTGCTTCGAGATGCTGGCTTTTCCCTCACCGGACGATATCGCTGCGAAGTGTCCGCCGACGCCCCTTCGTTCGACACCGCCCTCGTCGCTGCTTCCCTCGTCATCGTCGGTGAGTGACTTCTTTTCCCTTTAAACCACGTAACACTTTCACATGTTTCTTTCTCCCTTATTCACAAGAAAGCTACATAAACCTCTTCCAAGTGAGTTTAGATGAAATTTCAGTCAACTGAAACCAAAAGAAATACATTTTATGAAATTTTAAGGATTTAAGTTGATTTTGGATCGACCAAAAATAAAAATTAACTTCACAAAATGAAGCAAATATCTGACAAGTACATAAAATACGCTAGTGATTAATTTTTTTTTTCGCTATGAGTGAAATAGTTCGCTCAAAGATCAGATACCATTCGAACCGAAATTTAGACTTCTGAGGATACGTCTGGTAACTTTATTTGCCAAATTTAATTTCTCCGCTCAGCTCACTGCATGTACATTTACTCTTTTCTGTGTGGCATAGGTGTTTATGAGTGCATGCTGCTTTTTAAACAAGTCAAAGATAGGACGAAAACTTTTCTTGAACAGGCTAGGATAAGCAATGAGTCTAATCTGAGAAATAATTGCTTGAAATATCACCTCTAGGAATTAATAGAGAGAGGTTCCCAGTATGAATTTGTGTTTAAAAAAGCTATTTAAAATTTGGGAAGATATTTTTTTCATTTCATTTCGGTAAGTTTCACTTAAATTATTGAAATGATATGGGATAGTACCAATTATGACATGCAGCGGTACCTTGGTTAACGACGGTGGTCCGTCCCTAGTCTGTCGTCGTCAACCAAAATCGTCATTGTCCAAGGCGCAATTTCCCACAACCATACTTCATATCAAATATGCAGATAAAAATAATATAAATTTCATTAAATAAGGTACAAATAATTTATTCAATTATATTTAACAAAAATATGTCATTAAGTTAAGGAATAGTCATAATGGAAGTTTATAATTGTAATTCTTCACTAGAGGAAGTCGTGAACCAAATACTGCGCCGTTACCCAAGACATTTTTATAAAAGATAGTCGTCGTTAACCAAGCACTTCGTTTACTAAGGCAGTCGTTAACCAAGATACCACTCTATCACAATTACCGTTCTTCAGAGACGATTTAACAATATATTCGCGATATTTACGAATATCCTACATACAAGTGTTAATCATCTTTATGGGTGAGTAAATGATATAAATAAACATTCATACTATGCAAGTACATATTATGTATGAATGTATTTCCATTGGCTTTATCACCTGGAAAAAATGGAATTGTCTTCCAATCGAATAACTTGGACGAGCGATCGTAAAACGTACACAATCATACAAAAACGTACATTGTGCACTATCAGGCACTATTATAACACGTGGAATCCATCTCCGCTATTTGATAGTTTTTCCATGAAAAATTTAGAACGCATGATTTCGAATTTCTTCTATTTAAGGCAAATTGGTGAAATGACGGTCTATATATTAAAACTGTGAAACCGTTTACTCGTTTTATTAGCGTCGCACCACCATAGGCTAGATTTTCATTTAATATGCCCATGCTAAATAACACACACACAAAAAAGGGTTATGACCTTCACAATAATAGGCTAGATAACTACACATTCTTTCATTATGGATGGAAAATTGAAAACCGCAGAAATATTTACATTGAATGTGTAAAACCTCTCTATCTATTAAGATATGAAAAGCAATGTAGACAATCGTTATAATTTTGCTGCATTTGGAAAAATATTTTGAGTTCCATTACTTATGTTCCTTGGATAGAGTAGTTTAGAACGTTCATTTTATACTGTAGAAGTCTTCACGGGTGGACAACCGGGTCAGTTCTTCGGTAAATACCGACGTTTCGGCGACGCCCTCTGTCGCCATCTTCAGGGATCCCTGAAGATGGCGACAGAGGGCGTCGCCGAAACGTCGGTATTTACCGAAAAACTGACCCGGTTGTCCACCCGTGAAGACTTCTACAGCATTATTCACATCCTGCGTTCATTTTATAGTTACAAAAATGCGACAAAAGTAAGGTTCTCGGATATTAATCCAAACCGGACAATGGAATTAGCATCGAGTCTAGACTACCACACAGGCCTGTAAAATTGATACGAGTATATCAATCATGTTGTAAGTAATATCTCATCGTTATGCTCGTTTATTCGAGTCTAGAATGTAGTCTACATGTTTGATATATCAATTTTACAGGACTGTGTGGTACCGTAAAAACATTCCTCATTCAATTGGCCTCTACCATGTACAGGTTTAAATCACGTATATAAAACCAATACCGCAGGTTAAACATTTTTTCCTTAGCGAACAAGCTCAATGCAGGTTCCGCTGTTCTCAATTTCCACTATTTTTTTCCAAAATTTGGAAAAAAGATGTCCGCTTCTGGAGAATGTAATTATCTCAAATCTTTTGATAGGGTTGAAATTCATCCCATGAACTTAAAGGTAAGGAATGCTTCTACCAAATTTTATTTTATCATAATGTTTTAGGTATTACATTAATTTGAATTTATCTTAAATTAAATGTGACGGCAATTTCTCCTTTGGAAACAAAATAATAGAATAAAGACCCTTAAAAGCCTTACATCATCACTGAACTCCATTTAATAATTATTCATAACTTTTAATTAAATATTTCAGGTTTTCAGCTTTTTTGGCCTTACTTTTTAAGGAAACGAGATGAAACGTACCGAATAGAAGGATTCTAAATCTCTTAAAGGATATAATGAAAGACAAAAAGAAGAGAAAGCATGGCGGAAAAGTAGGATTTGTCGGAGTGAAAGGATGCTTCGGAGTCAGGCTGCGTAAAATGATCCTGAGAGAAGAGATAGGAAACGTTTCAGAGAAGTTTTGTCGAATGACGCGATGGCATTACCCTTCTTCCGATTCGCATTAACTAATTCCCTCTTTTGTGCGGTCTGAGGAATAGTTTTCCCTCATCACCATTTAAAATTTCAAGGTGTTCGCATAATAGCTAAGCTTCTACGTCATGGAATTCGTTACGTTTTAAACATTTCTATAACATTTCCTTAAAACGGCTACCTTCAGGGTCTCCCGCATCGCCCAATGGGCAAATCGTTCCACTTCAGTGAAAGCAGTCCCGGGTTCGATTCACGGTTGAGGCATTGGTGAGAAGTGACCTCAACTGTCGAAGCACTTCTACAATATTACTACTACTGGCTACCCTCAGCATTTCAACGTTGTATTTCTCACATCATGCCTCATATGTCCTTCCTTTTGAATCGTTTTTTCTACATTTGATAGAGTTGCGTACGATTTCAGAGTATTTATTACGTCTTCTAATCGAAAAATATTCAGAACCTTCAAAAGCCAAAAAAACATTTGTGATGTTAAGTGATCTTAGATAAAGATATTCCACGGTATTTATAGATTCATCGGAATGTAACTGAACAACAAATAAAATGAAAACTAGATAGTAGTTCTATTCATTCGTGGTAGGTTCTTTACCGATTTCTTAATAATTTGTCGTTTAAACAAAATGACGACCTTTTTTGTAATTTTATATTTTGTTTACTCGTACTAATCGTATCTGTCTGTGATTTTAATGTTTATATTATGCACTAAATTTAAATATATTTTATAATAAGCTTTCATTGTCAAAGATTCATTATGATCTGATATACGTTAAATGCGATTACAACTTTTGTCATTTTTATTACCCTTTACGTAATATATCTCTCCTCTTCTTTCTGTTCCTCTTTCCTTCGACTTTCACAGGTTTTCTCACACCCCCTACTCTTTGTTTACCTACAGTGGAAAGATTCTTTTTGTGATAAGAATAATTTTTTCCTTATAAAACCATTCTTTCTTTTCTTCCTTTAGTTCTATTTCCACTGAGTTTGTAGATAATCTACATATATTTTGTAGTTTATCATATTTCATGGTATATTTCGTATTTGTAAATTATTTTGAAAAGGATTAAATGGGATATTTCCAGTTCTAATTTGTACCGATAAGGACGATTGTATATATGTATTGTAACTAACCTCTACAAAATGGTCTCCATAATAATTTGCTAATTAATCCTATAGCTTTAAAATTGCAAAGAAAAATTGATTTCCATCGTTTACGTCGGCATTACTGATAAAAGCTTAACACTTCTCAATTCTATTCTTCGTCTTTTATTCATCGAGAGCGAAAGCGGTAGAGAGATGTAGAGAGTAGAGCGGTTCTAGATGTGTAGAGCGGTTCGAAACACTCAATGCGATTTCACTTAACACTTCAGTCATTTAACTTAATTCACTACGCAGAGAAGGGACATTCTACTGTAAGAAATCATTCATGCCTTTAAGACTCACAACTTTCATGAATTGTAGAATCCAGCAAATTGAATACTGGCACTGTTTCATTATCTTCGTTGGTATGTATGGCATCGTACAGCTTTAGGAGACATTGAGAATAGAGATTTATTAAATTAATTACCACTGAGAACAGCTTGAAAATTTGTCAATCAATGGGAAGGGGAAAGAAGATGGGGACAGAGTAGAAGCAGCTGCGTGAAATGAGGAGCTTTGATGTGGGAGGGGTGAGAGAGAGGAGGAGGACGTTGGATGACAATGAAGTCATTTGCGGTAGACGAGAGAGTTCATTGGTTTTCTACGAACTTCAACTTAACGAGAAGCGATGTCTTATGCTCATTCCTTTCTATTCAAAGCTTCCCATTCAGCTACGACTCTAGATTCTCTCTTGCATTTTGATTAAACAAGTACCGTTGTCTCAAACTTCCATATTATCAAAATGTCATTAGTTAAGAAGATTACTTATGTGTAGCACAACTTATTTCTACGAGAATTAAGGATTTTAATTAATTTGCGTATTTAAAAACTTTTAGAACGACGAATCGATCGGTGAATACTGAGCAGTGCTTTAGTTTAGTTTTCCATGCACGTGCATGGGATAAATACATTATTTCGGTTGAATGAGGCTTTGCACAACTAGAAGTATCAAATAGCTTGAAAATTGATTAATAATTTGTTTTAATTATAATGAAATCGATGCTGAAAGGCGTTACATTTTTGAAGAACATCACTTAATGTTAAGACTTAGTGATATTCATGGCGAAATAAAAATCGGAACAAAATATTCCTGTTTCCACAGAACGTTCATTCAAAATAACGACTAGTTTCAACACTTGAGTGTAATTTTCAAGTCATAGAAAGTCTCCACAAACCAAGACTTATAAACCCTCAGAACAATAGGGGGAAGGGAAAGGAAGAAGAGTTAAACAGGGATGGAGGGAGGAGAAGGAGAGGGAAGGGGTGGTAGGGAGAGAGTTTACAATTTTGTTTCTTAGGGGACCTAGGAATGACAATTTTAACCACATTGGTTTGCACAAATATGACGGTGAAGGTGGATGGAAAAGATTTGAGAGAGCGCCATTTTTCGTTTTTTATAATTAAGGAGGGAATCAATCATATTTGGCGAGAATCCGTTTTCCACTGTAATTTATTTAATTACGTTAAGTTCACTTTAAAAATGTTGCCGTTTCATTGTAAGGTTGAGAAGGAGTACTTTTCCATAGGAACTTAAGTGCACCACTGGCTTTAAATTCGCGCTTACTAAACCGGACGAAGTCTTTTAATTTACTTTTCAAGTATGAATCCTGAAAAGTTAACATTTTTAAAAAATTGAAAGTGAAATTAATAATTTAGAGTTTTCATGCGTCCGCTTTAAAATAACACCCGATCTGTTGGGCAAGGTTGTTTCAGGAACGACAGCGAATACCGTGATGGTTTTAGAAACTTTCCAATGAACGTCGTAAGTAATCCTGAAAATGGTTCGCGAAAGGGTCGCAATAGCTTACAAACATAACATAGCTTCACTAATATTGGTTGTCTCCTTAAAAAAACCGGACTAAATTAAATAATTCCAATATTCCTCCAGGTGATTTAGGAAGCGCAAGAGTGGGATACTAAATAGCTGGAGGAGTGATAGTTAATATAATAAACAGCAGAGACTTTCTTTCCAGTTTAGCGGTAAGACGTGCACATAGGATAATTCCAAGGAAAAATGGACATGAAAAGTATCTGATAGGACCAGGACTCAAAACAGATTACAGATCCGTTATCTCATACCTTTTTTGGATACCTATGAAGTCCCCCAACACGGCATGAATTAATGTTTTTGATCTAAAGCTTAATTGGCTAAAGCATCCGCCCGGAAAGTGTAATATTCCAGGTCCTCGTCATGTCAAACTTTTTTATACCCATTTTTTCTTGGGATTACACCTAACGTTTCGATCCGTATAATATTCCAGATTTATTATTGAGTCTTTTTCGATTCCGCTTCAAGAGTCGGAAAGGTATTAAGAGATAATAAAGGTTTTAGAAAGTGAAAGGTTCGAACAGTTAATGAAGGTTCTATAGTGTCGATGAAAATCCGGAATAACGAGTTCCCTGATCGTTGCATGTGCATCGTTAGGACCAATCGCATGAGCCTACCGATTAAGTCACTATTCTTTCAGGTCTCAATGTAGAGGTTTTTCAAACACTAGATATAAGTGAGGAGACAGTGATAGCGAATTTAGATAAGCGGAGAAGCATGTGAAAATTGCATCGTCCATCAGATCCGAGAACGTGGATTTTATACTCAGATACCGCCATTGTGATATTTACTTGAAATTCGGGCGAAATAACAGTTGAGACAGGTGATTACCTCGGCGATTTGACCAAAGGCATTTCCTTTTGGTGAGGATATTTTCATTACAGAGTTACTTTGTGGTGATCCAAAATTACACATTCTGGGCAGAAGGGGCAAAGCTCTCGATAAGACAGTTCCCAAATTCAAAGATATCGCTATTAAGTCTTCGAACCAGAAATTGGTCTTTCGGGAGCTTAGATATGGTACTCAACCACGCACCGTCACAATCCACACTTTACAAGGTCAGACTAGCACGAGAGGAAGGTTTCACAGTCGTACCTGGCAAAGAGTGGTAAATTACGATCATATGATGAATTTAAATAGGAAAACGTAAAATTTTGTATACATAATCTTACTTTCAGCATTCTTAATTTTAACAAGGTTAGAAAATCTATAGAATCAACTTTAATAACTCTAAGAACACTGTATAGCTATATAATGGAATATACATTTGCAATATCAAAATATTCAAAAAGATTGAGGTTGCCAGCGGTGGTGAAGCACCATGGAGACAAGTACCCAGAGACCGCTATGTTAAACCTCCAACATGAACCACAGAAATTAACATTGTAAGTCACCAAACTTAGGGGTCGGCAAGGTGTAGATGGGGAACGTCAAAAGTACAAAGAAATGAATACTATACTCCATATATCGGCTTAAACTCTCTAACTATCACGCGCTTTCACTGCAAGCGCCGGATTATTTTTCCTTCTCCTTTCGCTGTACCCCGTCTTCTCCCCTTAGTCCGGAGCTTGTCACTAGAGACTGAAGAAATGAAGCGCGAAGAAAAGTGCAGTCTAGAAAATAGATGCGCAGCAAGGTGAGGGAAGCGTTGAACCATTTATACTTCGATGAGAACATGGGTTAGCTTACAATCGAAGGGATCGTGGCTTACACTATTAATAGCAAACGATTTAAACGATTTAACAACTTTGATCGCATAATATTACATGCATCTATCATTCCAGAAATAAAATTTAGCGTGGCTTTTCTGAGCGGTCTCTTTTGATAGCTTTTTAAAACTTAACAGTTGGATAATGATATCTCAGAATGAGTGTATCAGGGGTGGATTTCCAGCGGACAAATCTCTTACACTTGTAATAGCAGCGGAAAGAACTTTTCTTCGACAGAATTTTAAAAATTCTATAATCCCTCTTGCATGCGGAATTTTCGTGAAAGTAAATCTAAAAAACATTATGTTATACCATATGCTAGGAAATTTCCTCGGAAATCTCGATTTTTTATTTTTGTGTTGATACTCGTAATTATCTTTATTTTAATTTTTAATAAGACTTTATGCTTATGTAGACACTGTCAAGGCTGAAATATTGTATAACCATCTTTAATTTTCCGTTTATCCTACAAAATACACACCATCACATATTCATGGATTAATGAACTCATTTATTTTATTTTATTTATAGATTTAATTTAACGATAAAGATACCTGATTAATTTAAATCTCATAAAATTATAAATATGTATTAGTATAATTTTATTTGATGATTCGAATAAAAATTCAAACCCAAGAAAATAAATAAGAAACACGCAATTCCCAATGAGGATGAATATGTACACCATTGGTAAAAGGTAAAACTTTTACATTTGCTAATTGGCAGATGTCGCAAAAAATAAGTCTAACTTAACAATAGGTATTGTGCATAACCAGAATAGGACAGATAAAAACAAATTTTATTGTGTTAGCAATTTACATGGGATAAATACTTTGAATCACTTCAACTTCTTGAAAAAAACTTCGACATTTTTTGAGATGAAATTAATCTCACGAGATCGCGAAGAGTACTAAAATTGTATTCGGCAGGATGTCTTCTCTGCCCTGCGAAGCGATACCCAGAAGTCGTCACTCGTTATCTTTCCTCCCTAACAACGTCATTTCATTCTGAGTTACCAATACCATAGAATTCGCCAGAGCTTTTTTTTTTATTTCCCAGAAAGGCTGAAGCTATATTTAACAACCTTCACCAGCAATACGAAATACGATCCCCTCTGAGTTAAAAGGAAAAATGAGCACTAAAATCGAGAGATTCGAGAGAGATTCTCGCTGGGGCGTAGTTAAGTGCCTCTCCTCAGCATCCATTTCGGAACAATCTCTTCTTCCGCCAATAATCATATTTTTCCTCTTTCCCATACGAGTAACTGGTTTTCCTTCCATTTCTTCGCAGTGGTATTTTAATCTCCTTCTCATTTATGTTTCTCTCGTTTACGTAATGTCATAAATGGAAGGAAGAATGTTTTCAATCACCAGTAGATGAATGAATAAATGAGCATTTCCGTTTCCCTCGTTCTCCTATCTAATGGTACCTCTAGGTTTTCACATTTATTTAAATCCGAAATATTAGTAAAAAAATTGGATAAATAATTTTTAGGCTCTTTGGTATATCAAATAACTTCAGGTGAGTGAAATATTATTTTAATGATCGCTCTTTCGTAGCCTCGAGTGGAGGAAAATCTGCATAAATAAGATTTAATGTGGGATGTGTTAGAAAACTATACCAAAAATCATTAGTTGTAAGGAAAAGTTAAGATTGGGAAGAAGACATCGAATTGGAATGTAGAAACCTAAAGAAAAGATTCGAAAACTATCTGAACGGGGAGCAAAAGCAATTTTCTTTAACCACACCTGGTGGCACAGTGGTTAGCGTGTTAGCGTAGTGCCGCTGGGTCCAGGGTTCGAATCCTGGTTTGAGCACCGTCCTTTGTGATCGTGAATTATAAAAGGTTAATTGTAAGAGTGGTCTCTTGAGACTAAAATTCGTCATATATAGTTGTTATTTTACTATAATTATTACAATCTAAATGCATTTTTGGCCTCCTCATTCCTTTCATTTACGTCGGTTGATTTCAGTGTCACCAAATCACTCTTCCTTACATGTATTTTAGATTTCCCGGACGGAGAGCCCGTAATCACGCCAGAGAGGTCCTCTTATGCAGTGGGAGAAATGGTGCGCGCCAATTGCACGGCACAGCGGTCGTATCCTCCGGTAAACCTCACGTGGATGGTGAACGGGAAACAGGTTAGTTGGATGGAAATTGTCAGTCTATAAATACAGTATACTTAAACTTTAACAAATGAGGTAGCATTCCCAAAATTGGAATTGATCAGTCCACGGGTCAAACGGCGAAGAATAGAGTTTCAAAAGAGATACAAGTCCTGACCATAATATATATGAGAATGAATGTTATTATGATTCCATAACTATATACCGTTTCCACTTGCTCCACCGACCATATTGCAAAGAAATATTAAATATATACAATTTAGTTAATCATTTAGTTATAATGTGTGAAATCACTTTATCTCGGTATGGTCGCTACATCACTGATGTAACTGTAAGCATAGTTTAAATGATTCAATCAGAAGAGATAATGTGATATGGAAGGATATAGGATGAAACACCTTTATCTATTACTATACCTAGCTCTACCGCTCATCAACTTTAGTTTCTCTCGAGCCAGACGTTGTTTCACTCCCAAATTCTATATTACGGTGTTAGAAACGCCTCCATTTTGTGCGAAACTGAGACAAAGTCTCGTCTTCCACTTAACCCATTGTAATTTTAATATATCTAATTACTAATCAATTATAAAGCATGAATTTAATTAGCAGAGGGTAAGAAAAATTGGGGTTAAAAGAACCCAAATGAAGCGTGGAAAAAGTACCCTTTCCTCAATAGAATTTTCGGGGGGGGGAAATTGAGATAGAAAAATGTCAACATTTGCACACCTAACACCAAATGTTTCACATGATGACAGGTCAATTCGATTCAATTTCCACAGGTTCGTGGCAGACACGTCCGCCGCTACCCCCTGCGTCGCGACGAGGGTAACGCGACGACGAGCACTTTGGGTCTGGAGGTGGAGGCAGGCAGCAGCACGTTTAGAAGAGGTCGCCTCACTCTCCGCTGCCAGGCCACACTTCTCTCGGCTTACAACGCCTCCGCTGAGCTGGTCATTGAGGAGGAGAGGCCCAGACTCGCCTCCGTCCTCGGCACCAGGGAGTCCTCTTCCGCCCCCGCTTCCGGACCTGCCCTCGCCTCTCCCGCTTCCTCTTCTATATCTATTGCCACAGCATCTAAGTACCACACGGCATTTCTCATGACTATTGCAAGCGTGGCAGGTCAGTCTAAAGACATTGTGTATTATTATAGCGTAATTTCTTTTTATTTCTGTATTTTATTTTGTCCCAAAAATCCATCATTAGTTAATTATCCATTAAATTGAGTGATGCAGAATGATGGCATTGATCTGAGTGCTACGAAAAGTGTTACTTGTAGAGTCATTTTGCTTCACTTACATGGAGCAAAGCTTCACTTGTTCCGCTTATAGCATTCTGTCTCTGTGAGGAAAGCAATGGAAAACTACCACACCTCATTTTGCCTAGTGCAAGCTCATCGTTGCTTAAGGTGGTGGGTTGAAGTTCAAATCAGCCTTCGGACTGGAGACTAGACAGATATCTCTTATGATATCGTTATCCATTGTCAGATTACTCATCAATAATAGAAATGGACGGAGAGAACAAGGTACGAATAGGAAAACCCATACTCTTAACTGAGAATATTCGATTATCCTGGAAATGAAACCGGGCCCTCGGCGTTTAAAGAATAGCTAATCATTCCGCCGCCGAGGTGTGCAGATTTTGATATTTTCTATCAGATTGAGGTGTCAGATCGATCTTCAAGAGCTTTGAGGACTCATTTATTTTCTTCGTGTTTTTAGGATCCCCATAGTAATATAGTCAACACAATTTCTTATTCAGCCTTTGAATTGCAACATTCCATCCCAATTCAAAGTACTTTCTACATAAATATTAAGGTGAAAATACAACTACTTCCCTGTATATATTACAGGTTTGTTTCTGCACAAAAGAAATGATTCTTTAATTTAATAGTTACTTATCAATGGCGTATCTATAATTATCTCACAAAATTTCCTTGGAAAATGTTTGGAGAACGGTTCCTTAATGACTAGCTTACCCGTTAGCGTCCAATATATCTAACACGTTGTGTTCATTTCTCCGTCCAATGTAATAAAAGCCTTTGATTGTCAGATTGCTTGCTGAGGTTAAAAGCCAATAGGCGGCATCTGGTTGATTTCAACGAAAAGGGTATTCGGAAAAAGGAGAGGGCAGTTCCGGAATGCTTGGAACAAGGGAGAAAATGGGTTGGGAAGGAATTCCAGTGGGGTGACAAAACCGAAGTATGAAATTGGTTGAGATAAAAAGGGGTCGAGTCAAAAGGGAGAAAGGTGTCGAAGGGTATATTGAAAGGGGGTGCGATAAAATGGGACGACTTGGGGAGTGTCGGAAAGGAAGAAGGGGAATGGGAAAAAAGGGAATATACCGCTTTGAGTTTCCTGCAAAGCGCAAAGTCCTCTACCCTTCCTTCAACTTTATTTTAGCCTTTGTCTCAAAACAAGAAAGGATTTTTAAATTGTTCCTAAGAAGGAATATAAATCGTAATAATTTTCTTTCTGGCTCCATTAAAAGACCTAATTTCCAACTTAATAATCCCTATTCAGATTTTGTGTTATACTTGACCCTTTATCCTTTAAGGATGGGGGGTAGAAGTTTAACATTACTTAAGGAAGTGTACGTCTTTAAAACCCAAATGTTAATTAAGCAAAGTGCAATAGCGACGTGATTGGGACTTGTCGTATCACTATTTTCCAATTCTGTTTATCCTAGAATCAAATGCTTGGGCCATGAATTTGTGGTAAGTCTCTATAAGGAACAAAGAAAATTTAAACTTTAACAAACCACAGGATTTAATAATGATCTACCAAGGTTTCGGCTCATGAAGTCATCTTCAGGTACTGCTATCAGAAAATAAAATATAATATATTTGACTTGGTTTTCTGTTAGCAGTACCTGAAGATGACTCCATGATTAATAAACCCAGTGGTTTTTGAAAGTTTGAATTTTCTGTTTCTGTTTATCCTTGTACATTAGAGGCGCACCCCTCCTCGTGTTATTTTAAACACTTTTGTGAAATGTGAAGTGAAATCAGAAGTGAAATCGGTCCTGTGTTCGATTCTCGGTGGTGTGCGAAATGACCAAGGCTGTAGAATGACTTTTAAAAATTCTACTACTAATCTATTTGCATGGAATACAATAGAATGGAAGTTATGGAAATAATGAATGATTTTAGTGATTGCAGTTCAGATGTCGATTACCGTGTTGCAAGTCAAAATTTACTCTTAAGTATTTTTACTAAATATAAGTACTGTTACATTTTATGAGAATGCAAACTTTAATCTTAGTGGAAATAAAAGCTGTTTCCGATATCGGCACCGGTTCAAGGATTTTGATTTTTCGGAACGAGTTCGATTTTTATTCCGGCAAAAATAGCTTTTCTTCGGTTTTGGTTTTCTTATAGGTTACAGTTCGATGCCCTGCTCTGAAGGAATCGATCTGAGGTGGAAAGATATTCGAGTTTTAAATAAAATGTAGATTCCTTACTTTGCTTTTAACTTTACGGTCTATTCGACCTTGAAGCGATTTCAACTCCTATTAATAATTTTCACTGCACCATAAAATTATAGTTCATTCTTATTCCTGAGAAACATTACCATATTTCACTATGGGTGGGAATTATTAATCGTTATTCATTTAGAAAGTAGATTAATAGCTGAATTGTGTTCAAAAGTGATGGCAGAATAATAAAGACAGTAACTAAAACGGATAATAATTATTCTTATATTCTTGTATTTTCGGAAGAAATTCTCATTTTCAATATTTCAACGTATTCCGAATAAAACATATACATGCTCACCTCAAAGTTTTACATGCTCCTCTCTATGTAATTAATTCTATAATGTGAGCGCAAATGAAGATTATGCTGTAATTAAAACCCAATTCAGAAAGCACTGCATACACCCGCGCATAACACACAGCAAGGTTTTCTGGCACTGCATTCTTGATGCATCGTAATAGATACCTTAGAGACTCTATATTCTTCCACTAAAGCGATCTGCTTTTTCACTTAAACTTTGTGACGCATTCTTATTAAGAAAACAATGCGTCTTATACGCGGGTATATTCGGTAATTCAAAGTAGGAGCATCTAAAAATATGTAAAAAGTATTCACAGAACTTGATCGTGGGAAAATCTGAATGTCTCTATTTTTATTTCCTTCTTTTACAGTTAGCAACATGGGAGTTTACTGCTGATGGTCATATTTTTCCTTGAATCTACTAACTTTGTAGAGGATATCCGTCGGGTAAGAAAACCTCATCGCTACATCCATTTTCAGACTATCCATCAACCACACTCTTTCTGAGAAAGGCTAAATGCATTTTACATATTGATCGTTAGTTTACTTCAATTTTACAATATTTTTAATGATAATATTTATTCAACCCGGATATTCCACGGGTCAAAATTCCGCGATTCTCGAATTATAGATTAACTATAATATTGTGTTCGATAGTGTGGAAACTATTTTAATTCCGCGAGAGATAACTAGTTATGGTTATTAATTAGCTGCAATAAAAATTGCTGATAATAGGTTATTTATAATTGCTCTCAATTGAAAACAAGAAAAATATATTTTTTTTCATAATTTTCATGTGAAAATTTAACGATCAACATAAATCAACTTATGAGTATTTTTAACAAGTTGTTTTAGCAAATTTCACTCTGGTGTAGAAGTAATTTAACTCCGTGTTTTCAAGTTGAAAGTTTTTCGGCATAACGCATTTGCTTCACACTATGTAATAGTCTATAACGCTACATTTTCAGGAACTGCTACTATGAATTTCTTTGGCCATGGTTAGAGAAATCCGATCGACTACATTATTAGTTATTTTTCGTTGTGGACCGTTTCTTCTTTTTCTATCCAGATTCAACTAACCTCTGAATATAATTGTTATGAATGGCCAGTTATTATGTGTATCAGAAATAAACCGCAATATTATATCTCAGAAAAGGAGAAATGTAAGTCAATTTATTTAATACAGAATGTCATTCAATTACATTTAACGTAAAAGAAGAGAAAAAAATGACGATCATCGAAAATAAAGCTTGAAATATGCTTTAAAAAAATCGGTAAATAGAATAACATTTTGAAATTGGTAGCAATTAGCTACCCTCTTTTTTAAAGTTTGCAGCGCCAAATATCGTAATAGTTAAACATTAAATTTGAAATAAACCAACCAATTTTAGACCCAGGTTGGCTAACCAGGGCATCTCATGATATCCCGGATTGTCATTTTGTCCCTGTTACCCATCATTTAGGGATATAGAGGAAAATTTAACGTCAGTTTGTCTTTTTCAGGGTCGGCAACACCGTTTAAAACTTGAATGGGAAGGACATACTACGTGGAGGAAAAGATGCAAGGGATGCATGTGTCGCCTGATAGAATCCGAGCGATTCTGATAAACAAAATAATTCCCTTGGTCTCCTTCGCAGCATCCACCTATGTTGAACCATTCAACCTCTGTTCCCTCCGATACTGTATACTGCACACTTTGATGTCTTACCTTCAACAAATTTGAGTGATTGACGGCATATTTGGTCATCTTCAACGAAACATTTTCAGAATTAAATAAAAATACGATGGCAGCTCACACAAGAATCAATCAGTAAATTGCGTAGAAAGCGGGTTTCGTGAAATTATATGTTCATAAAACTGCGAGAAATATCCCAAGCAAAAAGAAGCACTGAGTGATCTTTACTCTGGAGTTAGGGACCTAAAAAAGAGCGAAGAAAAAGATAAGGGTACCGATGATGTTGAATTGGACGAATGGCATCATAATAATATGGCATCAGTTTTGAAGCAAAAATTAGAATATCGCGTTTTAAGGCACGACTTTCGATTTCGGAAGAAGGATGCTGTATGATTTAACTAACCATCCGTTGGTGATACACATTTTTTAATTTTATATTTCATTAACATCTCTTCATAAGACGTATCTTAGGTATTGCAAAAATACCGAATTTCCAAATCAATTTTCTGATTTGAGTACCTGAACATTTGGAAGAAGAGATAGATAACAGTATATAAATTTCATTTCCTTTGCTACGCCAACACACACAGAACGTTTCCGCTTCGTCCATGAGTCTATTTTGTTAAATCATAGGACTTTTTCTATACAACTCGAAAACATAGTTTATATCTTTAAAAGATATCTTACTGAATATGAAGAATCTCACTTAAAAAAATTAATAATCGAGGAGAGAAATTGACAGTGAACGCGAGATATTTCATAATCGAGATATTCTACTCCACGAGACCGAGATGACGCAATATCTGAGTAAATAGAGAGCGCGATCAATCGAGTACCCCCAATGTCAAAAACTTTGTCAATTCCTATTGAAATTTTTAACAACTTATTTGTTTATTGCAAAAATTTTCGTTATAATCCAGGGTGAACGGGTTAAAATTATTCGTTTCGAAATAATAATGTCTTTGGGAAGTTTTCGTACAAATTTTGAGAGAACGCAATATAATAAACTTCTTAAGCAAGGATATTTTTACAAAGGCTCTGAAAACAATGTTAGCTGTCAGGGTAAGACTTAATGAGAAAACAAATAATTCGGACGAAAATTGTTGAAGAACATTGATGCCTTATCTGTATCTTCCTTCAGAGTAGAAGCTCAGAGAGGAATTCCACTGTATTTAAGCCTGTCGGGTAGGACGCACAGCAAGTCTTACACCAGTAGATAATAAAGTAAGATTATTTCACCAAATGAAAAAAAACGTGTTTGGTGTTAAAAAAGAATGGAGAGGAAACTAAGGTTTTGCTGACAGCTGATTAGTTCTCATCGGACTTCTAAACAGAAGACAGTGAGAGAGACAAAGGTTTGTTAAATGGGACGAAACTTTATGGATACTTCTAGCTTCAGAGCCCTCTTCCCGTGACTGTTTTTTGCATTTTAATTTTTTAACAGAAGTGTATCACTCCAAAACTGTTGGTGTTAATTGGTGCGTTCAATAGACGCGTGGAAGTGAAGTGTTGCATTTCATGTCACGTGAGATGACGTTTTGCTCAATGTAATTCACTAAAACCTGTGCGAATAAAAACGTCAAAGTAAGAAAAATTTTTATCCAGAAATAAAGAAAAATCTTTCTTTGGAAAGAGAAATGCATGTTAGTTTGAAATAAATAAATATTTATATTTATATATTCTAATGGTTTTTCCTTTCTCCCGAATATCATGAATTGGTGTTTTGTAGGCAATTGTGGTTCATTCTAATTTATTAATAATTTTGTAAGGTTTAACAATCATGAAATACAATATCTCATATCACATATTCGTCACTGGTTTTAGAAAGTAATAGACATTCTCAGGCATCGCCAACGAAAGAATCTTGGAATAACTGTATTGAATAGTTTCATATGTTATTTTTCTGCTTTTATAAAAATTCTCTCTCATTATTTTCTGCATGTTGACAAAACAAATGAAAAAATTGCCTTGAAAATGAAATTATCTATGTATTACTGGTAGTAGTAGTAGTTTTGATAGGTGCCTCGACAGCTGAGGTCATTTTGCACCTTCTCAGCACACTGGCTATTAACAGTGAATGTAACTATGTATTACTGCAATGAAGATTTCTGTAGGTATAAATTAACACATCCCTCACCATGAAGACCATTTCTCAGAATTAATAAAAAAATGTCTTCTTGGTAGAGAATTATATATCTAGCTTTTACTTTTTTATAAGAGATTTTTCGAATTGTGCATTCTTGATACTATCTAAAGTTTAAATATCTATAGTCGCAAGTAAAAATTATAATTAGATTCTTAATGGTACCTACCCAAATCTTTGTTTTCAAAATAAGAAGCAGAAAGTACTTGCGGAAGTATTTTTGAATCTCACCTAAATAAAACGTGGTTGTGATTATACTGACTCTCTTTTTACTGCCCTTGCAGTCCTCCTTAATACTCACCAGATATCAATGAAAATTGGTATATGCATTACATAATCAATTAGGAGAACTTCATACGTGAAAAACGAGTTAGAGATTTCACGAGGGAAATTTTTGGCAATTCAGAATCATGTCATACATAACATACAGCTGTAGTTGTGGGCAGTGTTGTGTCAAAGACGCATCGGAAATGTTGTGGCAACCTTTTGACGGGTAATTTCCGCTTTGAATAGCTTACGAAACATTCTCTATAAGAATAGAAGAACAAAAGAAGGTGAGCTCATAGGAAAAGGGGTAACTAGGGGAAGCCTCGAGCCTGGGAGGAGGAACAGACGACGCGAAGAAGGCCGGTGCCACGGAAAAAAGCCGTCGTGGATTTGGACTCCCTGTGTAATGATTGGCTTTTGAATAAAAAGAGAGCTTTGTAATTCTGAATAGTTTGGCATTGTTTACTTCTCGGTGATCCTTCTGGATCCTATGGAGCTCGCAAAAGTATGCTCCGTTAAAATCAACAATTACAAAGCGTATCAGTGTTTTTAATGGCAATAGAGACATGTGGTCAAATGAAGTTGAATGGTTTGTGTTTGATGTGCTCTTGAAACTTCCCCTCGTCTCCCCTGTGTAGGACAGTTTAACTGATTTTTTCTCTTTGGAACCACTTTTCCATGATCTGTGTAATTCATACACCGATTTTCAGCAACATATGATGAGCAGGTCGAGTTCTAGAATGGTCCAAACAAATAGTTTAATTGCGACCGTCGTATATGTTTGTGTGTAAAACATGCTTTTTACGTGCAAAATGGAAATGACTTGCAGCTGTGCCTCCAAAGTGAGTGAGTAAGAAGAGGGCCTCTCCATGGATCGGGACAACTTTCAATGTTCCACTGCCTAGAATGAGAGACCCAGCAACTGGAGAAATGGTAAGAGGTTTTCTCTAAATTTTCTTTTCTAAAGTATAGTACAGTACAGTTCTGAATTATAAAAGGAAAAGGGACAGTTTGCGAGGGCTTTGGTCACTTTGCCTGCTTCATTATTTTCACTCGTGTATTGTAATAAAAATAAATTACTTACTGCAAAGTTTTCCCAACAATGAATCAGGTCAAATTTTAATTCACAAATAAAGATGAAAAATAAAATGAAATAATCAAGAATATTTTATAAGGCTATTTTACATATTTAATTTGGAAAGTCAATCAAAAGTATCACAGTGATGTTATCCCATGTTAAACATCCAAGACTGGAAAGGAAAAGAAAAATAACCACTAACTCCGAGGCATTATGTGATCATATTTGGTTTTCAATTAGACAATCGATACGGTAGTTCAAGGAATTTTCAATTTATTGTACTGAAATATAATAATATTTTATGACTGTAAATACTGAGAATATTTTACCGTTTGCAACTTAGTCATTACTACTATTAGGTGAGTATTTCTGAGGCATTACGTAATGCCAATGTTTATATTTGTAATTAAAATGACATTTAATTAAGAGTATGGGTAAAATCAATAAAACGGATGGCAATATCTGGAAGTGAAGACAGTGCGTAAATTGTAAGAGGCATGAAAGAACTGTTAAAGTCCTCCCGAAGATGATAAAGCATACGATATATGATATGATATATTTAAAAACGTGTCACTTTCGGAACAGGTGGTAAAGCTGGGGTAATTAATGATCTAGAGAAGTCATGTTAACTATGGAAGGAACAATTGATCGGCCGAGGCAATTTACGCCTCCTATTTCATTACCGTTACAACTGAATCACTTACGGCCATGGGATTTCGAAGCCGATAGATACCTTACATAGGACTCCAACAACTGACACTATTCATACCTCTCCAACTGCCTCGATTTAGATAGAGACGCCGGGAAGAGGAAACAATGCAAATGATTAATATTAATACGCTTCCATAAGTATCCGTGGATACGTAATGTTTTAATTTATTTATTTTTCCTTGCATCCATTTCTAGTTTATTTCAAAAAATCACTTTCCATGTCATCCTAAATAGATCAGTATTTCTGAAAATTTTCATGAATTCCGAGCTACATTCCCTCGGGTATCTCTCTTATTCCCAAAATAAATCAATATGGATTATTTTCAGATCCGGTCAATCTTCATTATATTCCCTTTTATGTTTGTAAACCTCTAGAGCTTTTGGAATGTTAAAAATTCGGAAAATATTTTTCGCTATGAGCGTGATGATTTCGGCAATGCTTCGCTTTAATAGAAGTTCGTTTCTGAATACACGGTTCACTCCCTTTTAGCGAAATCTCGTCACAGATGGCAAACTTCATTTCGTCCAATAAAATACTGCAGCAGATGCAGACAAAAGAGAAAAGATTGCGGATATGAATAAGAGGTGGACGAAATGAAAAGACGAAATGCAGAAAAGGCGAGAAAGGAAAAAGGATGGGGATGAGAAGTATGGACCAAAAGCTCGCAGTCATGCGATGGTGATCACCACAGAGGAGGAAATCTTCAGTATATCGCCGATGTGGGCTTCTTCTCTCTGACAGGATAAAACCGTTTCATGCATCGAAGGATCACATCAAATAGCCGCGCTTCTAAGAAGTTATTGAAACAGATGTTGTTGCTGAAGTCCCTTCCCGGTGTGTCTTTTGTTAGTGACTAATTGCATAAACTCCCTGTGGACGTGAATTGGCTCGGTGGATATGTTTCGGTAAAGCAATCATTTGAGTAGTGTTTTACTATTTGAAAGTCAATATTTAGAAAATGAATAAATCCGTTTGTGTTACATAACATGAAGCTACTTCCATCGATGATGCAAAAGAGTACATATATGTATATAGATCCGGTAATTGCAGCATCATTTAAGAAACTGCAACTTTTATAGTTATACATAATATAGAAATATCTACCGATTTTTCTAAAATAATGTGCTTTTATTGCCGAGAGTGTCATAAAATCTCCAGAGTTTTCAAATGCATTCCTCAAAGGTTTATTATTATTTGTTAATTTTCTATCAATCAATATTCAATAAGGTAAATTTAATTTTATACCTGTTTTGGGAACTATTCAACCATTTAAAATGGGTGAAAATTAGGAAAGGAAAAGGCGTAAAATAATGATTTGGATCGCTCTTTCAAGCACAGTTTAAATGTATCGATTTTGTCACTAAATCCAGCGACAGATTTCTTAGTTTACTGACCTATATTATTATCATATACATAAGTTACAAGTAGGCATACACCAGGTGGTAACTTATCGCGTCACAACAACAACATTGCATCATATATATACTCTTAAAGTACGGCCGTCGGCAACAATAACGTTTTGCTCTTTCGTAGACCTACGTTTCCGGACTTGGCATTTAAGTGGGGAATTTCACATATTCCATATCTGAGTTTTTTCCCCTACGTAAATTGAACGTCCCTCTCCATCATTATCGTTCCTTTTATATTTATTCGTCAAATCTATTCCATCCGTTTGTACTCAATCCCATCTATTTCCCTTTAAAATTTACGTACACATCCTCGGGTAGGAATGAAATTCTAATATTTATCGGATGTGTGAGTTGGACGGAGATATCACAGATGCGCTTCCCTTAATCTCTCACCAGGTGGCACGTTATTCATAAGCACATCCAGCAACGGACTATAGGATGCAGAGATAGATGTCCAGAACGGAATGCGCTAACCCGTGAAAATAGAGCAATTTGTTCTTAGCTCCCATTGCAGACCTTGATATTTAATCTAGCGTTGTAGGAGCCAATTCAAATACTGAACAAAATAATTAGAAAGTACTTATCCCAAATCTTAGATATTCCGCAGTATTAAATATTATATATGTGTCCTCTGTTAAGCAATCGCGTCTGTTTTAGCGAATAAACGTGTAAGATTGGGCACATTTAAGCAGAGAGGTATATTGACTTCTGTCAGAGAGCTATTTAGACATTCCTTTCACATAGATTTTCTCAAAAATCTCATTTCTTGGGTGAAAATTCGTAATTATTGTGTAAATATTTTTCACTATTCCAGTAAAAGTTGTCAAATTGATTGGAAACGGTCGAATATGGCGTAAGAATCGTCGATTAGTATCTATGGTGTTCGATTTGGCCATTCAAATTTTGGATTTGGTTCAACAATTTCTCTCAATAACTCATAGTGAATCGTACCATTCTGTTTATTGACAACTTGTGATAAAAATCTTCTTTTTTTAAACTTGTGCACATCCTAAGTCCTTGCACCCTGGGTGATCGTCAAGCCCACCCGTGTCTCGATCCATCCTAGCCTTAAACAGTTATGAAAGTATCATTACTAATCATGCAAGTAATAATTATGGAAAATAAAAACTAATTAAGGAAAATATACTTTGATTCTTAAATTTCATGCCAAGTATATTTCTATCTACGAGTAAATTATATGTACTTGGGTGCTTAGATCTTCAACGTCTTTCCTTTTTATGTGGTTATCCCAGATTGTAAACATGTTTTTGGCACTTAATTGGGTTTTACTTTAAAATCTCTTTTTACCCTTTTCCCTGTTGTCAAGGCTATCCTAAGATAAGGTTACTGTTCTTACCGCAATAGAGCACGGTCACTGTGAGTGTTCGGAATATCTCATATCAAAGATGTTTGGCCATTTTTTTAAAGTGGTTAATCCCTTAACTTACGTCTACATATTTTCCACAAACACTATTATTTAAGAGTTGATTCCTTACTCGTTGATTCCTTGAGCCAATTGATTATTGATTCCATAGCAAATTATTCTTTAGTAAAATTCAAAAAATTTATGATATCGGAATTATCAGTTTCAGCATGAATATTACTTGGGTTTTTCCAAGGGGTTTTACCGATTAAATACATTTAAAACTTTTCTCCTCTATTAAATAAGACTATAATTTGCATTCCTTATTTTAGATAATGGAAATTATTGCAATAATCAATAAGTGCTCAGTTATAGTATCAAACTAAAACAGTAATGTGATAGTTTGATTATATTTACGTAGTGATATTCAATATTTAATGTACATTATGCATATGGAAATTATTTAATTTATTATTATAAACCGGTACCTTTGAGGATACAATGAAACCTTAATGCAGCAGAAATAAATAAATAGCTTATATAACCATAGCTGGTAAAGAGGGTAAAATCAAAAACAGCTGAGCATTAGAAATAATCTAACTACTTAATGAGGTAAATGCAGTAGTTAATCGAATTACTTTTCTTAGGTTTCTGCTTTTTTTCAAAATAAGGGAATAGTATGATGAAGATTCACATTCACTAAATTGCAATTTATCGGTTTCCGAAGCTGCTTCGAGTAACGACAGGATGAGTGGAAGGAAAGTAATTTTAAACTGAGTGAGTTTTAAATAGCATGAGGAGAGGTATTGCGTACATTGAAATGAGTAATAGACAGACGATGTGATGAAGGGGCCAGACAGACAAACAACTTTCCTCGGCGAAATTATGATGGGAAAGTCCCATATTCATTGAACCGATACAAAATATCTACAAATCACAGAAAATACAAGGGAGAGAGAGGAGATTGCATATTGAGAGTAAGAAGGTGGGGAAAGGTATATATACAGTGAAAAATATAACGGTTAGTGAAGAAGAAGAAGGAGCTATGACCGAAAGTGCGTGTGAGAGAGAGAGTGGTATAATTAGCACGAAGAAGTGGAAGAAGAATTTCGGCACCTCTAAAAAACGAGTCTCTATTCCGTTCACGAGGGGATGAAGGTGTTATGATGAGAGTAGTCATTTCTCAGCATGAAATTTCACATTTTATTTTAAAGAAGTATACATGTAAGTCCTAAAACTTTGCCTAAGAGAAAACAAATTCAAAATATGTCTATTTTTTATTTGAAGAAGGCATTAATTTTATTAAAGCCGCATTTTATGTTAAAAATGCGGCTTTTCCGTAAATTTCCCTGAAATAAAAAAAACTATTATACTTTGTAGAAAATGTGAATTAATACACCCAAATTAAATTTTATTGCTACAAAATATGAAGACTAATGATTATTCATGAGTTATTATATACTATCATATTAATCGATAAATATAAATAGATTACCGTCTTTCTATGAAGCCCTAATGAAAGCTAATGCAGCCTCTAGAAGTTAAAAGCTTGGTATGAAGAATGAAGGAAATGAGGTAAACAGTGAAACATACCTAAGTAATCGAAGAAACAATTAGGAAGCATATATATTGAAATGGGAAACTTCCAGAGAGATATAGGAAAGAATACTACAGTAACGGAATGGAAAAGGGGAAGTTTTTCCAACTCACTAACCCCTTCTCATTCACTCTTTACTACCCTCCGATCGACGTTGATTCGGAGAAGTTTAGGTATATTCAATATCGGAAAATCCTTTTTCTGCTTCCTTGGTTTCCGCATTTCCTCTTCATACATTTCGTTTTACGGACTTCACTTACCCCGGCCCCTCATCGTTTCCACTCCGATGCCATCGCAAATTTGGGCGAATGCAACCCTCACGCAATCCCTAAACAACACCACTCTCTCACTTGAGTTTTCCATACTCTGAAACGCATACTCCAATGAGCTATGAAATCCCTTCCATTTGCAAAAGTGGCAAATTTGTCTAATACATCCAATACTGATATTTTGAGAATAAGGGAAAACTAAAAAGTGGTGCATCGAATTCGTTTCAAAAGTATCATAACTTAATGAACATTTATTCACTTGTTTTAATAAAAAGGGTGCATTTCGACCCTCCGTAAGTCGCACCATTGTATTCTGAACAATATGGATAGTTTCTTGGGCCCTTTTTCTTTTTCATCGGTTCCATGAACTTTCTTTTAGTCTTAGTCCGGAAAGCGATTAAACGAGTGACGTGACTTACCGCATAAAACGCGTGACCTTTTGGGTAAGTTTGTCGTTGACTTGCTCCTCTATTATTTGAAGTAACGCGTGCATAGAATTATCCCTAATATTGTTAAGTAACAATTTGAAAATATCTCTTCTTAGAAGTAATAGAAATATGTTTAATATCTTTCAGTATTCACTTCGTGTACTTAAACATTAAAAAAAAAGTAAATGATAAACATTTAGAAAAGGAAGATGATAAATTTATAACGACGATTTATTATACGAATGGTTAATCGGCTTGGTAGTTAAGTGATGAGAATATCAGCCCAAAGAGTGGAAATCTTGGATTTGAGTCCTACTCATGTCGCCATTTTTCGCTTCTGTTCATCCCATTTTATTTAGAAATTAACTGTAAGCGCTGTGACTAAATTATATGAATTCTTTAAAAGAGATTTTTTAGGAAAGGATGCTAAACTCTATCGCATGGCAAAGGATTTGAAGAAAGAGGGGAAAATCAAATACCTCTGGGTTCGCGGAGGACGTATTTACGGTCGAAAATGTGACGGAGGAGATCATATTTCTGCGGTGCGTCTTGACGATATACATCGTCTATGATAGGAGTTGTGCTCTAGTTCTACACCTGACACCTGTTTCCGTTCCGACTCATTTCTTAGCTGCCATTGCAATTGTCAGTCTCTCTTTTATCACCTCGATGAATTAAGTATGTTTCTTCTTGATGATAATTTTGATATTGTGTGTCTATCCGGAACATGGCTTATACCTAGTGTTTTGGATGAGATGATAAAAATTGATAATTTTAATTTGGTGCGCCACGTTAGACTTGGTAGAAGACGAGGTGGTGTAGCTGTCTACCTAAATCAAACTTTAAATTACTCTATTTTGGCTACTTCATCTGCTTTTTGGTTTTCATTCATCGAAGTTATTACTTTGTGTTGTTTACCGTCCACCAAAAACCGGTCGTCTTGATGAGCTAGAACTTAGAGAGCTAGCCCCTTAGAGATTTTTACTCAGGGTCAATGGCGCTCTAAGACCTTCTCCTAATAACAGCCAGATGTAAGCTTGTTGTCCTTGCAATTGAGGGCCAGAGAGAGGAAAAAAAGAGTAACATGGACTAAAAGAGCTTTAAAAGTTTTTTCATGAAGTGAAACTTTCGCAAATGATATATCTATCCAGAGATATGATGAAAATGGTACGTTACTGCTAAGTTTACTCTTGCATTAAGGATTGAGCGTGGAAATACTTTATATATCTTATTATTTCGTGTCTTAAGTTAGACCAAAGGTTTGTTTTAGCATATAATCTCAAAAACATAATCATTAAGAAGCGTGTTGGTTCGTATATCCTCTCAAATCCGAGATCGTCATGGAGGGTGACGCTATCAATCTCGCCTTTAATAAAGACCTTAATAATAATAATAATAATAATAATAATAATTTGTTTTTAATCTTCGCAAATCTGATCATATTTCTAAATTTCGTCGCAAACTGTTGTGGCTTACACCAATCAGAAGAAGGAAGTTCATGCTAGGATCTTTCCTTTTCTCGTTGTTCAAAAAGTCGGAGCCCAGCTATATTTCTGCCCTTTTCACTCGCAAAATACAGCTATCTTCTACCAGTATTAGATTAATTCGAAGTGGACCCGAGCAACTAACATATCCTACCCCTCGATTAAACATTTTCTTCCAGATAGAAGGCTCTAATCTCTGGAACTCTTTACCTGACTATATCAAATATTCCATATTCAACTATATCTTAGCTGCTTATATTTAAAATGAGTAATTCGTGTTAGACGAGTTGCATCTCGTTTTTTCCCCTTTTTATAGTTAAGGTTGGAAAACACTGGCTGTCATACTCTTAACTTTCTTTAATCTAGATTTGTACACTTCCTTAATCCGCTCTCCACAACCTCGACCCTGCTATATGGGCCAAGAAATATTCTGTTTTAGTAACGTGTGCATGCTGCTTGTAGAGAACCTCTTAGCACCAACCTTAAAGAGGTAAATTTTGAAGTTTGAAGAGGCTACGTTGTTTAGTATTTGTTGGAAAACCATCAATATTAGACGATATGGGTAGATTTTTGTTTGGCAGAATATAGCAAGAAATAGGAGAGTTACGCTCCTCATAGGATCAATGGATAATACCGCTATTACTGTTCATTTAAATATGATATCTAAGCATTGGATACCTTTGGTGTAAGTGGGGTCTCAGCTCCCTGCAAAGATATTCCTGCTCATGCTAGAGGAAATAATAATACAATCTTGCGCGTCTTGTAGAATAAGTTTCCCATATGTATGCAAATGGATATTTCAGATTTCATTACGACTCAACCTAAAAAATCATCTGAAAAATCGAGACTCACACAGATTAGCAACGATAGAACAAAGAACTGAAAAAGGAACGATTTCCGTATCACATATTGTATGCTTACTTCATATTCAATCTCCGTCGCCACACATTCTCTTCCTTAAATTGATGTCATGATATGATGCCGAAGGGGATACCACAATGTGCAAAGCAATTTTTTTTAATTCGTAAACGACAAGTTACTCACACATGAGACACCTGTTATCAGAAATGAAAAGTGATTAGAACTTCCAGTGGAGGACAGGAACAGACACGACAGCTGGCAATGATACTGCAGCGAAATCCTCAGAGGCATCGGTTCACTGGGCTATTTCTAGAGATGAGAGGCAGAAAATAGTTTGGATTAGTAAGGGATAAGAATTCCAGAGGAATACAAGCGAATATGGGCGAATTTGAGGAAGAGAAGGTTCGCGCACGTTTTAGGAATCATGTGGCATTGAACACCTATGCGGTTTCTACCGGGTCGTACTATTCTATATACTATTATATACTATAAAAGTATTCTATATACTTATTATCC
This sequence comes from Ladona fulva, assembly GCA_000376725.2. Lineage (NCBI taxonomy): Eukaryota > Metazoa > Arthropoda > Insecta > Odonata > Libellulidae > Ladona > Ladona fulva. The sequence goes on along the minus strand of KZ308346.1, from coordinate 89,714 downwards.
CGCTTAATTTCATCAAAATTGGCTGAATAACTTTTGCGTGATGCGATAACGAACAGAGAGAAAATAATTTCGAAAAGAGGTGTTTTGGACTCAGTGTGACCCCTAACAACCAAATCTTCAACTTTTTGAAAAGTTAAAAGTTTGGCTTGGTAATTAGGGATGAAATTCAATCAATCATTATGCTTCAATGTACAGATACGACTCTCGTTAGAGTTTTATAATTTGTTTAGATTTCTTTATGAACTTGATAGTAGGACGTCTGATACATGCAGTCTATAATTGAAGTACCTCTAAATAGTGTGACATGCGTTCTCTATTACAGTTTCTAGGTTAATAAATGGATCCCAGAGCCTGTCTAAGCAAACGCGAATGTATCTTCGGTCATTGCAAGCGCCTTATTATTCCAATTCCTTCCATGATCATTGTTTTATTTCTCGTTTGAAGGTTAATTTGCTTTACCACCTGCCTTTGAGTAGCATACCAATTAAAACCGTTGATACCACTACGAATGGCCTCGAGGGCATAATTCAACGGAGGAGAATCGGGTTTAGGGAGAAATTCCCTGATTAAAGTGATCACTCCCATTACCGATATCCTCAAGACCCAATCTTAATCTTTTTTCAATCTACAAAACTCTCTCCTCTGATCCATGGGTTTATTTTCTTTTATGTATATCGCGGCAGTGAAAAAAGTGGAACGTTTTAGGCAGAAAGGTAATGAAGACAACAGAGAGTAGCTTGGCGCTCCAACTTATTTGAGCCGAGGGGGTTAGGAAATGTAGCTCATTTGGATGACTGATGAATAGGGTGAGGGGAGATATACGTGACAAAAACCGAAACAAATTTGGGACGTATCGTGGCAAAGAGAGAAATTAGGAAGAAACAAGAAGAAAATGCTTGGAAAAAGGAAGGAGAAGAGGAACGGTGAAGGAAATCTGTCGCCCCCAGCTTCCTTTTCCCGGAATATATCTTTCTCGAATCGCCTTACTCGTTCTTTTCCTCGTTTGTTTTTATTTCCTTTGCTCAGCTCGCAGTAGCTCCACTCCCTCATTATTTATTTTCGCCTTTAACTCCCCGCGTTCTCGTATTTGATATAAAGGCAAGCTGCTGTTTTAATTAGAGTGGAATGGTGACGGGAGGAAGGGACAATTAATGAAAAGCAGGATTTAGATTAAAACATCTCTGTCGTTACGCAAACGAATGCGTCAAATGTAATTTTGTGGATCAAGGTTGGAACGTGAAATGATCTTGGTGAAGTTTCATAAACGCGTTAGTGTCGCCTTAAAAGAACCTGTAAAATATGTGTAGCTTTGGAGGCTAAAATGTAAACACCTGCGTGGGAAAACATAAAAAATTCTCTTTTCTGAAGTTTTCGCGAAGTTTTACTAATTCTCATTGCTTAAAGAACTTATCTATGATGGTCAGGTGAATGACCTGATGATGTCCTGAAGGGTCGAGACCGTGGTCGTGTAGTAAAAATTATTGTTGTAACGGTAGAGTTGTTTTCCTTATTCTTTAAAATGGAAAACTACCACAAATTTGAGGCCAAATAAGTAAATTTTATTTTCAATGAAAGATTCATCTTTGGTTTTTATCTCATTTTTAACAAATGTTTGTGAAGGCGAAGACTTTTCACTAAATTTTCAAGCAACTCAATAATTTATAGCTAATCAGTCATAAAACGATTGCTATCAAATTCAAATTATTATGAGTGCAAATTTTAATTGCCAATATGGCGTGGAATGGCATATAATGGAAGATTGGGACTGTCAATTTTCTATACAAAAATTTCCGAAATCATTATTCAAATGAGTAAATAGCAATAGAATTTAGCTATAAATTATCCGTAGAAATATGCGGTACTCACTTGTGCTGTACAAGTAATTTGCATTCACTTCTAGGACGACAATATGGAATTCCACCAAGTACCTTAATTAATTAGATTAATTTCAAGTTATCAGTATTACAAACTTGTATCGGAAAGAATTTTCTGAGTCAGATTTCTGAGTAGATACGATGATCGGAAATGTTAACAAAGAGACAAGGATAATTATAAACAAAAAGTAATAAAAATAACATAAACGAAAATAATAACAGGAAATATATAATTTACAAATTGTAAGCTATCCTTGATCTCCTTTAATAATAATATTAAACTGATGAGGTTCGTATAACAGGCGAAATTCTAATACTTACTCCTTTTTAGTATATTTTGAGGGATTTCATAAACCCTTTTTATCCTGTCATCTCTTCACCATCTGATGGAGGTGGTGCACGTTTATTGCATTTGTTTTTGCAACCTCCTTCGACATCTTTACTTCGCTTTTAATCCTTTCACAGTTTATTCGTCTATATTAGATTCCACTGTCCTTCTCTTCTGAAAAATTTCAGTCCCTATCTTTTCTCCAGCATCTCCGCTTATCCATACTAAACCACATTCACATAGTGCTTTTCTCTTCTTCCTCCTCCCACGAAGCTTCCCAAAGGCCTGTCCTTAGCATCTGATGTGGTGCTTAATTAATTGCCGAAGGACATCCATGAAATGAAATTTTAGATGGAAGAGTATGAGAAAACCGAGGAGGAGCTCTGTTAAAATACGATGAAGATAAAATCTGCGACGTCGGAAGTTGAAAGAGAACGAGTGGTAAGGGTTTTGGAATTTTTAGATAGAGCTTGGGATGGGAAAAGGGATGTGAAAAATTGGGCTAAGAGAATCTGACGAAAAATTATGTTAAAGAGAATGATAACATAACTTAATAGAGTTAAGAAATGTGAAATACTAAAAAGTAAGGGGTGCGGAAGAAGGTTTACAATTTAGCAGTAAAAGGAAAGAAATAGTAATGTTAGATTGATGATTTGGAGAAAAATCTTCACATATTGAAATGGTAAAATAGGGAAAATGTGACATTTCTTGGGCATAGACGAGAAATTTAATAGACGGTGGAAAGGAAAGGTAAAGAAAAGAAGTTTGGCAATGTAGCCTATGCAACTGATTATTTGGTATAGAGAATTAAGAATGGAATCTGGAGAAGTGAATCCACGAACGAATAATGAGAGTGAGAACGTGAAGAAACAAAAGCATGGCATGTTATAAGAACATTCACAAGGGAAGACTAAACAGACAAGGAAAAGGAAGACAATCAAGGAATGGTGAGTCTGAAGAAATTGATAATAGAGTACAGAAACCAGAGAAAGCCGAATAGAACTCAAGGGTGTTTGGGGTGATTCATGGAGATTAGAATTATTTGGCTCTTAGAAACGGAAAATAAAACGTAAATGTCCTTAAACTCGAAAGCTTTAAGAAAAGAGAAATCACTTTAGAATGGCTTTGAACATGTTTTAGGAAATGATTGGGAATGACGTAATTAGCCCAGTACAAATCATGGAAATTATAGGGGGTAAAAGTTTCTAAAGAAATGGTATGTACAGTCTTCAGCCTGAAGGCTGAAACCTCATTTCTCCATCAGACGACTAGGCAAAATCAGGAGTGAATTAGTTATCAATTACTTTACTCACTGAGACAGAATGCAATGAGCGGAACAAGTCCAAGTAAGAGATGCACAATGACTCTACAAGTAACACTTTTCGTAACATTCATAAAGAATAGATCTTAATCAATGTCATTATTCAGCATTACTCATACCTCAGTAGCTTTCATATGATCACAGCCGTGAAAAAACTGAGAAAAAAGTCAATAAAAGATACAATTTCCTTTATCCTGTACCAAAATATTAATGAAATGTATTCCATTCAAAGAACATGGTAGCAGGACCCTAAAGAAATTATTGGAACAAATTCAGCGGAGAAGGCTATTTATGATGTGGAATAAGAGCAGTTATTGTTAAAAGAAATTTATCTTTGCTTGATGATCGATTTCAGACTCGAAAATTGTATACTTCTTTGGAAGGGAGTATTTAATAAAGCTCCTTTTTCATTCCAATGGATATATACATATAGTGGGAAAGAGCAAGAGTTAAGGAAAAGGTGGTTTTCCTGTGGAAGGACTTGGTTTTGAGTATTTGCACAACTATAAAGCGGGCTTCTCTTGTGACGACATTAGATTGCTGTTTACCTCAATCTCTCGCACACTGCTGCCTTTTTTGCATCTCTCACATAAGATAGCGACGAACTCTCTGAATCTCCCTCCAGGCGTAATGAAAGCGGCAACACATCCGTCTTTCTCAGACTTCCGACGATGTTTCTTGTCTTTGTTTGTGCGATCGTCACCTGCTTAGTGGATTATCTCAGCTAGAAGGGACGAGAAGAGATTTTATGTTGGGAGGAGTGAATAGCAGAAGAGTTTCCGGATTATAAGCACGGTTATGGAGAGATGATAACGCCTGGGAAGCAAGCATACGGTAACCAGTTTTTAAGGCCTAATCTATTGCGAAACCTCTTAGTATCTAACACATAATCATTTAAGATGAAATTGAAACTCGAAACTGTAAAATAATTCTGACCATACGAAATATTCACCAATTTTTTTGATCGAAAAAAGGACTGACTTTACAATAATCGAATTGGCTGTCTGATTTGAATCTAATTGTACAGTATTTCTTTGTAAATTAATAATATCTTGACTTTTCAGGCAACGAAATTATTTTACTGAATTGAGATGAATAAATATTGATTTCAGAGCCAACTCGAAAATAATTATCTCCTATTTTTTAAATTAATGGAATGATTTAGAAAAGTCATAGAAGGCCCAATTGTAATAGAAGTTTCATGTAGGATTAATGGCGATGCACTATAGCTCTTGATAGCATACTTGTTTAGGACTAAGGCTTGCACCTTGTTGATCACTAGCTGAGACGTGATATCCGTAAGTAACAAGCAAACCTAAGACATGTGGAATAAGTCTAGCGACGAATTATGAATTTTCAATCTCTTGGTAAAATAACCGATCTGATTTTACCGGTGTTTTGTACCTTTACGCCGAATATGGGTGGTGATGAATAATTACCGACGTAATGTGACTAGAACTCTGTTTATTCTGGTGCATAAATAGTAAACTTCCGGTTGAAGTAGGCAAAATAGAAGCACATACTTAAATATATACCAGAATATTCTTAATTTTTATACTAATCATATTAATTGATTATTAGATTAGATTAATTGATTTTATTAGTTGATTATTAGATACTTAAATAAAACTAACTTTCAATTTAGGTCAATTTTCTGCCAAACTCAGCGGATCTTATTATTTTGTACCTCCCTAGCCGAATTCCATTGATGGAAGAGATTAAAACAATTTTTTACCAATATTTTGTCAATAAACGAATATTTTATTATATTACAGAAGATATTTACCTCCCTTGAACTTCGATATATGAAAGGTTTATTTCCCTTGTTTCAAAATTTCAAAAAAATTTCTTCTGGAACTGGAGCAGAATGAATGGTCCTGTTTATTGAAAGCCAAGTATGGAGCACGTTCTTAATTCAGGTTATGAAGCACGAGGAGTGTTAATGTAGTTTATCAAGAAGTTACCTAAATGACATATGGGACAAGAAACCTGTTGGAATGCCATTCTGTTTCTTGTTTCTTCAATTTATTTAGCCTAGTTGCTTTAATAGACAGTCTAAACAATTTAGTGATATATATTTGAGATAACGAAGCTGCTTAATTTCTGGATTACGGAATGTATCTCCTTTTAAATACTCAGAAACGAAACAGATTCTGGTGGAGAAACCGAAGATAAAAAAATAACCAGATCTTTCAGACTTTAACTAGCATAGTTGTTTATCCAAAGTTGTTACTTCTTCCATTACAAAATCCATTTATTTTAGCAATTAGCTCTTTCTGTCAGGTTAAGCATCATTACATTAAAAAGTGACTTATTTTTGCACTTATCTGTTGAAAGCATATCACAAAAATTATTCCTTGATTTATTCAAAGGACATTTTTAATCTGATAGTTGATGAAACTTATGATGCCATGGATGATATACGGGGACTATAAATGAGGGTATTTCTTATAAAGTTTTTAACCAAGTAGCAAACAGCCATTTTGAAGTAACTGGAAATTAGAAGAAAAGTGAAGGGAGAAAATTAAACTCTGAAAATGACTGACGTCAGGTGTATCAAGATTGCAATAAATATCTTGTATAAAACTGTCCATTGACATCCTCCTCCTCATGTACAGAGAACTAAGCTAAATAGCCATATCTCGCTGCTTAAAAGTTAACATCTAATACCTTATGTTGTGGTTTTTCAATGGCTATGATCAAATAACTCCACATTTAATTTCCAAATTATATTTTGCATCATCTTATGGTAACCCATTTATCCTTGGATTTCAATCGTACTCTGATTAGGACAGGTGGAATATGTGGTTGTAACGATCCACAAATCCATCAGAGGTAACATAAGCTAATAGAAAATGTGGATGGAGGATGCTCAGGAAGGTGCGCGTCCTGAGCTACGAATCATGTCTCTGGGAGCAGCCGATTTTCAAAGGCCGTAACGTAGGGTGATTGGGATAACGGGTGAGTGCCCGCCTCCAAAATGTCCATTGAAGGTCGTCTGATTTGAAGGACAGGCGTAATTTGCGTGAGGCCCTTTGCGGGAAGTGATTGAGAGGGAGAAATTTCGCAGGAGATCTGGAAACCTTCGACGCTCTGCATTGACTCTTGATTTGATGTCCTTCTCAAGCACTAACGTAAAGTTAACCAAATGAACGAACTCAAAACAAGGACATAGACTGGTATGAAGATGAATAGAAGAAATACTTAACGCTCGGAAAAATTAACGGTACTATTATCTTTTTTTTGTTTAATCTCCTTCAACATCAGTTCAATTCAGCTTTCTCTTGTATCGTAAAATCCCAGAAAACTTCTATTTTTTCTTTTATTATCCTCACTTGCTCATCTTCTGTCCAAAACAAATTCCTTTTCATTCATAACCCTCCGATAGATACGCGATATTATAATATTTTCCCTTTATTTTTCCCTTAACCCTTTTATAATTTTTTCCCCATATCAACAATGTCTTGTAGGAAAGGCTTTATTTTGGAAACATTTTCACCCATAGATTTATATATCACGTTATAAAGTAATCAAATTAATATTAAATTTCCTTTATTATTTATTTATTTAACAGCTCCACATAGAATGATACTAGTATTTTAGAGTGACTTAAAGTAAGAATAATTTGGTATGGTACATGGTACGTGCATTTTACAAAAGTAACTATTCCGTAACTAGAATAAGAGGATGGTAATTTGATTCGATTGTTAGCGAGAGACAGGAAGAGGTAAGAAAGGAGGCGCAAGACTCAAAAGGCAAGGAAATTTAATTTACCCAAAACTATAGATCAAAGAGTTAATAAAAAGAATAGAAATTGATTAAGAAATAGAAAAGCAACTTACTGTAGGACAGTGTTTAAATGCATAGTGATAATAAAAGGAAGAGAATATAATTAAAAATTAAAAAGAACAGTAGTAGAAATATAAATTATCTACTCTCCTGTAGATCAACAACAGCGTATTTCGGCAACGTATTGAGAACAATACTTGCAAAGCGTGACCTCGGAGAACCCTAACCCGGTTGGAATTTCCTAACAACTGCTTTTTGGAGCATTTCTCGAACTCTAATGTCTTACCGCAGCCGTGTTCCTTTTCCTTATGGGTTAACTGTTAACAGGGATCTACAGGGTCCACAGGGATCACTTCGTTGGTTTTGGTGTTTAAGCCTGAACCATTAATTTGCACAGGTAATTTCATGCGATAGTAGCAGAATTTATATTTTTGTTCCCAATAATCCTTGTATGAGAATTAGCTTCATAACGGTAAAGAAATATCTTGTAATTTCTCGGCGACCTGCTTGAAGAAACCTCCCTCGGGTTTCCATTCGCCTCAGGGCGTGTCACCGACGTTTCGGATACTGTCAGGTGCTCTTTATGTATATGTCTTCAACCTTCAGTTGAGAAGATCTTTCCACACAAAACCAAATCTTTTTGTTTTTTGTTTAATTTCTTCTTTCAACTCTAAATATCAAAGTTAACTCATGTATTGACAACTAAGGTTTGGTGGAAGAGATTCCTACTTGACCTGCTCTTGCCTCAATAAAGAGTTTAATCATTCATTCTTCCTCACATCACTTTTTGGCTCAGATTGTTGCTCAATCCATATTTAGCCTCTCAATCCCTTGTTTCTAAGGATAACTGGGAGAAATTATTTGAATTCATCCTTTATAATTCTATTTCCTATAAAAATTCTTTCAATTTACAAATAATCTAATATTATAACACGAAAATAAGGGGTTTGTGGTGACAAGTTGTCTTTATATAGCTTTATTTTTTGTTGGCTTTGATAAAAGGGTAGCAAGGCAATCACAAAGAGAACGGATAATCTAGTCACGTAATGACCTTTAGCTTATTCCTGTACGAGGGACGAAAGCATCGGATACGATGAAAGATAGGGAACTCGGTCAGAGGTTATGCGCTGCCTTAGAACACGTCGCCCTTCAGATCCAACCCGTCGTGCCGTGCTGAGGAAATTAAATTGTTACAAGATGGTTATAATAGGCTATATATGGTGAAATCATGAGAGTTTAACTCAGCTTAAAGTTCCACGAGACAAGTACACAAATTAGAGAGTAAATTACAAGAATATTTTATTGAAATTTAATTTATAATATTTTTCGATTGTATTACGAGAGAATTCACTTAATTTTACGAATGATTAAATGAGCGGAATCGATTTCGTGTTTTTGCAGAGAAAACGGGAGCTAAAATTAGCCAATATTACTGTCAAGAGTAATTATAATAAAGTTATAAGGATTTAAAAATAATAAGACATATAACTCTTAGTGATTTATTGTATCTAATTACAGGACCAACTTGAATTAGAGCATACAGAGATATCGTTATTACCATGATCCTACTAAACTATCCGCGTTATAACTTGTAAGCTTCATTTCTATCTCGCATTTGGTGGTGAATATCAATTAATCTCTGTTTAAAACATCTAATTGAACTATGAACGCTAAATATAGGGGTTTCAAGAAAATTATTACCCCAATGATATGACAATAAATCTGTTATACTTCCTTTTGGCAATTATATCATCAAAATGTTTCTGTATAATGAGTATTTCATCGGATTAATATAATATTTCTAAACTTATGAATCAAATTTCTAATATAAACAAAATTTTCTCATTTGTAAGATACGAACTGAACTAATTTGCTAAGAATGTGCGTAAATTTTGAAATATGCGTATTCAATAGTAACAACGATATTATTGACTCGGTATTCTGGCTTTAACTAATAAAGAGACAATATTTATTATGAACGCAGAAAATACGTATGTTTATTGCCAAATAGGAATCGATATGATTGGGTGTTACTTTATATAGGTATATATGGCATAGAAAAAAAAAGAAAGTTCTTCGCAGGAATGACGAATTTCTTTGAAAGGACTGCAAAATATTTCTTCTTCTTAGTCAGGCAAATTGCTGAATTTAGTTAACAAAGGGGGATCCGCCATTAGCCATGATTAATCTTTCTAAATCAATCTAAGGCTCAATTAGTTGATGGCTAATGTAATAAACTATTGGCAAAGTAAAGGTGTTAGACATAGGAGTTTATTTCGTTCCCATTATCCTTCACCCGTTAATTTACTGTAATGATTTACTATCTTTAGCATAAATTTGTAATTTACATTTTTAAACTCCGTTTTATTTATATTACATTTTCCAACACTCAATGTCTTCTGATGTGGAAAACTTTCCACACCGTTATACTTCTTTGAATTTTTGTTAATGTTCTTCTTTTCTCTTCAGGTCATAGAAATAATTTTCTTTTGTTTCAAATTTAGCTATTAGTATCCGATTTTGCAGCTTTTTCACAACCCCCTACCTCAGGCGATTGCCTGCCGTGGAAACCTTTTCCTAAGCTCTTGACTTGGGTTTTATATATCCTCTCAGTTTCTTTCTTCTTTCCTCTTTTTGTTACTGCTCAATTATTTCCTTCAATTAAAATTCAATGCGTTGAATGTAACACCATAGTATGTACTAATCTCGCTTGTAAGTTACTATTTTGTTTTACTCCTTACTTGAAACTTCATTACTACCTACTTTTCCTATTTTATTACTAAACTTCCTTGTTTTCACTCCTTTACAAGTTCTCTAACTACCAATTTCGGGTTCTATTCTAACTTTGCTCGAATTCTCATCTCCACTGCCAATTTTCGTTGGACATCGTCCCCAAACTGCCTGCTCAAGAAGAATGCTATTACTGATTCTATGAACATTTGCAACGTCTCTATTTCACTATCATCCACAACTTAAAGATGAGTAATAAAAGGAACTCACCAGAGTAAAAATACCTTTCATCTATGGGTACATTTTTCTATGAACATTTTTGAAATGAAATCTATTAAGTTCAAGAGAATACCCCTTTCGAACTTATTTTCCAAAACTATCTTCGTTTAATACCGGTTTTATTGGCTTTCTATCCTTTACGCCGCCTTCCTCCTTTCTCCATTCGATGCCCAAGAGACTCCTCTCCAAAGTCCTCTAAATCAATTTGAAAGCAATTCATGTCCATTAGAATACAAAGTAGAAGCCGGGCAAATTGATACTCTCTGTGAACTTTTTAATCCGATACCATCTTGGGTAAGAGCTTAGGGTGGGAAGCAGCGAAAAACTAAGTGAAATTAGGGACACGAATAGAATATGAATTATTGGATACATAAGAGCGCGAAAGGTAGCAGATGTGATATGAGCGTTGACCATAAATGTGATTTTTTTGTGTTTTTTTTTTAGTGGATCTATCCAGTAGTAAAATACGCTACAAATTATAAGATACTGATTTGAATTTTTATTCAAAAATCAATTTTATCCTTTTTTAAGGTAAAGAACTGAATTAGTGCCAAATATGCTGCTTTTATTTCAATAACTTTGTAAAGCAGCCGAAAAGTTTTTCATTTCAATGAGATAATTAAAGAAAATATATAATTTGTTTCGAAGAGAGAGATAAATGTATGCTAACATATAAGAGAAGTAAAAATTGAACACCATCATTGTACCAGTCTCACTCTTAATTGTTTTAAATTATGCGCAATAGGAGATATGACTTGGTAGTTACATTAGCTAACTAAATAATATATAGGACAAATAATGGAAAAAATGTTTTTAAAACCCGAAGTACGGTCTCTGTGTCTTTGGAGTCCCGAGAGATATCCTCGAAAGAAAACGTTTAAAAATGCCAGAATCGATATCTCAAGTATTCCTACAGAATAATACTTGAAGTTTAAAATTAACAGCAAAAATATAGCCTTATTTCAGAAAGCATGAAGTTTTTTAGGTTCATACCCAGAATGGAAAACACGCGTGGGGCTAATGATGACCCTCTAACTTTCCTCCTCCACGTACTTTTTTAGCTAAATGCGTCGAAACGAGTTACTCGCATTTCTTTGTGTTTATCAAACAGTCAATCAGTTACACTAAGTTTGTAAGGAACTAGTAGACAGGAAAGAGTATCCATGTGGAAGGCTGATGTGTACTGTAAGACCTTCGGAAATTATTGGGTTAGGGTATAGATCTATCCTTAAAACTTGAAAATGTCATGAATTAGATCGTCTTATTGCTAGATTATGCCTTAAGAAATTATCCTCTCATTGTTTTACCAAATCGTTGCCAGAATAATGATTTTGTTAGTGCTAAAAAATATCCCCAAAATATTGGTTCCATCTTCGCTAAGAACAATCTGTTTTAAATGTTTTCCTGTGGCACGCTAGTGTGCCGCGAGAGGTAGTAACCATGCAGCGAAATAAAAGAAAATGTTTTATCTTATTCTTAAGTGATGAAATTCTAGCCTGAAACAGTAAATTGTATATAAACTCGCAATGTATATAAGTATCAATGTAAAAGGTTTTATTTATGTATCATGTGCCGTCAAACAAATGTCCTCAATGTCCTCCAAAAAAAAATAAAGTGCTCAAGAAGTGTTGATAATGGTGAAATTCAACCCCTTTCGAAAGTTTCTCTGAATTAGGCTAAGTTTGGTAAACATTAATCAGTGTTGTATTCCGGTTTGATTGGCTTCCAACGGTATAATTAATAGTTCTAATAATAATTAGAAATAATAAGTGATAATAATACGCGTGTCGATTATTCTGATATCAATAGTCAGTGGTTAAATGAAACTCCACGAATTGTTCTTCCATTTGGTATATTACATTGAGAAAAGAGCTAAGCATCTCGAGTATCACGCAGTTCCAATAAATGTCCCTTAGGTCTGTATTTAAAATTAACAATGATTAATTAACAAACACACGAAGGAATAATCTTATTAACATGTATATGCCATATTTGAGTAGTAGTATTGTTAAAAGTGCTTCGACTGGTTATGCAATTTAGTGCACCTAGGCTCTTACTTAGGGAATCGAACCCGGGACCGCTTTCACTGAAGTCGAACGCGGTGCCCACTTGGCTAGTCCGGAGCCCTTTGAAAATATTATCTAAATGTCTAAAGTGTAGTTGAAAGAAAATTAGTATTTTTAATTAAAATTATTAAATTACTGTCACCGGTGACTATATATCACAATAGCTATTCATAACCAAACAGTAAAAATGTCAAGCGAGTCAAATTGCGAATAATTATAAAATAAAAATGCAGATGGCACTGAAATAGCGTATATTAATATGACTAAATGGAAAGACGTAGGCTGTAAGAATATTTTCTTTTACTATTTTACGGACGTTTTCTTAACTATAACAATATGGAGACAGCTTCAACGCATATCACTTTTTCAAGATTTACATTTCATTTCTAACTTTCACTCTTATACTGATTAAATTAAATTTTCGATAATGGATTCCTATATTATCAATTTCAATGGGTATCTAGTGTATCGACAGATAAATTATCCATTGAAAAATCCCTCAAATCGCCTTAACTCGAATGCTAATTGCTATTTAAGGGCTAACAGAGAAATCAACTCTTTAGATTTAATTTATGCTGACAAAATTTAGCGCAAACTTATACTCTTTCTGTGTATAAAAAGAAAATTAGGCTATGTTTCTCCTACTTAACAATTACAGAGATACACAAAAGTATTGATATTATATTCCATATATCAGGATTATTTAGATTTATTTAGGAAAATCATGAAATTTGGACTCTAAAGCAGGAATTCACACCTTATATACATTCATAAACAAGCCTTTCCTTGAATATTTTCAGATATTTCTGTAATAATTTTAATAAACAGGCTATTTTCTTCACGTTTGATTGTTTCCTTGTATAAGCGTGATTCACCGACTGGTTGGATTTGCTACACTGAATTTACCTTCTGTAGTCACGGGACATGAGAGTCTTGTGATGATGTATCTATCATTTGGTAGATCTGTTCTGTGTGAGAGGGATTTAAAAAGCATCCCTTGAGGCTAAACATGGCGACAGCTTGAGGTACATGTCTAAAGAATCTCCATGGAGCAGGAGAAAGGGTAAACAGAGGATGAAGGAGTGAAGAGTAGAATGGAGGAGTCAGGTGGAGAGGTAAGGGTTACAGAATAGTCGAACATTCTATTCTCTCGGGAAAGGTGAAGGGAAATGTTTTGAAGCGACAGAGCATAGAAAAGTAAACAGTCATTTCCAGGAAGGCTCGCCTCAGCTGAAATAAGGGTGAAAGAATTTGCTGCTTGCACGTGGCTGACTTTAAAGTATCTTATGCGTTCCATGTCACCACAAATTCTATTCCAATTGTATTATATATAAACGATTTTGTATTTATATCTTGATTAAAAAATTCAAAATTTTTACACAATTTCGGACTGAGTGATTAAATTTTACCAAAGGGCAAAGGTTAGAGGTGACTTTGCATGTAAAGGTGTGCACCTGCGAAAATTCCCAAGGGGATAAAAATATGTAACGATACCTTCATGTTCTGGTCGAATAGCTCAATTGATTCAGCAACGAATAGGGTTTCGGGGATTGGGAGCTTCTGGCTCGACTATGGTCGCGTCAGAGTTTTTTCATATTTTTTTTTCGGGTCGTTAGCTCGGTTTCTGATTTGAAGCCCATCAACGTTTCGTCCACTCACCTCAAGTATAAATTCATCCCGAACTCATCTTGATGAACATCGAAGCAGACACGTGGCAGACTGCTCAAAAGAATTTACTGAATCATCTACGCCAGGGAAACACTAAATGATTCTTAGCTAAAATAATTATTATCAATTGCGTATTATTGACATCTAGCACAGTTTATTAACTTCACCTTCTACGTTTTCTCATGATTGGGGCTTAAGAAGTGAGACTTTTAATTTTACCACATTATTTTATCCTACGACCACGGTTTTGACCATTTAGGCCATCATCAGTTAAGAAGACGTCTCCGGTAAAGTCTATGTATTAAAAGGGAGCAGGAAAGGAAGATGGTGTGAGAGAGTGGGTGTTTATGGGAAAATTTGGTATGGGAGAGGGTGGGTATAGAATTTTCGTTTCTCGGAGAGAATCTGTGAAGGTTGTCGTTAATAGCGAGGGTGTTAAAGCAGGAGAGGGATTTCAACATTTTATTTTCTCGTTATTATTTGTAAGGGAAACCTATAAGAAGTGAGACTTTTTTCGAGAAAGTTTTTTTCTTAGGCGAGAAATAACTTTTTTAGGTATCCTCTTCCATTTTACCCATCGTCATATTTTATACATTGATCAATATTAAAGTTATAGGAGATGAGAAATGTGGGAAGAAAATTATTGCCACAGGTATTAAAAATATTCCAAAATTCTTCAAGTGACGCTGAAATTTCGAAACAATCATTTCAGTTGAAGACCAAGAAAGTTGATGGTGTTCTCTGGAAATAACTCAAAAATACAGATCCTCGTGCAGCTGGTTCTTCCCGTCCGTTTTTATGGAAAATTCACCATCTCTTCCTTTACGGCAGTTCCCCATTCAATCGCTCGGGAAAGGTAATTATTTTGATCACTTGTTTGCGAAAATAACCAGGAACCAGACGGGTTCCGAAAAGTTTCCGTTGAAAGGGCAATTGTTCGTCGCCGTCGGAATCGCGGAAGTTGGAAACACAAAAGGGATGAGGCTCATTCAGAGGGCAGAAAATAGGAATGGGCGAGAGGGGGCATTAGTCTGGAATACGTAGAGTTTGATGCCCTGGGAAAGATACTAATTCAATAATTTGAGATAGGGCGCCGTGCTCGAAAAGATTGGCGAAGGAAGGAATTAATGAGAGAAGTAAAGAAAGATAAAATCATCTAGGAAGAAAGAGAAAGGCTTCAAGAAAGTTATAAAAGAGCCACAGGAAAGGAAATCAAGTTTTCTTGACGGTCTTGATGGAGCAACGATTTGATTCCAAAATAAGCCTTAAATAAATGGAAAAAATAGTAAATTTAATTTTTGTGTGGCGGAGTCATTTTCTGGTGGCGATTCAAAGAAAATGATTTTTAAACAATTTACTTCAATAATGTACTTCAGTTTTCGAATAAATTTGTAAATACGTTGCTATTTTCCCTTCTTGCCTGATGGCAACCCGGAAAGAATGTGTAATACATATTAAATTTGATAACTATTGAACAGAGTTTGACTAAAGACGAAAGAAAACGCCTCCGAATGTCTCCCGTAGACAATAAATTACATACATTTATCAAATGATGCCTAAAATTAGCTTGTCATGTACATACGAACGTATATCTTACATTTTACATATTGGATCCCTAAAATAAATGAACATAAGTATTATAGTGGTGAATTTGACAGTGTAAAATAAAAAAAATCCAGGAATAGTATTTCATTGTTCAAAGTCATAAATCACAACCTTGGAGATACATTACAATTATACATTTAACACCCATCCAATCATTAAAACTACGAAAAAAAACTCGCAAAGTCTATGAGAATGGCCATGGAAAAGACTTTTGGTACTCAATTTTTTCAACCGAGACTCGAAGGAAAAGATTCCTCAATGGTGGCTTAAGGAAGCTGTTGACGAGAGAGGAAAGGAAGGATCTTTATGTATGAATGAAGAAGAGGATAGAGTAAAAGTTTGGATAAGGAAATGTCAGGCGTGAAGGACTGGAATTAATAATGGGAACCGCACCTAAAGCGCTGGAGCATATTATTCTTTTTATTCCTTCTTCTAAATATTCTTCATAATAAATCTGCAATAAATGTCCTAAGAGCAAACTGTGAGTGGTATTTAAAATAATATGGCATTGCCATCCTCTTCGCAGTTTAGCAACGAAAATAGATTAGCCACTAATTAAGTCACTGATTGCTTTTGAAATATTTGCAGCCCAAATCAAACTACCTGAAGGTGCTGTTTTATTTTCTTTTTCTTTCATAGAGGATTTTAGTCAAAGAGTCCCAGGTAGAATTGCGATAAATCTCGAAATGTTTCAGTTCAATTTCATTAGTGGATGCCTTGTGTCTTTGGTAGGTACGTCATTCAGTTCGCGGCGAAGGACTTTACGTAATGCCTAACAAGCTCCCTCGATGGCCTTTTCACCCACTAGCTAAAGTGCTTATCTCACAGTACCGCTGAAATTCCGTCTACGAGTATGACTAGCGCGTTTTCTTAATTAATTATCCAAATATTACGCACATTTCGTCTTCTGCCAAACGCTCGTCACGTTCACCTGAATACTCTCCCATTTATTAGTGCAAAGGGAGCTTCGAATTCAATTGAATCATCTCGTGTGAAGACTTAGAATGTGTGGACAGTTTGCTGGAGATAGTTGTGAAATAAGTGGAGCTCAGCATTCGTTTCATAGAGGGGAGGAACAGAACTTCGAAATAACGTTTGTGGATGGGGTTTGCTTGTCGGTTTCTGTTATAATATGGATGAATGTTACAAGTCTTTAACTAGTGGTGTAGTGATTGATCATCAGTGCTAATAAGGCGCATTTATTTATCAGTAACACATACATTAAAAATCCGG
Organism: Ladona fulva; assembly: GCA_000376725.2. Lineage (NCBI taxonomy): Eukaryota > Metazoa > Arthropoda > Insecta > Odonata > Libellulidae > Ladona > Ladona fulva. The sequence goes on along the minus strand of KZ308346.1, from coordinate 72,821 downwards.
TAGTGTTGCAACATGGAATTCTTTCTGTGGAGTGAATATTCATAAATACTACCGTTTGCAGATTTGCACGACGTGGAATCAAATGATAACTGATGTAAGTTAATTGCTATATCATGCACTGTTAAAACCACTCGAGTTTCTTAATGATATTTCACTAGCAATACTGGGCATTACCTATAGCAGTGTGTGAGGGATTTAGCATCACATTAACGAATTTCTTCCTGGCATTGCAATCAAATATACTTATCAATTACTGATGATTTTGCACTAATTTCATGGAATTCAAGTGCCTTTGGATTTTCATCCATGAAAATTCATTATTCACCATTGATATATGTGCTTTGGTAAAATGACTAGTGTACATTCTGTTAAACTATATTATGATAACTCGAGAAATGGAAGAATGTCTTTTATTTCTCGTGAGTCAATTACATTGTCAACATGGATGCATTTATATATATCATTAGGTCTCAATAATACTGAAGCGTCATTTTCAGCATGACTTTTGTTTAATTTGTGAACATTTTCCATTAGAGGTATATTTCCATTAGATGGAAGATGGATGGAAATGATCACTGGGTCTTCCCAGAAATCGGTAATCCAGAGCTTCCTGTTTGTCTCTGAGCACGAGATCCGCTTGCCGAAAGATGGCTTAAGGAGTGTTTTAAACCTCTAATTCATTATACGCCGTGTTCCAACCTTCTTTTTCTTATAGCATTTTCCTGTTGTGAAAGTCATCCGAGTAACATTGTAAAAACTCCACATGTTTCAAAATTGCTCTTCTCATCCACTTCATTAGGGGGATCCTCTCGATGAGCAAGCAATCGATTAATCGAAGTAATCCATATGAAGAATTTGGATCACAGACCAAGACTTCGGAGTCACCGAAGACCAGCGGCCTTGAATGCCACGTAAGTTCCAATTCAACTTTAATTGCATTTCGTTGGATTGAGCTTTTAATTTCTTTGAAGACTGTAAAAGTAAGATAAATCTTACGAAAAAATTTCACGGAAAAAAACAATCGTTTTCACCGGCCTCTGTTCGATAAAAGATCAACGAAACACCATAAATCTGATGTCCGTTCAAAGTTTCGTCAAGCAACGAAATAGTTTCTCGAAATAAAATTTTAGAATTAATTTTTTCTTAGACTACCTTTTTTTATTTGTTGTTATATACTGTTAACTGCTGAACATTGTCGATAGAAAATCACAGAATTGAGAGAAAACCTCTCCGTTTCTCTACTGAAATATAGCTCATGCTCTTTTGAAACGTTTTTCGACATCCATTATTTAATTCTGATCTTCCATTAACTTGTAGAATCGCAATTTCTCTCACAGTCGTCAGTGATTCATGTAGAAGAAGGGTTGATGCTATGGAATTTTTATTGCATACGATATCCAGCGAATTTTTACTTAGATCATGAAAACGCACATCGTTAAATCAGAAGATATCTTACGCGAGGTTCAACAAATTCAAGCTGTCAGTGAGGACAGGTAAAGTGAGGAGACGGAGTTCAATTCTCTATTCTGTAGAAATTAATATATTATACGATTGAGAATTGGATAAATAGATAATTGAATTTTTTATCATCATTGCTTTCCTAGAGCAGTACCCCTTACTGATCAAAACAAGCTTCATTTGTCACCTTGAATATGCACCTTCTTCGCAAATGTGGACCTATTTTCTTAGCTTCTACTCCACATCATTCTTCGTACTTATTTTTACCAATATCTGGAAGAATATAAGGTTTTTACTTAGATGCCTCTGGAAATTCTTTCGGTGGTCACTTTGCTCTACCGATGAGACCTTTGCGTCAATTTCTGAGAAGATATCACGTACTTAAACAGTCTTTTCTCATAATCTGTTTTATTTCCTTAAGTAAATATTATAGAAAATCTGTACATTTAAATTAATTAAGAAATAAAATACCTTTTCTCTCAAGCATTTTTATGTCGAACTCTTTGAATGTAAACATTACGCTTCGCAAGTGCGGTCTGATGGATGCGGTGCGGCATTTTGAAGCCAAACGATACTCGCAACATTCCAATAAAATGGCTCTTACTATAACCAATACCTCTCTCCTTCCCGTAACCTCGCTCTCGTTTCCTCCGCCTGTTCTCAAATGCTTTTCCTCTCAAATAAGTGGAATTGCCAAGTAAAAACAGGCGCAGCCATGCTGCGATTATTCTGAGAGTAAATGGGTAAGAGAGGTTGAAATGAATATTCTGTGGTCGGGATTTGGAGTGCTCTCGATCCACCCATCGCTAGCGCCCCGCATCAAACTTTCCTTTTTCCTTAACATTCATCACAGGGCCCACTGAGGGTGCTGATTTTGCTCTGGCCAGAAGGGTGCAACGTTGATAGAGAGGCATGTTAAAATCGTCTTCTGAGAGAGAGATAGATAAATAAAAAGACTGGTGACAATCTAAGTTAATATTAAACAGCGCCCTCTCGTAAATGTTATTCTGCTCACGGTTTCTTAATCTCGAAGGAAACGTGGATCTCTGGGAGTTCTCTTAATATCCGAGTGATGTTGCACTAACATTTAAATTGATTAGAATAAATTTGTAGAGCTCTTTCATACTCTTTATTCATTCCCACTCAATTCTCAAATCCCTCAAAAAAGTCAATTAAAAAATGGAAATATTTTCCGTTATTTTGAATTGTTAAACCTTTCGCGGTAAAAATTCAATTGATTATCGAGATATTGATTAACGAATAACCTTTATCGGAAAGTTCTCAGTTGTGAGAATTTATATATATCTTAACGCATTTTTTCAATAACATGTTAAAGATTGTTTTATATTAATGAGAAGGTCCAAGAGATTTTGGCTCCTATCGTAGAAGTATATATTCCAGCAAATCATTTGATTACGAATACGAGTCTGCGACTGGAAAACTGCATAGTTTCTCTCTGGATATAATAGATTTTTTCAGAAGTATTGGGAATTTACTTAAAATATGCTATCATGTTGCGTAGGTTTTCTTGCATGTGGAAGTTTTGGCCGCCGCCATTGAACGTACAGTTTTGCGAACCGTTCTCGAATACTAAATTCCTGTACATTACCGTAATTCACAATAAATTCAACAGTGGTGATAAGAAGTGTAAGATAAGAAAACAATGCAGAACGATGAGGGGGATGAGGTAATATCGACACCTCGGAAGAAGAGGGCTTTGATCCAGCGCACTGAGTCAATCTTGTCTTGAAGTGTTTCATTTTGTTTGTTTGTCCTCAGCAGCTGTGGCGGGCATATGGGAACAATAATTAAGTGAAGTTGATGTGTCCTATTCAGTAACTTGAAGTAAACGCTCTTCGTTCCCTCCATCAGTTCTGCACTCAAGCGTGCCAGTGCAATGCGTCTTTCAGTGTTCGGTATTTGAAACTGGTGCAATGTGTCTAGAAGAGGCTGTTATTTCTCCCAATAGCTTTAGCTTAATTTGTGACGAATATAATTTTAAATGCAACGAATAAACAATAATGATTTTATGAAGAAAGTTGTTTTGCGTTCTCGAGACTGAAAATTGGTGATCAAGACAAGGCCTAGGCTCCTCATAAGGTGAGCAGGAATTGCTTAAAACATCTCCACTTTTCGTATAAAGATATACAAGAACGCTTCTATTTTACCATCAAAGAGTCGTGGTATAAACAGGATAACCACAATACAGACTGCGTTTTTGCTAGGTCGATATTAAAGGGTTTATTAAAAGAAATAACAAGGAAATAATTTACTCATACATAGATTCAACTTTTTGCCCAATCTACCCCATCTGCGAATATCCAGTATCACTTCCATTCCCATACTTGAATTGTATCATATTGGATTCGGAAGATGACGATGCAATTCCAGCAATATGCGACTCTGATTCTGATTTTGCAATGGAGAAGGGACCTTAACTGTTTTCTCAAAGCGAGTTGAACGATCTTGGTAGAGACTTAGGCCAGTCAAAGGATTCTGCTGAATTTTGGAAATCAAGACTCAGAAATAGAATCCTTTTATTGTCAGGAAAGTCACTCTATTGGCAGAGGTATAGGGAATGTAAATTCAAATCGTTTTTTTCTAAATGGGAATTCTAGTTTTCTTCAGTACTGTCCTAATCTATAATACAGTGTTTTTTTTACAAATCAGTGTATTATGATCCCTCTTTTGTATGAAAATTGTACGTGATTGGCAAAAATACATCTTATATTCAAACTCAGGACACCCAGAAACAATATCATAGTAAAAGAAACGATTCAGCTGAAAAAATCATTCTTGCAGACCTTCGTAATTATTCATACCTCAACTTGTTTCACTGGATATTATTCAAAACATTTAAATATTTTAGAGAGAAGATAGCTCTCATTTTATCATTCTCGTTTGTTTCATAACTAAGGCTCCTTAGCATTAATAAAAGGTGTACTTCTCTTTATTGCGGGTTGAAAATTTTTACAATTATTATTGTGTTGAATTTTAGACAAAATCTAAGAAGGAAAAGGGTTTAGGTGACTTAGCACGATAAGTCGTGCATCTAGGAAAATTCCCAAGGAGAAACGGACATGTCCGTCACTAAAGCTAGGCTAAGTCATCTAAACCCTTTTCCTTGTTTGTTACCCTTAAGGGGGATCTCCTTCCATCACTTTGTATGGTCGGTGCCTCTGAGAGTCCATGGCTGTGAACGATGCCGCTGAGTCGGACGAACTCACGCGCCCAATACCTACAAAGTCTCCCAAACGGCATGGTGAAATGTTCTGGTGGAATAGCTCAATGGATAGAGCAACCGACCGGCAATTTTGGAGACCCGGGTTCGAGTCGCGGTTCCGCCAGACTTTTTTTATGTCCGTTTCTCCTTGGGCAAAATCTAGGATTTGAGTATGAATATATATAAAAGGTATATCTGATAATTCTTCAGATGGATCGCTTCTATCAATTTCTCTATATTAGATGAGAGTTCTCTTAACCTCATCTATCAAGTTCAAGTAGATATTGGTAAAATATGGAGAGAGAAATCCAGGATATATATGTAATACATCGATATTTTGCTACAATAGTTATCAAGGATTACAGTATTCATCAAATACTTTGTCCTTTTGCAGATTAATGGCAATTATTATAGTTCTTTGTCCTGTCCATCGCTACTTTCTCTCTATCATCATTATTTACATAGTTTCTTTACATTTCCCTACCTTTACCCTTCCCGCTCTTTGCAACTATCAGCTCTTCTGGCCTGCCGCAGATGGTCAAGAATGTCAACACAGTCCGGGAGTAAGGGGAATGGCGGCTTCCTGTTGGGACAGATAGCCTCTGAGGAAAAAATAGGCCTGTGGAAAAGAGGCTCTTGATGGAAAGGGATGTTCGTGGTAGCGGGCAAAGACTAGCGAGAGAGAGGGAAGTTCATGGCGGGCTGGTGGTGTAGGACGATATGCGGGCGTTGAGAGAAGTGGTATCGAGGGAGAGAGGCGCGGAATAGAAGGGCATTTTAAAGGGGAAAAAGGGGTTGAAGTGTTTTCGGGAGGGTTGAGTGGGCGGCTTATTCCACTATGCATTTTTCGTTCCGTCGCGTCCTTTTTTTTAGTCGGTTACACGGCGTCGTTGAATACGTGAAAGTGGTGTCGGAGAAACTGAATAGAAGCAGCAAAATAAGGAATAAAGAAACGAATGGAATAAGATAACAAAAGAAATAGTTAAAAGAGAAAAAGAAAATATATCTAAGGAACCAAATTCCGTTAAATAATCGAACAGTGAATGACTCCTTTGTCTTTTGAGTCCCTTATGGTGCACTTTTGAAGGCAAAATGTGTTTATAAATGTATACACTCTTCGATAGTTTTATGGAGCCTGGTATTACTTGCTTGAAAAGCTAGGAAATAAAGGAGATGAAAGTGGGGTGATACCATACCGCATACTGTATTTTTAGCTTCATGGAAATATTTTATTTTTACTACTTATAGTTTTATGGAAAAGATTTATCATCTAAAACATTTATTTTCCCAATGTTCTCACAAGTATCGGACAGATACAGGAGAAGTGTGAACAGAGACAAGAGACGAATACTCACAGCTATTCCCTGACTAGTACAATCCAATAAGCTGGAACTCAAACCCGGTACCTTGAGTCTGGAGCGCTAGTACAATAACCACTTCACCACCGCGGTTGGTTTTTAATTTTTATTCTGTAAGTACAAGAATAAATTGAATGCCATGTTGAGAGTTAAATTGGGTTTTATTAATTCCATCATCTATGATAAAGTAGGGTAGTTTAGCAAACGTTAATTTGCTTTTAAATTAGGAGGGTGATGGTATGTCTACAAAAACAGCTCTTAAATTGATAATTATGCTGAGATCGATCCGTCAGTCTTTCATTTTTGATATAGAATGAAAGGATGTTTTTGGGAGAGAGAAATCGAGAAAATGCAGGGTGATCAAAGAGGACGGGTACAAGGGGGAAGACAAGTGTATGTTATTGAGGATAATACTTTGCAAATAAAAAAGAGAACCCCACCCACACTGGTTGTAATAATAGTGTTTGGTCTGTTTTCAAACAACGACATTTGGAGATTTTCTCAAAACTCTCATGGAAGAAGCACATGCCCTAAGGAAAAATATAAAAATTAATGGTTGATTATTCCCATCATCACAATTGTTGAAAAACCTTCAATGAGTTTCATCACCTATGAGGAGTGTATTCCTTTTAGGAATTACCTCGAAAAATAGTTAACTACAGCACGCATGATATCTGTTAAACCTCAAATAGTTGAGTAGAAGTTCTAACAAAACTGCTTAGATTTTCCGAGATATTTGCAGAGATAAATGGGGATCCCAATGAATCCTGGAAAGATGATGCCCCTTAAACGGAGACAGGCGTATGAAAGATCTAAAACTGAGAACCGGAAACGATTTTTTCTGGTTTGTTGGCCTAAGGAAATTTTGTGTGCTTAAGAAGCAGCCTCAACCAGCAAGGATAGAAACAAAGATAACCATATTGTGGTGATATAACCGTGATCACGCAAAATGATCGCTTCCGCAGTATATGTTACACATTTTACGTTTTCAGGGACGTGTTATACCGAAATAATTCCTTAGACGGCCAAATATAAACAAAAACAATTAATTCAAAATAAAATGAATTCAAATATGCTCAAAGGCTCTAAAAGAATTCTCAAATGGGCCAGAGTTTGCACCTCTGTTATCGCAGCTTAGTAAAGCATACCACGCATCGAAAGGCGGTCTGCAGGGTATTTATGTAGATGTAGATGAGTGAACGTAGAACCAAAATTCTTCGAAAACATTAGAATGGTTAAATTTCTTTCCCTAGAAATGAACCTGGTAGCATTAGCAATAATTTTAAAATATTAAGGTAATAGCACGTGAGCCCCCACCGGAAATCGAACCCGGGACAGTTTTAACAGAAGCTGAACGCGTTACCCTCATGGCTATCTGGAGAACGTGAACCAAGATATGACCTTAGATATGACCCTAGATATGTAAACGAATGATTTACTTACTATTTTTTCTTCTTTATCCTTCTGCTAATGCTTTATCATCATTCTCATCCCATTAGCACTTACCTTCTTCAACCTTGAAACAGTAATTATCCGCAGTCGTATTTCTGCCTTCCATTCTTTGGGTACGAAGCTCATTTAAAAAATAATGGCAGCCACAAGCACTCATATCCCCCAACTTTCATACCTCACCAGTCGTTCTGGTTCACAAAACCATTCGTCCCATTATCTTGGAACTCGGCTGACGCTCTCCATCGTACACATTTCCAACCCCTCTTCCTAAAACACACGGAGTTTCCGATCCTTTTCGTCGCTTTCCAATCCCACTCCAAATCTTTCCTCTCACTTCCACTATCCCCCCCTTTGCTGTTCATCTCCGTATTTCCGATTCCATTGTTTGATCGTACTGTGCAAAACTGCTACTTTATATTCTAACACCCGCACCAACTCTTACCTCAGCCCTTAAATTGTGGATAATAATACGCAATCGCTGCGTTTCCTTCGTTACTTGCATTTCTTTTTCTGCATCATCTTTATATTTTTACATTAATGTTAATATCCCGCAAATCACCGTATGGCAGGGGGTTTGAAAACACCAAACTTCATACATGAAGAATGATAAGTTAGGTATTGCAGAAAACTTAGTGCGGCTAGGAACAATTCCGAGGAGTAACGGACACGAGGAAAGTCTGGAAGGATCAAGACGCCTCCTGAAACGGCATGAAGAAATGTTCGGACAAGATAGCTCAATGGTTAGTGCATTCGCCCGTAAAGTAGATGACCCGAGTTTGAGTCCCGGCTCCTTCAGACTTCTTCATGTCCTCGGTAACCGTACTCCCTAATTTGCTACCAGATTTGTGTAACTTATGTTGTCTAGAAAAGGACACCGATAATAGCTATCCAATATCGCTATAATCTTGCGAAAGATCTTCAATGTCTGGCTTCGAAATTTGCGTCAACGACGTCACGCATTTTATTCTGTATAACAGTATTTAAAAATGTATCGAATAGTTTGTGCTTGTGCTCGGTCCTTTTATCATAGAGAGTTTCTCATCCGAGGACTTTGATCCTCTCTGATACACTGCTACCGATCCTATGGTCTGCCTTAATGAAATGAGCCGCTCTACGTCTCTTGCTCTAGTTCAAGAATAAGTACTTCCAATACCAAACCCTACAGCCACTACTGAAATCGGCATCGCGCAAAATTATGATTTTCCTTGAAGTAATTTACAATATTTTAGCAGCAAGAAATTTTAAACTTTGTTGAAAATTTTCGCAGGAGATATGACAAGATATCATGCAATTATTTGAAAATAAAATAAATACGACAACCTATCCAACATAACTATCTAAATAACAATAATTTTGAAATATAATGGTTCGGCGTATATTTCTCTCATGTGCGTGGTCGTTTAGCAGTTTGTACAGCGTTACGTATGTTTCTTACGTGTAAGTTACTCACGGCTTAAGTTATCTAAAAAAAACGTTTAGTTGATCAATAATTCGGATGCTGTGGCAGAGACCTTTTTCTTCTTTTCTACCATCTCTTTCGCCAAATTTCTTCATCGTCTCCTTCTCTTTTTTTCTATTTTCTCCTGAGGCTATTCACCAAATTGGCACTTCCTCTCTTTTATTTATAATATTCATGGCGAACTTAGTAAAGTTGTGGTACGACCATTTATCTTCCTTCGGATCATTTATCTGCGTGATATTCATTGGACTTTATTCTACCTCAGGCAGTACTTGGACATAGATCAAGAGAACAAAATTTTCTATGATGTACTCTTGCTGCCTATCCATCACTATCTCTTCTTTTTTAAAGATTTTAGATTGAATTTTCGTCATAACCATGTTCATAAAAAATGAAACTTCCCCCAATCATTCCACAACGCTGCCTCTGCTGTGAACGACAGCCGATGATTATGTGAATAATATTTACTTAGGGGAAACACTCTTTTGAACAATCCCTCGTAGAACATCCTAAATTCTGCTATGGTAAATATAGAATAAACTTTGACCAAGTTCCTCATAAACTTGTTCCTCATTATAGTTCCTTACGTTTTTTGTGGAATTCAGCCAAAGTTATTTCTATATTTTCCTTTATGTAGTTCCTAGTTAGTCACGGCTGACTACATAGATTCTGCTTATACTTTACATCAAGGGATAGAGGCAAAATCATAGGTGGTTAAAATATTGGGTTTAAAGTTTCATCCATTTTCATCTTTGGATCAAGTACTGGGTATTCAAAAATATATGTCCATAAATTAAATTCCCTCTAAAGAAGCCTCAGTTACAATGTTCTCTCTATCAGCACCATAATCAATCCTTTAGAGGCTTTCTTTTTAATGCAATGAACGAGTATAATTGAATGTCAGTTAACGGTTAGAATATCCTTCGTCCGTTCATATATAAGGGAAATAGTCCAATTTTTGTGAAAATGGTAGGAATTTACCGCCTGGAACAATTTACTTTAACTCTCGGAGTAATTCTTGCGTATTATTTCACGTATCTTGGACCTTCGTACGCTGTGGAACTCTTCCTTCATTTTGTCCCTCTACAGTTTTTCTTCTTTATTTTTACCCTTGTTTTCTCTCGCCAATTACTTCGTTCGGTGAGGCAGCGATGCCTGACGGTGATGGATGACCTGTGCCATCCATCCTGTGGTGGAAGCTAAAATAAGTGTGCGTGAAGCTTGGTGAGGAAAGTGGAGAGAGGATAGGATAAAGAAGGAAAAGGAATGAATGAGAGGAAAGAAAGCGAGATTTCCGGAAAAAATAGTGAAAGAAAAGTTGATTGCCGGAAGGGTATAGAAAGTAATGATGTGGGAGGATTAACGTACATGATGAGAAATGAATGTGAGGATAGAGAGGACGACGAGCTCTGTGGAAAAATGGAAAGTCTAAGGGTTAAGAGAGATCCATAGAAGGAAGGAATAGGAAATAAGTGGTAAAGTAGAAAGAGTGAAGGAAGAGAAGATTGAGAGAAGAAAAGACTAAATGCGGAAGAATAGATATAATAATAGCGCTATAAATGCTATATAAATAGAGAATTAGGGAAAATAGAGACAGTAGAAAGGATATGAAAGCGAAAAAATAAATGAAAATGGTTAGTTCTTAAGAGAGAAATCTCAGACCTCTGGTGATAAAGGGGAAAATATTTTATCTGAAGTAAGGAAAGAATCCGAAATATAGTACAAGGATGCAAGGAAAAGTATGAGGGTAACTTTTTTCTCTAGGAGAAATTCCAGGGATAAACGGACAAAAAACTGCCACGGAACTTTCTCTTGTATTTTTACGATTCCTCATTCATTTCTTTCCTTCTTTCCTTCCCATTTATTTCTTTCGCCACATGGCCTAAATCCATTCATCATTTTCACCCGCCTTGGCGGGATGTATAAATCCTCATTCAGCTTTCGACCTCCTCTGTCCTGTGACATTCGACAACGGTGGAACAGAAAAACTAGTAACCTAAGTTGTATATCCTCTTTTCTTTCCAATTAATTTTCTATGCCATTTATTGCTGAAAGCCGTGTAACACTAAAAATAAGAAACAGTTAAAATTTCGGTCGTTTCATTTCGAGAAGTTGTGTTACGAATTATCTCGCGCATTAGAATATTTGTAAGTCAATAGAAATTATTGTTCGAAAATAGTTCAAACACGCCTGAGAGCCTTGAAATATCTTGTGGATCTATTCCCTGAAAACTCATTAATTCCCCAAAGTCAGTCAGTAAACCAATCACAGACGTCGCGTCGTAATTAAACCTAGCCTCTATTGATCTTCGACTATAATTACATCAGCTTGATCTGGTTCTAGCCGAATTAGTTTTAATTTCAGGGGAAGAATGAATCAAAGAGCTAATCACTCCATACCTATATATACATGATTTTTTTCAGCGTCATCTGATTACATTTTATCGAATAGCACCGTTGAGTTTCATTACAAATTAATGGATTATTTCCTCTTAAAGTGGAACCCAAAAGCGCTCACCTCTTCAAAAGCCTTCACAAAGTATATCATAGAAGTTAAAGCGGAAGTTTCGCTGGAATTACTGCCATCACTTTTGGTTGGTTGTGCTTTCGATTTAAATCCTTTGGGAAACGTTTTCCGCGTTTTCATGAAGTCATTTTTGTGTGTAATAATGTAATCAAACCAGAATACTCATTTCAAAAGGCTAATTTTTATACTGAAAAATTATCATAACAGTTTTATAAAGTAATAAATGGCCAATAAACAACATTTAGTTACTCAAATAATGTAATTCCTACCTCAAAGTAAGGTCAAATTATTCAAATTTATGCAGGAGTATGAATAAATATGTGAATGTTGTATAAAATCTCTGTAAATGCAAAAATATTGGAATTCCATTTTACATTCTCCTATTGAGATTAATTAAATTACGCTAATTTTTCAATCCCTTATTTTTACACTTAAATAAATCATCCCATGTCGTTCGAGAGGTAAGTGTTCTTCGGTTTATGATTCCTTTATGTTATTAATAAATATATGCAGTCACCAATGCGTTTGATATTGTAGTAATTGTGAGCAATGGAAACGATTTGTAAGGTATTTACTACGTGGAAAATACCTATCTATAGCACAAGATTTGAGAAGGATTTTGGCTTTAAATTTTTGCGTGACTTTCCTTATTGCCAACATGTTAACTGTTACGTAAGAATTCAAACTAAAACGTTTTCTACGTTTCTAATCGAAAACTTCTGGAAGTTCTTCATCAAACTCTATGATAACTGTTTATGTTATCTCTTCCTTTCTGAATATACGCACTCTCTCATGTAAACCACTCCAGACAACATCTCTTTCCAAGGCATATTCAGATTCCCTAATTTTACTAACCGCTTACCTTTACTCTATGCCATCAAAACACTAAATCTCACTGCTTATACCGCTGGATATAATCCGCTACTTAAACATTCCTTAAGGTCATTGTCAATCGTGAAAAATCTTAAAAGCTTGCAATTCACCATGTTGAGCCATCATGTAATTAGAAATAGTAGAAAATTCTAAACGCAATAAAAAGGGTTTGAAGAGAGCAGTTTCTTCCTCACATTATTAATATTATGATTTACTTACTGACATAACAGACTTCTGCAGAAGAGACGTGATGGAAAAGATAGTTCTGTAACAAGGGATGCGACAGGTCAAACCCTTATGAGTAAAGAGCCTGATTACCCTCTTCTGATGCCTTCCTTGTCCTTGCAAACCCTTTCGTCTCTTTTTTCATCGTGTCCATTTGGTTAATTAGAGAGATGCTATTCATCTTTTTGATCCTTTCGTCCACCGCCTCAACTTTTGCAAATTTTGTGCTTTTCATTAACCAACCACCCTACTTTGATGCATTTAAGCTCATTTTCGCTCTCTACTCTCAGTTCGCTCATTCACTATGTATTTCTTTATTTGCAACTCTTTCCACGATTCGGCTTTTGAAACGACCAAAAGCCTCTCTCTCCATAAGAAATGATAAAATATTTGGAACTGCCTTTGAATGGAAAAGCTTGGATATCCAACCTGTCTCAAAATAAGACTAACAGAAGCGCAAATTACCCTGAGATAAATGCAGACACAAGAATTACTTTTCATAGAACTGCTAACGAACTCCCAGTAGTTTCATTGTGAGAGTGGCGGCGGTTATTTCTCAAATCGACATGCATTTGTACTTATCAAATTTGCATTATTAGGAGGTTTACTCTTAATTTATTTAAATATGTATATGTACCGAAATAAACCGAATACCACTCAGCCAACCACTCATCTGAGATACATTACTGGATCGGAAAGTGGAATAGATAGGAACTCATCTCTTGCCGGTTGTTTATATCCAGAAAAAAGGTTTCGATATCGTGGACCTCTTCTTTGCTTACAGTACTGCTTCATTGACTTCCTTCTTTATTCCCCTTCTTGACTAACTTCCAGTTTACCTTATCTTTCACACCCTTTCTTTAATACCGTAATATAGCCAATGTCAAAATAATTTTGATTCCCATAGTCGTAATCGTTCTGTTTTAATATAATGCTAATATGTTTTTCAAACTGCAAGAACTCATTATATCCTTTAAATCAGGTTAGTTTAATTAAATGTAAATTAAAATACTAAAAATAACCGACTGACCAAAAATCTTTGTTTGCCAATCACCTATTCTGCTAGAAATTAATGCATTAATCTGCTAGAATGTCAACTCATTTTGAGTACACAACTTGCAAAACCTCGAGTACACCTGCTTTCAAATGTGGTGACATAGAATGCAAATAGCTCCGGGCTATCAGAGATGTCTGTGAATATGTATAATCGTAAGAAACGACTTCTTAAGAGTGAATAAGGTTTTCAATTACTCCTTCGTTAGTTTTTACATACATTGTACAATGAATATGAATCGTGCATTCTTCAATGGAAGAGCATCGCCAGTTTATTGATTGGACAGTAGAGTTTTTGTTCATCAACGGAGGTAATGATTTAAACTAATGGTTTAGTTTTTAATTTTCAGGTAATGAAAGGAAGAGAGAAACGCAGTTAAGATTTTATAAGGCTATAGCTACACCGATATTTACTTACGGAAGCGAAGCAATGACAGTAACGAAGAAAGTAGAATACAAGTCGAAGAAATGAGATTCTTAAGGAAAGTTGAAGGCTATTGATTGACAGATCAAGTAGGAAACGAAGGCATGAAAAATGAACTAAAAACGTACAAATAATAAATATATAAATGACAAAATAAAAGTAAACAGAGGAAAATGGAAAGAGCACATACACAGGATGGACAATGAAAGATTGACTTTAAAAGTCATAAACTATACGTAAAGGAAAACGAGGTATCGGAAGACCTAGAAAAAGACGGGTACCTTAACAGGCAAATGAATGCCTAGTACTTGAAGTGAAGAAGAAGAAGAAAGTTTAGACAATTTAGAACAGCTGATACCGATCACACACCTTTCGTCATCATCTTTCTAACATTTTTGCAGGATCGGCTGCTTAACAAAGAATTTCACAGAGTAATTTTCAACTGTTTGCTATTTCTAAAGTAAATGTTTCCTTAGATTGAGGCTTACTTTGCATTACTTTTTACATCAACCGATTTGTTTATTTCTGATTTATAACTGATTATATTTCATACTTATTTGATTTATTTCCGTTTCCCACACACCGAAAGGCGGTTTAATGGTTATATATGTAGATAAATCGTTTTATTAATAATGGTATATACCTCGGATCATTCTTCTATTTGAGAAATTTCTTATTTGTTTAATTCGATTACTGTTATTTCTATTTCGAGCGATTCTCATCCTTCAACGCTTTTACATCCGACCCTTCTAACACCACCTATTCTCTCTTTTCCTATGCAAACTATCTTCAGAAACTTCCTCATCAAAACATCCTACTTCACATACTGTTTCTCTTATACCTTTCTTTACCCACGCTTCTTCAGATAATACTCTCACCGCCTCTCCATCCACTTCCTTCAACATTATTATCCATTACGCTGCCTTCCCTTTGCTTTACTCATTATTCTTTCCCATCATATTCTTATCGCTACTAGAGTGCAGTCAACATCCGTAGATCCACTCTATCCAGTCTCGTAGACGATGAAGTCCATGGTAACTAGAGAAGTACTCCTTTAAACTCATGTAGCAAAGAGCTTTGAGAGTACAATTGCGTTGTCTTTTACTTGTGAATGGAGCGGAAGAATGTTTTTTTTGATGCGACAGTGAAAATTTCAAAATTACAGAACAGAGATTAGGCTGAATTATTAAACTTTTAATTGTATTCATTATGGTACATACCTCTCAAGGATCTACAGATCCGTAAATCTCATCACTGGCAATACATAATGTGTGCTTTATTTATTTATTTAATAGGAAAACGTTGCAATTTGGTCGGAGCACCAGGAGGAAACGGTCAACGGCTTTAGAAAATACTTTTAGGGGATAAAGTTGGCTGCTAGCTGTAAGAAAGTTGACATATTTACACTCAGCATCTTAAATCGAAAGGTATTTCAATCACACTAACATCACATAAAAGGAACATAAAAGAATTGCACAATAATCGATACCGAAAAGAAACTTTTAAGAATAGTGTTTATTAGTGGCAATTTACTCTGAATACATTATCGCTGAGTAAACATTTGTATAAATTAACTAGAAATATGATATCGCATTTCTTAAAGGAATAACAATTTTGAAAAACAGCGACATGACTTTTGGTTCATAAGATATTGTACAAGTGAATATAAAATAAATAAACATTTAACAACTGAACCTTACATTCTGTCATATTTTTTATGAGAGATTGGTCGTAAATTTACGTATTCATTATTATGAAATAGTATTATGTTTTGATTGATAGTATTCAAATATTCAAAAGAATAACCAAGCAGAGCCTCTGGATAGCCATGTGGCTGACCAGTTCGACTTCGGCGAAAGCCTTTCCGGGTTCGAATACCAGTGGGGCTTACGAGCGAAACGACATTGGCTGGTGAAACGTCAAAACATAATATTACTGAGCAGATTCTCACAATAAAAAATTATAAAATAGTTTACAGGGAATCCAAATAGATAATATTGAATTGAAGTAATCACTAAAACACTGTTATGAGGACGTAAAACTTTATTGTTTGCTTCCATTTTATGCCTGTGTCAATCCCTGGAAGCCGCCTTTCGGCGTGGGCAGGAGGGGCATGTACCGTAACTCTACTTGCCTAATCGATTACTTTCACGTATCGTTCCCGAAAAAGAAAATTTGGATATATTTGTTCTAGCATCTATTTCCTGATCTTTCTCGCAGTATCAGGACGGCGTATGTAGCATGGAGGACGCATTATATCAGCTACATTATCGGTAAACATGCTTTCTCTGAACTTATTTAGTAAATTTATCTGTTGTATTAAATGGTATCTTCTAAAGATTCCCTTGTAACATCATGAAGCATCTGAGCAACGCTTACTGATTTATCGTAGCAATTCTTCACAAAACGCATATTTTTTCACTGCAACATTTCTATATTTTGCTCCACCTTTTTCAGTATCTAACTTAAAATAAATGTTCATATCACATCAATATCTGATGTTTGAACAACATTATTTTATTTACTTAAGTTTATTTCTATTTTTTGATACGGACAGTGACTGAAAACATTAGAGCTATTTTTAAATGAATCACTTCTATCGATACACTGCATCATCGTATATTATAAACATCAGGCTTCAAAACTCGGGAACATTATGGAAGTAATTTTGTTGTAATCAATGCACCAAAATATAATAAAAGGGTTGATTGGATTATTTTTATCACCTGTCTTTCAAAAGTTTTAATGATATCTGTTGTTGATAAATCTGCCGTTGATGATAGTTAACATGACAAATAACAGCCATAGGATTTCTCACCAATTTGAGTCTCTTACCGTACTGTAGAAAAGAGGAGAATATATTCATAGTATTTATATTGCATTTATTCGCTGAATATTCTGATCTGATCTGAGAGCTGATCATTGAAATAGTAATGTAAATCGACTTCTGTCCGCTTATTTACGATTAAATGATATTTATACTTTTTCGTAAAGATTGGAAATGAAATGAAATCTAAAGAAGTAAGATAGCATGGGGCTATATGATAGATGGAACTCTGAGGAATGCGAGAGATAAGAACCGATGGCACTTGTTTGCTTTAATTGGGTGCGTACTGTCTTAGAAATGGAATTCAGTGAAAAGGAAAGAGCGGAGAGTTGCTATTCTGCTGTGCTCCCTCCTTTCCCTTTGTCCTCCTTATCGAATAGGATTTTCTTGTCAAATGCAAGGAGACAGAGTCCCATCTTTCTTTCCTGCTTTATCTTTACGCTTCTGTTTCTTTTACGCTCACTTGTTTACTACCCTTTTATATTTATTTTCCCTTTGCTCTTGTGAAGACATTAAAAAGCCTATCCAGAGAGAACTTTGATCTTTTAACCCTATTCTCGCCTTTTCTAATTGATGCTCCCTTTGAGTCCCCAGATTATGCAAATTTGTTTTCTACTGCTTCAACCGAGAAAATCGTCTTTCGAATTCGTAAAGTTAGGAATTAATTACGTTTCCAGACGATTTTGTCTTCTATTTTCCGTGGAATTAACGTAAGGACACTTTAGATGATGCCGAGGAGAAGAGTTTCGAGTCATCAGAATTTCCTTCATCGCTTTGAAAGAGGTAGGGAGAAATTCCCTTCTTCCTATCTGTTTCCTAAATTGTATTTAGAGATACTGTATGTCCTCTTCTCAAGCGTGAGTGATGGAAAAATACGCAAGTTTTACGAAATAAATTCTTTTAGAGGAATCTAGGCTTCATTCTCACTAAGGAAAATGTAGTATAAATCTTTAATCTTTGAACTAAGTCGAAAAATCTTTACATCATGAAACCAAGATAGTAGATTCATCTTAGCACTAGCAAAATTAAAAGAAACATGTGTTTTTGGGAAACGTTATACATTATAGGTATTGGTGTGATTCCTTGGGAAAATTACTGCGAAATCTATCGTTGACAGAGGAGTCATTCAATGTTTTAATTCTGAATGTTGAAGGATGACGTCTGAGAGGGTATTTCTGTCTGTGGAGTTTCTGTATGTGTGAAATATTCTGCCAAGGGTCCTCCGCATAGCCTTGTTCGTAACGTGTTCGACCTAGGTGAAAGTAGTTCCGGGTTTGATTCCCAGTAGGGGCGAAATTACAAATAATTAAACACTCATAATCAGATAAGAACGTATGTACAAATACTTAAAAAATCAACAGATTAGACACCTAAATATCCCAATGTAAAATTTAGTCTCTTACATATTTAAGTATAATATAAGAAGAATGGAGATGCTAGTAGCCTGTGAAAAAATAATTTTACAAATAATTAAATCGAACGGAAAATATATAATAGATTTTCGTCTTAACGTTGTGAGCATAGATGTCTTGTAAGACCTATTAATTTTGAGAGAAGTGAGCGAAAATAACCATACGATACATAACCATCCTGACTTATGTATCTTCCTATCAATTTCTGATTACGCGTGCAACAGAATGCCTCTCCCTCCTATTTATCAACTCGCTCATAGCGTCGTATAAACATTCACTTGCATTAGAATTACGAAGCAGTTACGGTGACGTAACCTCCTATATCCTACCATCTGAGGGTGGTAGATTATATCCCCAAGGTTAAGGGTGCGGAACAAATCGAGAAAGTTTTTAGGGAATGTATATCAGGTTGATACGTGCGTACGCACACCATGATGAAAACAAAAGAATGGAAAGTTTTCCTGTTACCGTATCTAAGTCTCATACCACCTGGAATACGAAGGCAAAAGAAAAAGAAGGGTAGAGATGGATGTTCTGAGATACTCGTAGAAGTAGTAGGAAATGAAGAAAAAACCGAACCTGCTTTTGGGAATTCAATAAAACCCCGGTTTGGTTCCACCGAGATCTTGAGAGACGTGAGTTAGGATATCTTGGTTCAGAAACAATTGCTGCCACCTATCTTAATTCCACGAAGGTACCTATGGGGGACAAATCTCTAGATTCCATTTTTGTCGAGTTACTTACTTAACTGCAAGGTTTTATTTCCATAAGAAGCTAAAGAACATTATTCTTTCATCCATGTTTTAATTCTAATCGTAAAGGTTATCGTAGACGCAGAAAAAACGAAGTTTTTGTGTACATCTACAACAGCCAAAAAGATAATTTGAGAATTTTGTTGTTCGCGATCGTCGCCAGTAAACAAAGACTTAGCTTATACAGCTATCGATTGCCCGGAGCTGATTTCCTGGATTCGTCATTTTCAATTAATAAGGATGTTTATTCACCCGTGACCAAATAATTTGTGTGCTCTGTTTCAGAGCAATCCGTAAGGTAAAATTAAACACCACCGATTGCGCAATTTGGTTGTTGTCTCAAACAGAACATTTCTCTTATAAAGGCGACACTTTCATAATGTTACTTTCCGTGGAGTTTAAATATTTACATCCATCACAGAATACATAGTAATTATAGTATTTTCTTCCGCAGAACTTCCGGTGATCTATTTCAGAAAATTCGAAGTGTAAAAAAGAAATAAAAAAATTGTGTTTTGGAAGAAGACTTATCATAAAGATGTATATTTATATTTTTTGGGAGTAGCATTCTGTTAATCGTGACAGTGGGAGATCGCATACAAACAGTGTTTATTGTTCCCTTTCGTTTATTAGAAAGTTGAGGAATAAATTGAGTTCGCTGTTTCCTTTATATTCCTATTCTAAATAAGAAATGCTGGATATAGATCCTCTCAAATTCCTCAAAAAATGTGGTTAGAAACAAAAAGATAAATTATTAGGATCCACGTTATAAAATATAGAATTTGTAGGTAGACGATGTACAAGTATGAAATGTAAAAGAAGTGTTTGAAATTCCTTACCTATCGGAGGTTATTCTGAAAAACTAAGAGATAAAACATCACCACCTTATAGAACTATTAAAAACCACAGCGAATCTTAAATTGTAAATATAATAATAATCTTTATTACGGGCAAATACCATATTACATTTTATATCTGCAATTAGCAAGAAAGCTTTAAATTATATAATAGATGATTGAAATACAATTAAAATTGAGAAATAGTAATATATTTGAGTTTCGATGAACATCCTCTCAGGGTTTCAATAATCTACCTTTGCATTCCATTCGCCGTTCGTTTTCCGTTTCGAATATGTTCTTTGAACGATTAACTACTGCTTACTGTAACTCCTAGGTACTAGAGTTTACGAAGCGCTCTACATCCTAAACTTCTAACGTTTCACTCAATCATTACCCTAACGTATTTCCCATTTTCTATCCTTAAATAGGGAATGTGTAAACATGCTATATCCCTCCGCTATGGAGAGGTTTGTGAATATAAGTCAAATAAAAGGCGATGCGACCTCTCCGTGTCCGAGAGTCCATCGACCCCTCCGACAATGCGATGNAAATATACAATTAATTTCATAAAGCTTTCAGTTTCCGCTTTAAAGTTGATAACTAAATGTTAAATAAGTCAATTTTGTCCTCTACAAAGTTATAATTTCTCATTGCCCATAATATTGGTGAGAAATAGTTATAATTTCTCTCTTTCTTTGGTAAGTGGAAAATTATATTATTTCTAGTGTTTCTCGGAAGTACATTTTACTAACGACGTAATTATGAGTGACTGTTTTCCGTCAGCTATAATATCTTTAATTCATTACTTTCTCCTTGAAACTATTGCTGTTGCTCGTTCTACCTTATCCTCTCGTGTGCAGTTGCTACTTGATATTTTGCCATGTGTATTGAACTTCGAAAAGATAACAGATTTCGGAGCTCAAGTGGTTCCAGAAGATCCTCTGCAAACAATCCTTTTCCTACTCCAAAGTGTTTAAAGCGCATACCTCTACATTAGTGCGCAGTCAATCAGCTTTTTGAAGGTTAAACGCACACAGACTACGTATTAGTCCACATCACAGCTTCAATTTAGAGAGCTGTAGTTCCAACACAATTCAGCATCAATATAAATACATTGACATTCACGTAATCTCAATCAAAATGTTTAATTTCCTGGGAATCTATCCGAACACATAGCTGAGACATTAACTGTGGTTGACTTTAATTCCATATGCTACATTTATTGATTGATTATTTTCAGAAATATCTAATGTGGTCATATAACATGAACACATGTGTGTTTCATATAACATGACAATATAATGTGAAAGATTACTTACTTAAATCTC
This sequence comes from Ladona fulva, assembly GCA_000376725.2. Taxonomy (NCBI): domain Eukaryota; kingdom Metazoa; phylum Arthropoda; class Insecta; order Odonata; family Libellulidae; genus Ladona; species Ladona fulva. The sequence continues at coordinate 51,612 of KZ308346.1, read as the reverse complement.
TTAGATTAAAAATCGTACGATAACAGTCTTATTTGTTTAAAATCATCACAAAAAGATATTTTGTTTGTTATTTGTAGGTAATGATGCCTTCTAAGGTCATGTAGATAATTTAAGAAATTCTGTGATTTAGACGAAATTCTGAAGGAAAAATAGGATATGTATTACCGAGAAAGTGTAAATAAATGTAACATTAGTTAGATTAATTTTACTAAGGATTAAAAATGTGACGTAAGTTAATCTTTTTCTTCAGAAAGTATCCATCGAATAATTCATAATTGGAAAAGGTGATTCGTCCTCTAGTTGCTCATATTTTTCCTTCCATCACTTTTACGATGGAGTCTGAGCATTGAGCATATATCTGTCTTTTGATAAAGATTCCAGAGCTATTGAAAATCCAAACTGTACGGAGAAATGTTGATCGATATCATTCACAGTAAATGGTCCCGTTGAAACGATTTGATAACGGAGAATGGAACCAATAGTGGTGGAAAATATAGAAGATAGCCTTACAATGAATATTGTGGATTGAAATGGAATCTTTTCGAATTCAGTAGCATTTTTAGGTCCCAAGTGTAGACTTAAAACCAACAGAAGAGGAAGATTCTTGTTTCCAATATCAATTGTCGGACAAAGAAACTCGACATGTGTGAACTAGAGTGGGTATTGAATTTCTAACGCCTCAATGGACGAGAGCTGTGGAGACTCTGATAAACTTGAATAGGAACTAGGATGAGGTTTAAGAAGAGAAAGCAGAAAATGGAAGACATGGAAAATTTTAGAACATGCAGCATTTTCTCTTCTGTTATAAGTAAAAATGTATTTTATCATGCTACTAATGAATGCAAAAATTATTTCTTTGTTTATGTATTTATCCCTTTTGGCGAGGTTAGGCCAATGGGCCTCTCCTACACCTAACCTCAAACTGAAAATTTTCATTTTCATGGGAATTTCACCTTGTTGGCAAAACGTAGGTCACTCGTACTAAATTAATACCGGCCAACATAATACCCCAATGACTCTGAGGCAAGCTTCCTTTTTATATTTTAAAGCAAATTCTGCATCTCTGTTGTTTTTCCAACAAGGTGAAATTCCCATGAAAATTTCCTGTTTGGGGTTAGGCCAATTGGCCTCTCCCACACTTATACTTCTTATACGTCACTTGCACAAAAAGGAAGGTTGTCTTACAGTCATTGGGGTATTACATTGGCCCATATTAATTTAGTATGAGTGATTAAAAATACATAAATTAGTTCATCAGTTGCTGTTCACCAGAAAACCTGAAAACATTAATTAGAAATATTCACATAAAGTATATGAAAGTTAATTCTAGGTATATTTTTACAATGCACAATATCAGAAATAAATGAGAGAGAGTATCAGACCGGAATAATTAATACTGATAATATTGACGTGCAAAAAAATTCTTAAGTCATACCTAATTTAATTTAGATTAAGTGAACCTCAGAGTAATTTCGGAGATAATAGAGAAATAGAATCCAGTGGGTTTGACTAGAAAAAAATTTTCTTCAAACTTCAAAAGAGTCTAAAACGAAGTAAACGGGAAATTTCTTCTAATGAATCTTTGAAGCATGAGCAATGGGACGTAATATCATGGAAGGATCACCGAAAGCTCACCTCCTGAACTCTGTTGCTAATCACTTCTTCTGCTAAATCGATGGGAGTTAATTCGATGAAGAGGCCGAATGAGCTTCCATTCAGCTTCCTCTAAGATTTAATGAATGGATCGATTAAACCTAGCTAACGAGCCATTTAGGCACAATTGCTCAAACTCCGCGGAAGTAAATGATCGAGAATGCAATCTTTTATTCACCTACTCTATAAAGTGATACTTTTCAAACATGTCTAAATTATTACGTGAGACATAAAACGCAGCTTGGTTATTTTAGTTTCGTCTTTTCGTTAAATTCTGTACCAAAAAATAGAAAAAACTTGAGGAAATTTGTAATCATTGGTTTTTCATCATCAATTTCTCTTTGAAAACCAGAGGATAGTTAGTTAATTAAGTAACTGATTTTTTTAAATATTAACTTAATAGTCGCGAAAGGTCTTGCTTACGATGTTTAAAATACCGCGATTTTATAATTAAATAGTTACTAAAACGTCTAAGTTTAGTTAGATAAATATGTAGGATATTTGTCTGTTAAATCTTTTCCAAAGGAACCCTATAGTATAGCCCTAGGAAATGAACTCCAAATCACCATCAAAATGTCGAGATAAAATTTAAATTAAATTTTAAGTTGTATAACAACCAGTAAGACAATACAAAAAGTATTAAAAACCTGTCCTTGATACCTAAATATTTTTCGTTTAATCCAACAATACAATTGCAAAAATCGAAATATTTTATGGTTGAAATAATGAACTGAGGATTAACTTTGTATTCTACTATAATGCAAACTAAATCCTTTAGAAGAAAATAAACCAATCCGGAAGGAATAGAAAACCAAAACTAATCCCAAATAATCCAAGATATTTACAAAAACAATATCAAATAACCAAATATCATTATATCTCATATCCATTATAATTTCCAGAGAATTGAAGATTCAAATCCTGCAGGGGTCTCATTTAGATAACAAGGTATTTAATGTACTCATGTAGCAACATATGTTCCTTTTAATGTTCATAGTTAATGTAGACTTATATAAAAATGTGATGAATGACGATTTGTAAACTAGGACTAAAGTCAATGTAAGACTTCTGTCGACATTTGAGTGTAAATATAAGCCAATGGGTAGATAGCTTTATTTAGGCGAATGTCAGGCAATATTAAAAACTCAATGATCTTTCTTTCGCTTCTTTTATCTTCTTCTTCTTACATCGTCCGAAGAAATTATTATTCGTGCCTCCCTCGTGTTGTCTAATTTTCGTCCTACCTCCGAAATTTTACCTTGCCTGTTCATGTCTACTTGATATCCAACCTTTTATATCTCCTGCCTCCGTCTTTAATCTTCAACCTTCTCCAAGTGACTCAAGTTCTTTAGCCTATGTGTCACTATCCTTTAAAGAATATTTTTTAGTGTACACGTGTTCAACATTTTTTATCGAAGTCTTTATAATCTCAATTATTCCAAACCTTCAATCCTGTCTGATGTATCAAACAATCTCTACTTCGTTTAGAAACAATTGTTTTCGAGTTTTCCCTCACTATATTCCTTTGCTACGTATTCTTGTCATATTTTCTATTTAGTAGCTGACTTACGATTGAAAAAGCTTTTCTGCGCTCTTAAACCTTGGTTATTCTGAAAGAAAGATGCAATCCCCGGAGTTAATTTATGGAATTCTTTCATATTGTTGAAATAGGAAATCTTATTGTAAATTCCACTTCAACTTATTATATGACCAGTTTTGTGACAGTAAAACTGAGTACTGTAAACAAGGAATTTGTTTGCTGTACCTGATAATGTCGCACGGCGACGAAACCGGTCGTGCGTTAAAGTTAATTGGGAATTTACAACAGAATTTATTACTTCAATAATGTGTTTATTTTACCTTGAATATCAAGTGGAAAGTTGTCACGGTAAACGCAGCTGACCTTTGAAGTTGTTCTTAACTATTCAAAACCGATGGGTAAATATAGATTTTGGGAGAAGTTCAACGGTTTCTTAATTCATCTTCAAGTGATTTCAAAGAAACCTCATTGGAATGTTGACTTCTATCAGAATTTTATTACTCCTTTAATTCTAGGAGCAACTGTATAACCATCGTAAACGTATATACCAACATCTCGTAAAATCTCGTCTCATAAGATGATTAGAATTTATGTTTGGTTGTACTCGAGTGAGAAATATGCGGAGAAACTTTGAAGTCGTTGGCGTCGAGAAGTTCCACATTTAGACGGCAGGTGTTGTTTTGGCAACTCATTAGTTAACGGCATCACCGGTTGTCTTTGATTCTCCCTTGCGGTCTAGGAAGCAGAACTGGTAATTATCGCTAGCAGAGCGGAAGGAAGAAGTCTGCGCTTTGGAAACGCCTACGGGATCACTCAAAGGTGGACCTCTAAAAGACTCCAAGCTTGCCCTAGGATCGCTCCCTGAGTCTTTTTCCCAAAGAGTAGCAGGGCTTTCTAATGGAAATTATTCGGATTCTTTTTCAGTCAGGAATTAAAGTCTAAAAAATTATGTAAGACTCGATACTAGTAAGCTTTCCTTTCTTACTAAATGTTATTACTCTTTATTAACTAAAATGCATCCCAATTGAAGTCCTACGCATGAAGTCCTAATGCACTCAATACCCTTCTCACTTCCCTGCCTATAGAATAACCTCTTCAATAATTAGAACCGTTATAACTCCTAGGTATCTATAGATTTGCCTCAACTTAGGGGTAAATATATTGTCTACCTATATTTTTCTATTTAGACTTGCCATTTTGTAATTCAACACATTTTAGGAAACTGCTCAAAGCCAAAGACGCAATACGTGCGGCAATCGCTAGTTGCCATAGGAACACAAAGTCTTTGCCAGTTATAAAACGGACATAGTTCCGTAGCACTATGTCTTCTAGTAGCCGGACTTGAAGATTTGGAACATGATGTTTAAGATATGTATGACATTTGATTTTAAAATTATTTCACTCGTCATTTTTCATAAAGCTTGGAAAACACAGTGATTTGACGCAATGAGGCATTATGACCAGCAAACCTTCTCATCCTTAACATCTCAGGATTATTGCGTTCCGAAATATCGCACGCATATGTACAAGTTTTGATGATGGTTTTGTGTTAAAGTTGATAACTAAATTTAGAGACGCTCTGAATTCATAATTGGCAGCTCGCAGAATATTCAGTCTTATTAGTATCGGAAAAGATTCTATAAGCCAATTTGTCCTAATTACACCGATCAGTTTCATGGCCATGTACTGTGTGTCTTTTCTATGCTAACCAAAAAAATAACTCTGATCAAATATATAAATACATGTAGATGACAATAATTCCTGGACGATAATATTTTCAAAATATCGATGCTTTCAAAATATGAGCCGTCATCAGTTTAGCCCAAAGAAGCTTACATAGTGCGTCTTAGCAACTATTCGCTGTGAACAAACAACATCTTTATTTAGTTTACATCATTAATTGATATTTTCAGTTCGTCAATATTATCCCCTTGGTCTTACTGAGTGCTACATCGCTGCATCGGATTAACATCAAAACATAAATACGGGTGCTTGAAAATGATAATATCATTTGCGGTTCATACACATATCAAAAATGTACTATTATGCTCTTAATATTATTAATAATATTGCCGCTAATGCAATCTTCACTTGCAACAATTTCTTGATACTTCACTGGGATTGCGAAGATATTATATCCTGCAGTACAGGCAACAAAAATACTTATTTGTAAGGTGGGTAGAATAAGATTCAGGCGCACAATCACCTTCAATGTAACAGGTACCTCAACATCCGCGAAGGAAGCGTATATCCTTCTTATAAAAATCAACCTTGCAAAATAGCACAGAAACACAAGAATTCAAATACACGACGTTTCGTTGAAGTTGAACATGTTGGTATGTTGAAGATGACGCAAACATGTCGTGTATTTGAATCTTTGTTTTTCTGTGGTGGTTTGCTAAGTTGTTTTTTATAATAGTTACAAACTAGGCTCATTTGAAAAAGTGGTTCCTTTATATTTATTCCAAATTTGTCATGGTATACCACAAAGTTACCCGCCAATCAGTTGAATTTGTCTATGTAAGTATCCTGCAAATCGCCTTTCAGCGTGTATCGTAGCTGGGAGTGTATGCACCATGACTCAACTTCCCTAATCGATTAATTCCCCCATCGTTTGCGGAAAAAAATGAATTCTTGAATTCAATTTTTCACTTCTATCAAAAAATTGAAAAAATAATAATTTATTAGGCATAGTTCACGGAAATAATTCAAGTAATTAGATATCCATTCCCCTTCCCAATAAAAATCCTTATGCAAATTCTCTAATTCCTTACGCAATTTCTCTATAGAAGATATTAATATAATTTCCTCTCTAGTGAGCTGGTACCCTCAATTCCTCAAATTCTCATTCGCATTCGTCTTATTACCTTACGTCGCATGCACAATATTCTTAATCTCTTCTCTTTTGTTCGCTATAACCCTCAACCCTCCTTTCTTAATTTATCGTCTTTTCTTCGGCTTTGATGAAGACAGTTTCCCTTCTTCCTTCCGAGTCACATTCATTACCTGAAAGAAAGACGAATGAAGTATAAATGGATGAGTTGGAGGCAAGGAATCACTACTCCACACACTCAAGCAAAGGTTCCCTCCTTCTCTTTCTCACCAACGCTATCACCACTGAAAGCGCGAAGCCACGAACAGCTGAAAATAGCTCACCTTATATGTACAGAAGCAAATCTGAAAGAAGCTACTGAGATGAACGGTTTTAAGGCGAGTGATACGAGTGAGTGAATGCAAGGAAGAGGAGGAAAAGGAGAAAGGAGAATAAAATGGACAAGTAAAAACTGTAAAGATAATTAAAAAGGCAGATACAAGTAAGTATATTAACGTCAGTAATCCCATTTCTAGGTTGCTGCTTGAAGGTAGTAATGACTGTTATACATAGCAACAATAAATAGGGATAATTATGGTATCCAAGTTAAAGGTAGAATGCATAGTAATTACTATGAAGAATTTCCAGTAAGAATCTTAATGAAAGTTATGATTCCTAAGAAAAAAATATAAAATATCTGATGGGACCAGGTATCGAACCTTGATCTCCTAATTAACAGTTGGTTGCTTTACTCTTGGAACTATCCGGCCGGGTCATTTATTTAGAAAGGCATCTGCTGAACAAAGCGATTAAAGGGAGAACCCTCCGTGAGGAGTAACACATGGAAAAGGGTTAAAGGTACCTTTGCACATGCTCTATGAAATCATGCCAGTGAATGATACCATTTAGTCGGAAAAATTCACGCGATCTTGCTTGAAAAGTCTCCCGATCAGTGTGACATTATGAGCTGACGAATTACTCAATGGATAGAGTAGCCAATCGGCAAATAGGAAACGCAGATCGAGTTCAGTTCCCGTCAGACTTTCTTCCTGTTTCTCCTTTGGAAATATTCTAGGTGCACGCCTTTACGTGAAAATTCAACATTAACCGGTATTCTTGAAAAAATTACGATTATCGTTAAATTTTAAATTAATATATAATTTACATCTATTTGTATAATATAATTACATGTATTTGTATAATTATATGGACTCACTCTGATTTTTTCTGCCCTTTTTTTAAGTTTATTTTCTTCAAATTCAAATCAGTCGTGTGTATACACCTAACGTTTATTTTGACCAAAAAACACTATCTTGTATTATAATTTGAGAATCGTCTTCATCAATAGACAACTATCTTTCCGAAATAAAAATGATAATAGTCACAAGTATGGGTTCTTATCGAAGTATCGTAACTATAAGGGAATCATCCGTGTATTGAGTTCGTAGAAATCAAAACTTAAAAAAATGTCTTAGGCCTGAGTTTGACATTTGAAGAGCGAAAATCTTTGTAATTCCGGTTATACCATTTACATTGGATGCCTTTGTCAATTTCAATGAAAATCACCGTATATAACCGCACCATAATACGTATGTAAGTTGAAGTTCGCATGATTTTTTTAATTTTTCTGTTGAGAACCGCACACACGGCAAAGTTTTAATTAAAGGAGGATATTTGCGGAAGGACAAGCCGTGGGGTAGAAGTCAAGCGCAGCTGATTACGATCGTTCTTCTATCTTTACTTGGAATTGAAGATCAAGAATAGAAATATTTGCTGTTCTTTTGCGTTGCTATCATGCATTAGAATTTCACCAATATATCATATCGAGACTGGGAAAGTAAGGATTGTCGCTTGATTAACCCACTTCTTTTAAATTTGGAAATGCAAACTTGCCAAGACTATCTCTGCAGGCCTTATGAGAGGTCCCCTTCAACCTCATTCAAAAATTTCATGATTTCCAGCTCTGTGATAAGAAAAAGAATGAGACAGAAATTGCGTCTTCTTTTATTGTTTAGTAATATATGTGGATGCTGCGACCCTGAAGAGTTAAGATATTTCAGTATTACATCGTTACTTTGGGTTTTTGACGTAAAAATGGCATTGCTTGATAATATCGAGCAATAAATTGTGGGTTTGAGCTTTTTACGCCAACTGTACGTCAAAAACCATGGGAGAAAAATATTATTGGTCGTATATTAATTCATTGCAGATTCGGTTGAATGCTTTGTTTAAAAAAGTCAAAGATTTTGTAATAAATTATTAGCCACTGTTATTATTGAAGAAATCCTTATAAAATCCTACGTAATTGTAAATTATCAGCCCAACAAATGCATATTTTATCGTTCCTGCTCCTGCTTTTTCATTCTGGATGGAATCAAAAAGTTCCATCCAGAGGAAAAGAAATGTCACAACTATGACTGACATGTTAAAAATAACTGTTGTTATTTGCAGTGTGATTGGCCTTTCTTAGGTAGACTGTGCTCTTTCCATCCCGTGCTTCCTTCTGCAGCAGTTTTTTATTGCTCACGTTACGAGTTTGAAATTGTAAAGGGTGTATAACCTTATTCGAAAATTTCCAACCTTATATCGGTGTCGTTCGAGAAAGAATATTATCATGCAATGACAGTGCTAGAGAATATGATGTAGGTGCTGGTATCGAATAGGAGTCATAGCGTTTCATATTCTCCTTCAGATATTGCCCCTTTGTACTTTCACGAATCTAGGAATAGCTTGGTCGAATAAGGGCTTCATTGAATCGACTCGAACGTGACGTCCCCCATCTCACTGCCCTCTTCTCATATCGGAAAAGGAGGCATCATATGCTACACGCGCGGCAATAACAGATATGAAGGACATATTCACAAAAGTGGGACTATAATTCACACTCTCTGAAGAAGCACGTTTTGCTATCTTCCATATGCGTACGTTTACGCTAGCTATCCCCGTTTTGGAGTGGAAGGTAAGGAAAGCTATTACGTAAAAGCCCTTATCTCTCTGATCTCAGAACTAGAAGCAGTGTCATGTGTCACGCATCGTCGTCATTTTTTGTTAAGTTAGGTGACAAAATACATACATGTGTGGTTAAGAATGTTTAATGCATATTTACAGATTTATTTATTAACTTAGTCATACACCAATTTCCAAGACGCAAGTCCTACTAAGGTGTCCATAAAATAATGTAATGTTTTTTGATATCGTTAATGAGACTTCCTAAATAATGAAACATTTTATCAAATCAACGTAAACAAAATCATTGCATTTATAACTTTAAAGATGGCTAACTGGTAAAATTGCAATAAAGGTAAAATATTAACTTTATTTTCGTCTACCATTTCTACCTCTTTTAGTTTCCTAAGATTCTGATTAGAAAATTGAACTTGTTCTCCCTTATTAACATAGTATTAACCTAATGGTTACCTGAAGTCTTTTGTAATGAAACCGTTTAATTTTTTATAAATGCATGTTTTGTGAAAATGAAGAATAACTCAATGAAGTTCAACCACTTCATTAATCATGTAGTGCAACGTCATATCAGTTATAACAGCCAATTAACTCGCTGATACCGTAAATTTTCACGTGATAATACGAAAAAAATTCAATTTCTTAAACGCCCTAATTACGAATAACGAAATACATAACAAAAAATCGTACTGAAAGCTTTCAAATAACTTTTAATGGAGAATAACATGCGATATAAATTTTGATTTAAACTAGGTGCAATGTATAATAATTTTTCCGTTGATTCCGCAGATATTTGAGGAAAAATGCGCCAATGCACCCAAAAATTATTTGGAATAAGTTTTCTATTCGGCAAAATGCATAAAATTCGCTAAAAGTTATATACAATACCACCGAAAAGGCAGTACGACTGTGATCGGAGTGTCCGAAGTCTTCGATCGAACTTCTGCCGAAAAATCCATCTTTTTCTCAGTTTTGCTGACGAATCGAAGGATTCTTCCAATTTTACATTCAGAAACCTCGAAAAAAGCCTTGGTGTAAGAGAATTGATAGTAGGTCACCTTTTTCTGTTCTTTTCCTTACTTTGTGTCAATTATTGGCCGTGAAATATGCCCGCCATTTTGTAACGTAGAATGAGCAAAGGCCTATCATTTCCGCACAACATTTATAAAAAATCGAAAGATAAGAAGTTATACAAGAATGTTACACCGTCATTTTTCTAGAGTGTCCTTCAACCGCGACTACATCGTAATAAACTTGATTGTTTCTACGAAATATCTGAGAATATTCTTTTATGGGAAGACTGGCCGAATTCGATGCCCTGTATCCTTTAAACTTATAAAAATATAAAAATCAAACTGTAAATAATTTTGCGAATTTTCAAGTATTTCATCCTTCAGTTACATTTTTGGCCTCTTTGCTATCTTTTCTCGATTCCAGTCCACAGTACAAGGGTAATATAATACATATGTAAGTATCGTTGGACGAATGCTTCATGAATTAAGTGATTGGCAAGTGTGATTGGCAAGTGCCTGGTTAAATTTTCCCAAAAGTTTTTTTTTTCTCGAAATAAGAAACGAAATTAATCTGCTATCTGTCAATATATTTGCTTCAATTATCTTAGTTGAGATAGGTCATGGTCCATGTTTAATTCGAAGGGTTTAGGATGAAAACTTCGTGAAAGTTATTTTTGGAACGTTACATTTCTCTTTCATTTTCTTGTTCTTGTATGTGGTGCTGGAGTAAAAAGTAAATCCCCTCAATTCTTCGAAATTATTCAAAAATATCAAAATATAAGAAAATAGCACCTATCGCTACTTCTATGTAGTGATTTATTCAATGAGGATTGAAAGAAATTTTCTGTAATAGAGATCGTTTTTTTTTGGGATTCACTGATCAGAAGTTTATCAATTTCATACATACAATGAAAGAAAATTGAAGCACGGCATGTTAATGAATTAAAGGTTTAAAAGCAATCTAATTCGGCTGATGGAACTCGCATTTGGAGAGGATACGGGGATTTCTGGATTACTTATTTTTAGGAATTATAACGACACCTTCGAGGACGATCGCAAAAATTACGAACACCCAAACGCGAATCTCGTCCACCAACGTACGGCTTACGGAGTTTTTCTAAATGTTTAAATTGATAAATGTAAGATTATGACGTTTTTGAAAGAATGAAAAATAATCAAAGCGGCGTATATCATTAGCAAGGATTTCGTTTAACGACGTTAAACGTCGTTTTTATTTTTCATTGGTTTGTCCCTTTCATTTTGTGTTAACAGATTTCTGTTATATATAGCAATTTCTTTTATTCTACTGGTATTACGCTGTCCTTCCTTTAATATTTCACTCTTTTTACTACTGACAACTACCAGACGTTTTCAACGGCCACAGATGGACCAGCATGTCAGCACAGTGAGGGGGCAAAAGGAATGAAGCTTCCTTTAGGAAGAGCCTCGGTAGGAGGGATTGTCTCCGGGGAAGTGACTCTTGATGGAAAGGGGTGTGCATGTGAGAGGGTAAAGATTGGAAAGGGAAAGAGGAATGTTGACGGAAGGCTGGTGGTGTTGAACGAGGTACAGGCTTTGAGCTAGACAGAGGCGAGAGAGGAGCGGAAGGCCATTTATAGTGGAAAGAGCTTGGAGTGTTTTCTGTTGAGGCCAGTGGGTGGCTCATTCCACCATCCATTTTTTTCACATCATCGCGTTTTGTGTTTTAGTTGGAGACACGCCGCCGTAAAATAACGCGGAAACTGAGTGTGCATGAGAATGAAGGCTGCGAGATGACGAACAATACGAGAGGAAAAGGGATATAAGGATAGAATAATTTAACAAAAAGGACAAACGACGTTTCAAAAGAAGAGGGAAGAGTTGAAAATTTTACCTGTAGCCTCTAAGTGAAGAATACGTTAATCCTTAAACAAATTGTCAAAGTAGGGAGAAAGGGGACGTGCATAGGTGAAGAGTAAGACAGCAAGATTCAAACGGCAGGTAAAAAAGGAATAAATAAGTGCCGATAAGGGATGGAAAGTGGGAAGATAGGAAGAGAAATGGAAAAGCTACATAATCCAGAGGATGTACTTTATTGTAATACAAAATTTAGCAGGGATGAAATGACAAACAAACGAACACTTACCCTGAATTGTGAAAAAACGGGTAATTACAGGGCGATGGAAAAGATCGAAAAAACAGACATTTTTGGTCAAATGGATAAGATGCGACGAAGAGAACCAGTAGAAATGCAAAAATATTTTAGAGATGATGCGACGAAGAATGGAGCCTGACTATCTGTGGAAGTCCCATAAAAATACCATCCCAGTTTTTAAAGAGACTGTGTGCGAATGTTATATGGAAGCCAGAAGCAGTGGTATTTTATGCGATTGTCTTGATGATGAAGTAGAAAAAGATATTAGCGTAAGCGGTGAAGTGCTTACGAAGGGAACATGTACGTGACAGATGCAGCGCAGATGTAGTTGATGTAGATGGTGCTTAAGTTTTACATGTGAAAATGAAATCTCAATCCTGAATAAATTTGTAAATAAAATCATAAATCGCACCTGGTGTTTCACCCATTCCTTCTTTATCTATTTCGGCTTCTTCGCCCTTTACTTCCTTGCTGGAGGTTTTCCCTATACCCTCTCAGCAAACCATGAAAGTGAAAGTCGTTTCCAGTTTTCTTTTTATAGTTCAATTGAGAACCTTTCCCTAATCTATCCCACATCGCTACATTTATCCTTTTCCTAATTTCCTCTTTCCCTTTCATCTTCTCACTCTCTCTCTCTCTTTTTCTCGATACTCCCTCATCGTCCCCTTTTTGTTCTATATGGCTTCCGTTTAAATATCGCGTAATACATTCCATTATCAAGTGTTTGATTAGGACGAGAACTTACATGATGATTGAGGATAAAAAACTGCCCAAATATGCTTTGGTAAAGCAATAAGACTGACCACAGAAGGTCTCGAAAGAAATTAGCTTAAAATATCAGTAGAAGAGTTTTTCTGCATGGGTATAAAACACGGACCCTAAAAAGTAGGCCTTTGCAAGGTAGATGGAACATGAAATGTGGATGTGGCGTAGAATTTAATAGTCATGGTTGCATAAATGATAGAAAAAAGACGAGGAGGAAATAAGGAAGGTGGGAAAGGAACGTGCTTAAATTGAAGTGATATAAAGGCGTTAGAGGTAGTGGGTATATTTATGCATCGTAATCTCAATGTGGTCTTTTACCCATGAAAAAATTTTAGTCTTAAAATGACCAGTGTCGTCATATAGTTCGAAAGGTCAGGAACAGGTTTACATACAATGGGTTTTAATATCCCCTATGTTGAGCTTAATTAAGGAAGCTTCTCCTCTCCGTTTAGCGTACGTCAAGCGAGCTTATATTTGTTTTACATTTCAATACCCATAGATTATATTTAACTGATAATTAAATAGGTACACTGTGAGCACCCATTTATGAATACTTTATTTAAGGGTAAGTTGGGGTAATTATAAGAGATTTTTAACGTTTTACTACTTTCCTGAAAATCTTTAGTTTAAAAGTTCCTTTCTCAACATATAAACGACAAAATTTTACCCTAACTGAGGTATTTTCTGTCTTTAATTGTACAGCCCTATGATTCTTGAGTAATATTTCCATTTTACATCATTGCTTAATTTTTTAAAGAATTTAATGTAAGGATGTTTTGTTTGACATGCTATTTTTATATATTTTTTGTTGCTTTAGTGAATTAGTTTTAGTGAATTATTGTTACAGAACTGCTCAAGCGATCTTTGTATACACAGTTTCCTACACATCTTTTAGCTTGTACTATCAATCGGTTTGCGCAGGTTTTTCACACCCCTCTGTGGGTGTTTTCTTGCTGTGGAGATTTTTTCCTAAGTTAACACAGGTTTTTTTACATCTTCAATTTATGTATACATTTACAATTCAACGTTTTGATATATAAGGGCTGTTACAGGTATGCCCAACTTCGGAATAATACTGATTCCGATCTTTTCTAATCTGGAATCTCTTACCTTCCAAATTATTCCTCTCTGGCCCCCTTAGCGTGATTACATCTTCTAGAACATCTACTGTGACAGAGGAGAGCTTGCGGTTGAACCGTCTTCAAGGCTTCGGGTCATTTGTGAACTTTGTCAAGCTACAAACTTTCATCGCTCTCCGTAAAACCGCGCTTTACTGGCAGAAATTTTCTCGGAAGAAAATTTCGTACGGTATTTTTTATTACCTTCCCGCAAATCTTCGTCTATCTCTCACAACTTTTATTTTATCATATGCACCATTATAAACATTTTTCCATCCCTTCAATTTTTCTCTTATTTGATTGCCAATTGTTTCCGCCATATATTTTTGCTGGTGCTATTATTTGGTAAATCACTGTACAGACACTCAAAGATTACTCTTTCTTAAGTTTTAGCTCACTGTCACAACGAGAAGAGGTGAAGAATCTCGTCATCGGAAAGCGTTCTCTTAAGAAATTATCTCTGAATATGACCATAAAATACACGCATTTCGTGAAATAATTGCTGCAATAAAAAATTCGATTTCTTCACTCTTCTTGTAGATTGAGAAGAAATTAAGTTCAGAGAAATAAGAGACGTATCTAAGGGGAGATGTGAAGGGCCTCTCTCAACTTTTTGGCTCTACGATGACCCCCTCTATCCTGCATGCATTCAATTTGCACGCATAAAACGTCTTAATTCTAGTTTACGGAACCTTTAATTTGGTTATTCAATCTCATGAGAATTCTTTCCCTGTCCTTTCAGTTATGTCCGAGTTATGAAACATCTAAATAGGAAAGCTTGATTTTCCTGATGAGCCGAATGCCATGCTACCATGTAGATATTTATTGATGTTCTTTATCCACACCAATAGAAAATATTTGCGTCCCTGAGGGCAGGATCTCCTTCATTTCTCGTCACCAAATCTCAAACTTCCTTGCCTAAATTCTCCCGTAAATTCATCTACCTTTTCCGTTTCTTTTCCTCACGTCTTTCATTTCAGATCCGTTTCTTTCGCCGTGTTCCTGTTTCCCGTATATCATTTAAGAATGCCTTACCCCGATGAATAAATTCTCATTCTTCTGTCACCTTTCATTCCCTATCCTACGTTGTTTGCCGTAAAATATGAGCCAT
This sequence comes from Ladona fulva, assembly GCA_000376725.2. Taxonomy (NCBI): domain Eukaryota; kingdom Metazoa; phylum Arthropoda; class Insecta; order Odonata; family Libellulidae; genus Ladona; species Ladona fulva. The sequence continues at coordinate 36,505 of KZ308346.1, read as the reverse complement.
AACTGTCAATTTATGATAACATATCAACCTTAATTTGTTTTCTTCCTCTGTAATATTTAAACTCGTAGTATATCTTTCGATATAAAAGGAGCTTGCCTTTTACTTCAGCAGGGGAATATTTGGAATTCCTGAAAAATCAGAGATTCGCAAAATACCGTATAAGACGCACCTTGATTTTGGGATTCTGAAATCCGGAATACATACGTAATTGAAATATTAATGTTAACTTAATGTAACAAGTGCAAAACAATGAGCGCGGAGACAACAAGGGCAAAAACTATTAGTAATGACCTTCACATCATGGTAGTTGCATTGGCATGTGTTGCACAAGTGTTATTGCGTTCTAATACAAGCAGGATTTTACAGCAGGACAATACAAGTAAGACCTTTTCAATGGAGAATTCACCTCTTATTAGTTATATAGCTTATAGTTATTGCTTCCGAGAAGATCAGCGATCTGGTGAAGAAAACTATTAATGAGTCAATGAAACAGTCAAAAATAACCAACTGTGGGCGCTTTGAATGATAAAAAGTTCATTAGTGAAAATTATAAACGTTTTAAGAAATAAAAATGAAATCTTCGGCTACTCACGTTATTAGCGTATCCCCATTATTAGCCCGGATTATCGAGAGATCTAAAATTTTGAAATAAGGTTTAACCACCTGAAATTGCACGAAAGGAATCCCGATTTATTTCCTCTAGGTCGTACTAAATTCCGATACTCTGCAAGGGTGAGTATTGGAGTATCTTCTTTCCTATACAATCACATATACGCGAGTAACCTGTTAATTTGCTGGGTTGTGGTAAAACTCACAAAGAAGCGTTATTTCCATGGAAAATTAAGCTTGTAATGTCAAATTACGTCGCTGACCAATGTAAAGCGTACACAGCGTCGCTTGAATGCATTGTATGCTTTTAACATGAGAATCAGAGCAAAGAAATAAAATGATAGAGAAGTGTTGAGGGTTGCAGAGCGTATCTGAATTGGTGAATGGTTGTGAATGAGCATTGAAAGGAGATATAGCGGAAAACCCGATGAGAACTGCGGAACGTGACGACTATAGTTCCGATGTTTTCCTTTTATTCGTTTTCGTATTGAATATTCCACGCCCGACTTCCATCTCATCCATTTGGTTAATTAGCCTTCTTGGTCGTGTGGGCGGAGAACTCATCGCAACTACTACTTCTATACATCTCTTTTACATTCATCGTGCTTCATTCACTCATATAGATGTTTCTATAGATTCTCCTTTTAAAAATATTATTACGGGTATATTCACTGATGTTTTTCTTTTTCCTCTTTCACTGCATTCCACAGTTTCAGTACCAGTCACAAAATTGTAAAAATAGTCGCGAAAATACTCCCCAGTGTTCTCAAATTTGAAATAAAGGTCGAAATTACAGTGAGATAAGGTTATATCCACGGTTTCCAATGTTATTCAATGAGATATTTTTATATTTCCATTATTTTTTGTCCAGGGGTTCGGCTGAAATGTTGTGAAAACTAAATTTCATTTTAAAGAAAAGAGAGGTTTGTACATTTTCATTCTATTTTTACATTGGAGGCTGCCGGTTTTCACATTTCAGCACCATCATCAGGTCTCAAACACTCATAAATCACCAAACAACGTATGGGAAGGAGATGGTGCAGGGGGAAGGATTACTCTGGGATATAGGAAAGCTAAAGTGGTCCAAAGGTCACCGGGGGTAGAGCGATGACTGCTTGTCAGATAGGGAAGGAAGAAGGTTGTTCGTTAGGAAAAAAATCGAGGAGCTAAAATGACGCAAAATTTGAAACTACTCTATTGCATTTTAGTGGTTATTTTCTTCCTTCCGAATTAATGTTTAATTTTAGGCGAACACCTGTGTTGTTTTCATATTTGTTCCAATAATGTGTCAGGAATATTTTCCTTCCTTATTTATCGATAAACATTCTTGACGATAGCTAATTGGTGACTCCTGCTGTCTAGCTGTAATGAATCTAAGATTCTAGGAGAAGGAAAGGAAGAGTAGTTAGTCCAGTCCAAAAGTAGTTAATTCAGATATGTTTTTGCGTTGGAATGCTTCTAACGTGAGAAAACAGGAAATGATGGGTACCTCGAAACTGATTTCTCGAGGCTATAGGTGATGTATTTTAGAATAATTTTAAACATTGAAATAAATGGAAATGCTTAATAAAACTAAGGTGCTTTTATTATTTTTAAACGTTTATTAATTCGATCATATCAACATAACTAATACCACGCTTGAGGGTAGGCATTCCCCTTTACGCACATAAAAGCAACATTTTCAACACTACTCCAATATTTTCCTTAGATCTATTGTGCCTCCCTCGCAGCCTGATCTTCCTTTTATTTTTATATTCATAAGTATCAACCTCTTATGGACATTTATATTTTTAATGTTGGGAATTGAGCGCAGCTTTAAGATCTGCTCGAATCCATGTTTGTATAATGATCCTTCCTAATCATATTATTAACAGGTGAGGAAAGTGAGTGATCTCATTCGATAAGCATTCATGAATCGGATTTCTTATGCAGGCCGTTGAATGTCAATCGAATGAATATACGTGCAGTCGAATGAATATTCAGGAGTCTCATCGTGATTAGACAAACATATCAGAATGTGTTTATCGTTTAGATTCCAGCATCTTGCCAATCATTCAACATTCTATAGCGGTACGAAAGACTTTTCTATCCTTGGAACTTTCCCTCGTATAATTTATGATGATGATGAAAAAAGCGAAGAGAGCCCGAATTTTTATAGTTCACTAAAAATTATTAATATCGAAAGTATCTTTCTCTGAGATGCCTAATCAACGTTACCACGATTTTGATTTTGAATGACATTATACAATCATCACGCTATTCAAACCTGATCCTTAGATAAAAATAATATGGAAGAATTCTCAACATGATTCAAGAGATGGATTTCTCGCTACATTATCTTCTAATGGAAATAAACTCAGAACTCGGTAATCTAGAGCAGCCGACTCAATCAGGAACTTTGAGTATACTGTTTTATAGAGTATTATTAAAATGTACAGATATTTTACACTCAGATTTGTTACTGCGTTTGATTAAAAGTACAGCGCTGTATATATTCCTCCGTTTATAATAATAGAAATGTTTGTGTCAGCAACACTAAGGTAGCGTAACTTTTAAGTCGATGCCAACGGATAATCGGCTGCATTGGAAGGATTTTCCCCCATTCAATCCGTTGTACCGAGGTATAAATGCATATGTCATTTGTTTTATAAAAATGCTTAAATTGGCAACATATCTAAAATACCATATCTATCGGATATTTTATTTTGGTTTAGAAATATTAAAGATGAGGAACCTCTGAAAAGCAGGCTGATATGAGTGAACGTGACCACCCTGCAGGAGTTCTGTTTCCAAGTTTTGTGGAACTTTCACTTAGTTACATATAAAAGTTTGTAAAATTAAATCACTATTGGTAGTCATTATAAGTTCATGCCACTGCGAAAACTCCTGCAGAGAGCATTACAAAGATACCAAGTTCGCATTTTTACGTCCATCCATTAAAGAGGAAAAGGTGTTTCACAATATCGATGGCAATTTCTTATCATCTTAGAGGGTAATTTGAAATTTTGTATTCGACTAAAAAGTATGGATTCTAATATTCTAATATATCACACTTTGTTTCGAATGAGAGAGTTAAACGTATATGAGTATTAAAATTTCAAAATGAGCATTCCGTTAAGGAGAACAAAAACCTGTATTAATGTAACGGCCAGATATAAAAAAAAAATGAATTACATTGTTAACCGCTGGATAAAGTATGCTACAATGAGTCGCAACTTGTTTTTCTTTGTAACCCGTAGTTAAGCTTCTATTCTGTTCCAAATTCATGCATCCATAATGAAACATTCGGCAGTATGCCTGAGCAGCTAATATATTAGCTGAATTAAAAGTGGATAATAATGCTAATGATACTGAGAGGAAATAGAGGCCACAAAAAATCCTGGAAATACGGAAGAAGTAGAATTGAAAAAGGTGTATGGAAATTAGTTTGGGTTGAGTGATGAGTGAAATGAGACACTTTTTGGAAGACGGGAAGAGAGGATGTGTTTTCACTCCACTCTGTCCAAGGAGAAGCGCCCTTATCGCTTGCGAGACGGGAAGGAAACCACGGAAGTTTAGTCCTTCCTTGGGAATTGAGCTGCTAAGTTCGAACTGGTAAGGATAAGAAACTAGAATGGAGGTAAGTACATGAGGAAGGGAGTTAGAGAGTGGGGGAAATGATAGGATAAACGGATGGGTGGTTAAAATTATCACCCAAGGAGGTAGACCTGAATTGAGAAACTAACTTATTTTATCATGGAAAAGAGAAAGAGTTCTAATTAAGAGCAGAAAAAAGGGAAATAAGGGAAATAATAAAACGAATGAAACATAAAAAAGGATAAGGCAACAGGATTCCATACAGAGTTAGAGTTAACTGAGATTTCAGTCTTGTATCTGCCTTTGTAAACAAATTTTTGGAAATGTATCAATGTAATGTTGTGTAAGGAAATGTTTAGAAAGAAGTTACCGAAAATGTAAAATTTACAAATTATTAACGAAAAATCTGATTACAATCGTATATAGTAGATATATTGTGCTCTTAATTAGCAAATATATGCTTTAGTACACTCATTTACCGCGTAATAATTCTAGATCTAGGTTATTTTGTACGTTGCATTTAAATTATCCGTTGATATATATAACATAGAACTTCCCCCTCAAAGGACTAACACTGCAAAATTTGTCTGTCTTAATAGAACAATAGATCAATGGAACGCTATTCCTGTAGATATATTTGTGCCATTTCCTCCCAGAGTGCGTACCTTCAAGGCGAAGTTCAGTAAATTGTATTAATTGTTAACTCAATTCTGTTAGGGTTGGCCGACTTTCTGTGAATCGTGATGATGTCTATATGATTATGAATCGTGAAGTGTTTTTTTATGAGGTGTGATAAAATTTGTAAGGGTTGAATTATATGTGTCTTGACTTCTGTCATAGGGAGGTTTTTCGAGGGGTTTCCCTCCCTCCTTGGGCAAATCCCAGATAGAAATTGTGTACTCTCCTCAACTTATACTGTCTGATCAGAATTAGGACTACTTAGCTTTTGCTTGACAATCCACGACTATATGTATGTATGTAATATATAACCACTGCCACCAGATATTTAATCTACTTGTAATTTTTTCTGTGATAATAATATTTTCTATAATATCTCGTGAAAAGGTGAACGAGGAATTAGGAAGAGAGTAGAACTTAAATGAGTAATTTCGTGCATAATCGTATGAATAAGGAAAATATGCTGAGGAAGAAATGTTCAACAATTTACTCTCTCCAATAGGTTGGCTATACGATATGTGAGAGAGATAAAAGTAAATATTCTCTGTTTTATAGTAAGATTCAGTAATACAGATAGACAGTAAAACAAAGCATACAATTTTAGAGCATATGATGGCACAAACTCAGGTCTGCGTTCCAAACTGGCCCATTTGAAAGCTCTAACGGGCCCGCAAAGGAGTTGAAATGTTAGTGCTTTTTGTTTCTATTTAGCCGTTGAAGAAGTTATAAAAAGTATACGGAAAAAATGTGATAATGCGCAAGTAGTAGAAATCGTCAGAGTGAGAAAATAAAAGCGTAGAGAAAAGTAATGAAAGAAGGAGAAGATAGGGAGGAGAAATAATGAAAAAATAACTAAGCCTGTAAATAATAGCCTAGAAGACTAATGACTAAATTATAACTTGCGCTAAGTCGCCAATCCAAAAGTGCTGAATCGGGAAATAAAGGAGGCGAGTTACAAAGTTATAGTTACCGAGATCCAAGAGATTACAATATCGTGACTAATAGAATCTTGCTGATAGTTTAGTCGGCCTAAGTTTCTTTCGCCGAAAAAGAATTCCTAGAAAACATAAAAATAGAGCGATATTTTTAATTGAATGAATGTATTCACTATGATCGAAGGAGGTGTTCAATATTCTTATGATTGATTTTCAATATTTAGATGATTTCATCGTAATAAGGAAATGCATAATACAGAAATATGAAAAGAGGTAGTTTTTTACCTACATATATGCCATTTGTATCACATGATTTTTCATCAAGTAAAGTATCGAACTACGTACTCGAGTCCTCAAAATGAAACATTACCCTAGAAGCTATGAGAGTGTTCATTTCCAAATATCGACGAAACTCTCTCTATAAATTGTTGCAAAAGCACTTCATTAAAGTTGAATTGCACTCGGGGAAAATATAAGGAGAAAGTGTCCTAAATCAAAGTCTCCCAAATGTATGAATGAAAGATATTTTATAAGATATCAATTGGATGATATTTTTGGTCGATTCCGAATTACCCTTACATAATTAGCGAAATCAATGTAAATGTTGCCAAATCAGCTGAATGCTAACTCAAAAAAGTGCAGCGCAGGGCCATACAATTTGTTAAGGGCTACGATAAAAAAGCAAGCGTTACGCAAATGATCTCAAACGCAGGTTTGGAATCCTTGAAAAAAACTACATTAGAAGCTAGGATGAGATTGCTTGCTGAACTGAGAGAAAGTACATTTCCGAAAGGTGTAATCGATATTATGCTAATCCAGTCGATATTATGAGACTACCGTGCTACTTCAGCCGATCCGACAGTGAGTGTGAATTAAGAGGAATAGACGTGTAGACAAGCCGTTCAAAGTGCTTAATACGTCACATACGACAACCATAAGCTGAAGTGGTAGCTCGAACGCTCGGAGCTTGCACCCCCTGCCACACGCCAAAAGGTGGTAAATAAATAAATCAATAACGTCTTTATTTTGGACGAAATTGAGACATAAAATATCCTCTTCCATTTAATCCATCGTCAAAATTAAAAACATTGTAAATCAATAATGATATTATAAATTTAATAATTCCATAATAAAAGTTAACTTAAGTCAAATCAAGACAAAAATGGAAATGTTTAGTTGTGAACTTAAAAACCTAAGTGTGGCCTAGGAAAAAATATCCACAGCAGGAAAACACCCACATAAATAAATAAATAACGTCATTATTTTGGGCGAAATTGAGACTTAAAAGTCTCCTCTTCCATTTAACCCATCGTCAATATTAAAAAAAATTTAATTAATAATAATATCAAAGAGTTAAAAAATAGTTATAAAAGTTAACTTAAGTTGAATTAGGACAAAATTGGAAATATTTAGTTGTGGATTTAAAAACCTAAGTGAGGCCTAGGAAAAAAATATATCCACAGCAGGAAAACACCCACAAAAAAGGGGGGTGTGAAAAACCTGCACAAACCTACTGAGAGTAATGACTAAGAGATTTAGAAACAGAAAGCTGGAAAAAATATATAGCCTGAAAATAAGAACATGATTAAAAGGACAAACAAATACATAATAATGCCTTAATAAATTTTCACAGTCACTATATTTCAATAGAAGTTCATGCATAATCAATGAACCGAGTCATTAGTATCATATGCAAATAGGAAAACAAATATGAATGCCAAAATTACACATTGGGATTACCTAGATGTATGTACTGTACATACATGTAGAAGTAAATATTAACTCAGTTATTACGTTTAGCCTCGTTTCAACTAAAGGTGGTAAATCTCGTTCTTGTACGACTCCACAGATACTCTTTTACTCTCTCTATTTATTCGTAAATATCACTTTCATTCATTTGCATTCATTTTTCAGAGCCACGATTCCACTCTCCATTACCCTTTCGAAGTATTATCCTTCGCGCGAGAAACCCGTGGGAAGAATGCGAATTTAGTAAAAGGAAAGCGTGGGTTGAACATAAATCTTAAGAAAGTGATCCATTCCCTTTCCCATTCAAGACGTTAATGCATTCTCTTTTACTGTTTATCGGCTCGGTGCCTGGGTCAAGGTCGAAACAGTGCCAAGGTTAAGAGAAATAGAGTGGTGCTACGGAAAAATGCATTTTTAAGTAATGAAACTTGAGACTCGTCCATATTCCCATCCTAGTTTCCAGATGACGTTTTCATCTCACAACGTATTTATTCTGGGAAAAAACTTCATCTGGAATCTTCATCTACGCTAACTTCAAGCTTTTAAGATGGGCTCAGATTGGGATATTAGTTGCTCCATATACGGCGTTCGTCTCTTTTCGCAAACTTGAACTATTGTAAATTAGAACCCGTACGATCGGTGAAAGGGGCATTTCAATTATGTAGATTAAAAATGAATGCTTCATCATAAAAAGAACGCCTTAGTGTATCTAACAATCTATCATAGTCGTAGTTCAAAGATGATTTTTCAGCGGTATAATTCGGGCTTTTAAACTTACATATTTTATTTATCAGAGGTCCTCTCCGAGTTTTTTTTATTCATTTTCCAACGAAGTCACCAAAGTTATGTTTCTAGATTAGAATTTATCTTTAATTCAGCTTTCTAAAATGTATTTACAGTATTACTAAAAGGTAATATGCTGATTTATTTTTTTTCCTTTACAAGCAAAATTTAAGAAGTTTGAACTTGTGTGGCAAAAGACTTTCTTTACGAGATGGACCTCAATTAGCAACCGCAGAATTAGTTCGCTGTTCAGGTGATCACAAGAATACCTTATTGGGTAGCCTTACTGAGTAGCCTTATTGGACATTTGTTTTTCATATTTTCCATTAAAATTTATGAATGAGAACGATGGTAATGTAAGAATTTTTGAGGATGACTAAACTTTGTAATATGCAGTGAAATATCAAATTATAAAGGCCGAAATTTTCAACCGAACGAGTTGGTCACTGTGCCGAAAGGTCGTTTTACACGATGCATTTTCTTGCACAAGTTTCTCTTAGGCTTCTACAGCTAAGGTCCTTTTGCGCATATAGAATCCCTCAGGGGGCCGAACCTGGAACCGCTTTTACTAAAGGCGAATGCGTTAAATATAGTTTTATCGAAAAGTATTGAGCGGTGAGAAAAAAAGAAACACAAATTTCGTAAAGTTGCATCTCTATGTTCTTCATTATTTCCCAACATTTCGCATTCTCAACTCCCTCCTATTGGCCGTTATCCGTTGCCTTCCCTCTCCTCTGTATCCAACTTCGCTCAACACAATTCCTCGCCCACTCATCTAACTAACGACGTCTCCCGCCGTTAAAACCTCTTTCTCGTTTATTTTTCTTCTACAAACTTTCCTCTTAACTACCAAATTCACATTAAATTCTGTTATTGCCTTCTTCTTTCTCGGAAGTTGGTAGTCCCTGTTCTCGATGAGTAGAGAATTAAGCGCTTAGGTCGGCGAAATTCATTCGATCGAAGAATTTCATTTCATTTCCGCAATTGCTCACAATCCCTCTTTTCTTAAGTGCTATCGGCAGAGTCTTCAATCATCGGTCAATATCGTTTGCTTCATTTGTAAATTGTTAATGTTAATCACAGAAAACTCAACAGAGATAGATATGAACACACAGTTTTACTAGATAGTATACCAGGAACCAAAGCTATTTTAAGAGGAAGTGGAAATATTTAATACATAGTAGGGACTGATATCTATCTTGACCTCTCTCCCTAATGTAGGGAAACATGTCACCGAAAGTATCATTTGTCATACTAACGAGTGAGTAAATATATCGGAAATATCAATGACAGAATCAGATACGAGTTTGGAATGCTTGGAAATATATACTTTTTATCAGAAAACTGATTTTAGTTAAAGAAATGATGAGTAAAATTCTGCTATAGCATGCCCTCGAACTCGGGTTTCCTAATATCAATTAATTACCTCGACAGGAGAATATGTCCTACAATACCTGCATGGATGGGATCCGGTGTGTCGTGGTAGCTTAAGTAAAATTTACGGTTAGTTCAACAGAGGGCGAGGTGATACAACGAAATATCTTTGTGGTTCAGAAAGAATGAATTCAAGATACTTTTCCATAATACTCCAGTTTTATTTCTATTCACATAAAGTTGGTTCTACTGAGTCAAATTCGGTAGTATTTTAAAAAGACTTTATGGCAAAGAGATCGCACAATAGCCAAAAATACTTGAGAAAAAATCAGGAAAATCTATGAATAACCTCGAACTTATATAGAAAACAACACAGTTATTAATAATTGAATATGAAAAATGTAAGGCATGAATTAGAAAATAAGAATTTGGTATGATTGAGAAGATGCACTGGGCGGAATGTTGGTTTGAATGAAAGAAGGGAACGAAGTCCTACATTCACCTGAAGCTACGAAACCAGCGAAATTACGTTTGAAATTAGCAGTATATAACGAATATGAGTTCTTCTTTGTGAGAGGGCAAACCCAATGGTTATTTACCGGAAGGTTTAATTTGTAGTGGGAAGATTTCAGGTCATAGAATCGGACTCTATCCCTTTCCCTTTGAGAGACGTTAGCCGAGATGATCGAATTTTAATCATGGAAATACGATTCCCTATATTAGCCTCTATTCTACTTTGAGGAGATATAATCCACCACTGCCTTGTATCTGAAGACCTCCATGTTTGTAGCCTAATTTTTTAACTATTATTAATTCAACTGGAGAAGCAATAGGATTTGAGGGTGCATTAAGCTTTGGGAATCTTTCACGACATATTGCGATACATCTCTATAGAGTTTGAAATATACAAGAGCTGTGAAACACGACCTCTGATTTTATAAATGCTTACGAGAAAAATGTGAAAATAGATTTTTCATTCATTTCCTGATGACCTGCATACATTTATTCTCCTATTATTCTAGCCAAGGATTCTTACTCGTTGTATAAAAAATAAAAAGATATTATTTTAGGTTTTGGTAGCTGTTCTTTAGCTCCAAAAATATGCAGAGATGGTGGACTAAACTAGCTATACCGGTGGAATGCTCTAATCACTCTTGTCATCAGTTATGGAGTAATTTCCTCTTCGCAAGTTTGCATCTTTGAGAATATGGTCAAGGAAGACGCCATTATGGATTTGGGGAAACCTCACGAAAGCAAATTAGTTTTTAATTCAATCAAAGATTTCTTTGGATAAAGATAATGGAGATCAGTTGATTAGCAGAGCTAATGTAGAGAGAAGCTTGAAAGCGGAACTGGGAATGACTGTAGTGGTGACCAGGTTTTGGTACGTAAGCACATGATGAAGGGATAAAAATTAAACGAAATGTATTGAGGTGCAGTAAGGAATGGAAAGCACAAAAGTGTGTATGGGGTATATGAGAAATCGAATGGGAATAAACTCTGTTGAGAATGATCAATACGTTTAACCTAGAACTCACATAAAAATTGAGCAATAATTAGTTGAAGTATTAACGGAGCTGCTTCAATGTTTATCATTTTCTCTTGAAGGTTTATTGTACTTAAATTTCCTTCCCTGTTTCTGAATTGGATACAAGTCACCAAAAATGCGCTCATTTCTTTATTTTATAACTAAAACCATTGTTCTCAGTAAGATAGAGCAGTTGCCAGACGGTAGTTGTAGATCTTATTACAATAGTTCTCTAATTCAGCAATTAGAGACAGTCAAAAGTCTGCAATTCTTGTCTACATCCTGAAAAAGAAATTATATCACCTTATGTCAGGGTACGGCGGCTGGGTTACATTCGAGGTCTTTCGAAATACTTGGATGCCTAGTGTCGATGGAGGCAAATGCCATTTATCGGAAATAAAAAAGAACACCTACAAGGAGAAATTATGCTACAATTTCCTAGGTTACGGAGTGAATTATCCCAAAACGTTTATAAAATATTTCGTATTACTTTCTTCTGAGTATAGTATATTTCAAATCTCATATACACGCTTCCCTCTTGAAACACAATCCATGGAATAACCGAAGTAGCTTAGTGCAGTCAGAGGACATTTGATTAGTTCCTCCAGGAAATGGAATGTGAGTAGGAACGCTATACATGCCAACGCATTCACCAATGTGTAATTAGCAGAAATGGCCCTTGGCAAAGGACCTTGGGGCCCTCTCTAGTCGATAGCTCCAAGAGGAGGCATCCGATGTGTACACGGTGAACCTGTGTCTGGTTAGAGAGATCTTAATCATCTGACAAGCTGACATCAGTGATGATCTCGGCACCGATTATCTCTAATATATTGAATGAAAGAACATTTTAATATTCAGATAGTGATCATTTCGGTAAAAATTATTCGACGGTTAAACTTCTTCGATTATTTTAAAGGGAAACATTTTCTTCATCGGCCAGCTATGGAAGGTGATTCGGTCAAAGCAGACAGCATCGACTTTATTATTACAAGCAACTAGACTAATCCGACACTGGGCGTTAGTTATTTTACATGTTTGATAGCAAAAACGGAAAATAATGTGTAGAATGGTTAGTTTGATATTCGTCATGCTTACCCATTAAACTGAATTTGAGTTGCATTCCGAATAACTAGTTTCAAGAGTGGGTAAATTAATATTCCTTTTATAAATATAAATAGACAAGTTATTTCTCATAACGACAATGCGTTATAACAGAGTTTGTTACAATCGGTGCTTAGATTCTTGAAAGGAACTACTTTATTATATACCTGCATGGGACAAAAACTAAATATTTCAGAAAAAGTTCAAAAGCAAATGTGCAATTTTTTCTCTCTTAACAGCGCTCAAAAGGAATGAACCTGCTTCATCAGAAACGGACTGCGGAAACATGAAAAATGATCATTTATTAGTTGATTTATGTTATAGTATTACCTGGATTGCTACTTGGCCTTTAAAAACCAGTCATATCAACATTAAATTTGAAAAAAAAAAATCTCTCACGTGAAATATATATTTACCTCATCTTGGGCAGAAGCTACTAAATCAATAATGAAACATTCTCAAAGAACCTCAATTTCAACTTTCTTCGATTGCCAATAAGATTACCTTATTTCCCAGACACAGTAGGGGAGCAAAAGGGGATAAATATAATTATCTAAAAACCTTCCATCGTTGGAATTCGCTTATTTCCTCCAAAAATAACACTTTAACTGAAAATCTGGACAAAATATGGACGAGGTTCTTGTGTTTCGAAAAGAATCTTTTGATTATCAGATTAAGTAAATTCTCATAATAAAATTGTTGATTGTTTCTTGAAGAAATCGGTAAGATCTTTAACACAACGTATTCTTTCTTGACAATCGCCGTCCCAAAAATTGAAGTCTGGGAAATATTTCGTCACACTCGCTTTATAGTTTGCGTATTACGTATCAATGATTAATTTTAGGACTGCATTCAGCTTCATCTACATGTGCAGATTCTCCTGATAAAAAAATAGAATCCTTCATAACTGAAATACTGACTTATATTGATAATAGATAAATAAAATAATTACAACAACTAAAATTTCGTATTCACAAGTTAAGGAGTTGTAGATGACTTTCCAGGTAAAGGTGTCCAGCTATCAAATTTTCCAAGGGGAAGCAGGCATAAAAACTTTGCAGGGACTTCTAGGGAGGCTTCAAGGTGGAAGATATTTCGTTAACCTATGTCCTGGATTCTCTAATTATATCCCCTTTTTCTCTACCAGATTAATTTTAAATAGGCTTAATTTATTTTCTGACATTCTAATTGCTTTCAATCACCTTTGAGTTCCATAGGATATGCTGCTTTAAATGTTTACTCATTTTCATTTAAAATGTTGCATCTCAGAAGTCTAGCTAGAGAAAAAGGTTCAAAGTTGCTCTACTCTCCTATGACCTTGAGTGCTGTGATTGATATTGATTGAAAAGTCAAAAGATATATTCAAATTGAACATTTATTTTAGAATGCTAAAACCATTATATCTTGTAAACGAAGTATTTAGAACAGAATATTTAAAAAAAATTTACTGATAAAATAAATTAAAACTGATGATCACTCAACAGAAATGAATCTTTTTGAAGGTATTATCAGTAATTCTGAAATGTTATAAGGGTTTTAAGATCGAAGTCGTGGTTTTTACGGTAGTATTTCATCTACATGAATTTGCGCTTAGTGAAACTTACCTTTCGTTGGCTTTGCTAATATCAACTGCTCTCACCGCTCTTGATCCTAAAATCCATGAATCGATCGATAAATACAAATCAGATAAGCTTTATAAGCACCGTATGCGGATTAATGAGCAGGAATAATATAGGGATTAGAGGGTATATATGGAGATGAATAGGGAGTGCCCTATGAATAAAACAATTTTGTATCCTCGGGCAAGTGTTCGGATTCCCAAGCTCAGAAAGAGCCCGACAAGCATTCCCTTCTACTCAAACAAAATTCATTCTATCGCCTCGAGAAACCATATGTAGTAGATAGTGGAATGATAAAAATGACGAAGCATGAAAAGAAGAACAAGAATGGAAGGCAAATGGGTGGAAGGATTAAGAAATGATGGGTGGAAGTCAAATTAAAGGGTAGAAAAGGCCAGTGAGATATTGTAGAAGAGCAGTTAAAAATGGGAAGAATTGAAAAAGGTCATGCAAGAGAGGATTCATATTGATTTTAATTAAATGTATTTTAACGTCTTAATCTTCGTTGCAATAGTTATTTACCCTGACGTACCCGAGATATCTTGTTTTTTTAAGGATTTTCTGCTTTATGAGATTTTTAACTTTCAAAACTCAGTTAAGCTGTCGAGCGTATTGAGCTAGTCTATGCTTTGTTTTATTTGCGTTCTATTTGTACGTCTCTATTGGTTTAATCAACATGTGGATGTACTGTAGGCAGGTTAACATTTAAGGAAATAAGAAAGTGATATACAATATTAAATAGCTATCCAAGGGGACAAAATACTCTTTGCTCTTAGTTTAAGTATGAGCACACAAATTAACAAAAAATACGCTTTCTTCGAAGCTTAATTTATACAAAAATTCGTCATTGAATTGGTTAAGGCAAATGAAACTTGGTTTGAAAATTGTGACAAAAATGTGAGATACGGTTGGGTAATGGGACGGAGATTGGAAGGGTATACGGAAGGGAATAGAAAGGAAATAAAGAGAAAGGAATGAAGAATGAAATGGCCAAAGGCCGAGGGACTTTTATTGGGATTTTGGAGGGTTCGTTTAGGAATTCTGTTGATCATACAGTATGTGAATGGTATTTTCTGCTGGACCAGGGGCTAATCTGGGATGAGAGGTAAAAGGTTTTGTCGATCGGATTTTTAAGATAATAATATTTTTTGTTCGCGAAATAATGTCCAGGGCTCTTTGATTCGCCGCCTATAGAAAAGAAATAGAAGTTTAACAGACATTTTTATTTGGTTTTATGCGTTATTTCCATGAAAATGGATATTGTATTCGTGTAAACCATATTCATAAAAACTTATTCTCTACTTCATATGAATCCTTTCAAGAAATTCCTTTCCAAGCATTCCCATGTTTATTAAGTAAAGCATACAGTTGTACGGAACGAAAATACCTCAACACGAAATAATCTAATCGAATCTCATGAACCTTATTCAGCTCCTTCTACCTCTCAGGGATGGGAGGATGGGAGACACAGGAATCAATAAAATATCTCTCTCATTTATACTTTTGAATTACCGCAACTTTTTCTACGAAGCCGTGACAAAACGTCGCTTCTTTACCAAACCATATCTGTACGCTCTTCAAGACAACACAGATAAATGATAAAAAAGGAGCTTCGTGCAGTTTTGTTAAATCCACCATAAGAGAGTCACAGATTGATTTTCCCCGGATTTCTCATACCATGTGGAATGAGTGCGTGCGGAGTTCATCAAGCAAAATCGCGAGCTGCGGGTATAATTGCTCTCAAGCACCCGCTGCGCACTTGTGAATGTGCGATGCTAGTTGTACGGGGAGTGTGCTTAAAATCGAGCTCTAAAGCCTCGTTTCCCAACCTTTATGGTCTTAAGCCCTACTTTCTTTTTCCTCGAAATTGCTAGGGGCAGAATTACTAAGGAAAGAAAAAATTGTTTTTCTCATTGTCGTAATTCCATATTTAAGAATACTTAATTTGCCGACGAACGGCATTGAAATTCTCCGCTTATGAAAATCGCTAAAACGAGCCAAAGAAAATGACATTAACCTGCAATAGCCCCACATGATATTCATTTTTATTTATATGAGTACATAGGTGGGCCCTATTATACAAATTATTCGGTTCATTACACATTTCACATTAAAATTTTACATCTATAGTACATTCATGGTGCATCCAACAGGTTCGAAAGACCCACTGGTGGTGTGCCTTCCACCGGTTGGGAAACTCTTTCAGTATTAACCACTAGATCAACGATAGTAAAAGGGTGAAAGGTAGCATTGTGCATTGTGAACCAAGGTATATTTCAAAGAAAACGGACATGAAAAGTCTGACAGGACCAAGATTCGAACCCGGATCTTCGTTTACTGGGTGACTGATCTAGCCAATTGCACAATCGTTCGGGAGAGAATCACGTCTCTTGAACGGCATGTCTGATTGTTCTTCTGATATAGCTCAAATGGTTAGAGCAGTTCCCAGTAAACGAAGATCCGAGTTCCAGTCCGTAACCTATCAGTCTTTTTTTCATTCCCATATCTCCTTGGGAATACTAGATGCAGATAATATATATCTCTTTATATAGACGCTTTTCCGGATATATATATACATATAGGATACTAAAGGCGAGGCAGAAGGAAGTGCCTCACGGGGCCGCCGTTTTTTTTGCCGTAAAGTCCCGGGTTTGGACATCTAGGAAAAAAGCGGATATCCACCCTAGGCATCATGGGTTCGATTCTAGGAGGCCCCAAAAACGGCCATTTTCCCATAAGAATGCATTGGACGGGTTTTCTTACATTATTCGGAAATTTTTTTCGGGTACTTCCCGTAAAGCTAGGGAATTGAAATTTTAACGGCAAGTGCAGGAGGTGATTTTCTTCCGCGTACTGAAAAGACCGCTCCCAAAATGATCGTAGGTTCGACGCTAGGTCGATGTAAAACATTCAAAACACTTAATTC